>JANAVB010013200.1:2233071-2484390 GCA_029216955.1 Iris pallida | reverse complement strand
GCGTCTTTCACCTGAAGCTCGGACGGAGGAAGTTCAAGCTGGATGTTTTCGCTGTCGCTGATAATGTGGGGGATCTCTTCTAGGGAGATGGCGTCTCTGAAAATCGTCTCCTTGGAGAAAAGTTGGAAGAAGAATTCCGTCGCCGCCGCTTGGCTCCCTTTGGTCTTTGATGATGTTCCTGGACGTATCAACAATTTGGTGAAGAGAGAGTTTCTGTCTGCGACCATTGACACAAGCATGGAAGTAGCTCGAGTTTTTGTCTCCTTTGCTGTCCTATTTAAGCCTCGCTTTCTACTTCCAAAAATTTGTCTCAACTTTTAGACGAAATTTGAGGATAGCTTTGGTGAGGTTTAGGGCAGTCCTAGCTGCTGGGGATCTGTCGGTCATGAACCTGATTTTTGCTCGATTGACGTCATCCTCAACCTCACGAATGGCCTAAAAAATGTCCCTGTAGGCCCGCTTTATCCAGACCGCAAGGGCTTTCCTCATGGCTTTGAGTTTGTTGGCCACGCGAGTGAGGGGATCGGCGTGGTCCACGTTGTTCCAAGCTTCCGTGATGATGCCCAAGAACTGGGGGCGATCGCTCCAGAAATCCAGGAAATGAAAACTCTTTTTGTACCTGTCCGAGTTGCTAGTAATTCCAACTAGCAATGGGGCGTGGTCTGATTCGGTGGTAATGAGGTGGGTAAGCTTCGAGGTGGTCCCCATTCCGTGCCAATGGGCGTTCGTTAGGGCCTGTCAAGGCGGGAATATGGCGTTCGCCTTCCTACATATTGCACCAGGTAAAGGCGTTGCCGGTGAACGAAAGGGGGGAGAGGTGGGAGTTAAAAATGAAGTAGTTGAAATCTTGCATAGCCAAAAGGGGGGAGGGCGGCCGCCCGTCTTCTCTTCTCTGTAGGTGATAGCGTTAAAGTCCCCAATGCAAAGCCAAGGGAGCTTGTTGTAGTGGAGGTGGATGTCCAGAGATTGTTCCAAAGGTGTTTGCACTCCGCGATGTCACAGCTGCCATGAATCGCGGACAGGATGGCGCTCTTGGGGAACCTGGGGTGTTCCATCCAGCAAAAAGGGCCTGATTGGAGTCATAAATGACTCTGATTTTGACGTACTTTGAGCAGAGGATCCAAATATCGTGTCTGCCAGCTATGATCGTAGGAAAGCCTAACTGCAGCTGAATAGATTTGAGTCTCTTATAGGGGATTTTGGGTTCAAGGATCAAAATGTCAATCTTGTGAGTTTTGTTAAGGCTGGTGATTTTTCTCTTGGTTGGTTTGTTCGCCAGACCACGGACATTCCAGGAGAGGATGTTCAGCACTAATGGAGCTGAAGAGGGGGTTGGTTAGCCCGCTTGGCTACGGACCTGGTTCGGGTCGCCGGGGACTCTTCAACACCTTTTTGTTCTGGTTTTCTGATTGTTGTGGTAGCCTTTCCCGCCTTGGAGGTAGATGTACCGAGATGAAATCGCGGGGGGGGTTGGTGAGAATGTCTTACGGGTTGAGTAGGTCTCCTGCTGAATCCGATATGTGTTCCTCAGGGGGAATGAGAATGGAGTCGTCCGTATTGCTAAACTGGTTTCCTTCCAATTGGAGGGAGAATCCTACGGCGAGGACCTTTAGTCCTCTATGTACTTGTTTCGGTCGTAGAATAGCAAGGGCTTCTATGACATCAACTTCGTGGGAAGGATGAACCCCGTGGGGGCAGCCTGAAGTACGTGGAAGATCATGGAAGACTTCCTCTGCGGCTACTAGATTAGAGTCGCTGGCGACCTCAGGGTCATGATAATATATATATATATATATATATATATATATATATATATTATTATATATATATTTTTCCATTATATTATGTATGTATTTCCATTTTAGCTTTAGTTCACTGTTTTGAGTGCTAAAGGGCTGTCATGTTTTCAGTTTTGACCATGTTTGTGTGTCTATGTCAAGTGTGTCCCTATGTCAGTGAGTGAGTGTCATGATCAGTGCTGGCGTATCTTGTGGTTTATTTGTGAGTTTCTTATGTGATGTGATAAGAGTGTCTCAATATGGTACCAGTATTGGAGTTCTTGTGTCATGTATTAGTGAGTATTGGTGTAAGCTTGGCCTCATTGGCAATGCCATTTTGGCCATAGGCCAATATCCTTGGCAGTGAAGTAGTGGATTAAAAACCCCCATATCAGTGACCAATGTGTAGTAGTTAACCCACATTGGACATAAGCCTATGTATATAGTGTTTAGGAGACTATCCTAATTGAGTGTCCTAGTGTTAGTAGAGTTTCCAGTGAGTGAGATCAAGTGTTCTTGTGTTAGTAGGGACTGTTAGAGTGTATCAGAATATGTGTGTGCCATATGACACATGGTTATAGGTGTGGGCCAGACCATCTGTTCAAGTGTGTATGGGGTGTCCATGTCACACTAGGGTGTCTTGTATCAATTAGGATGTGAGAGTGAGAGTAAAGGAAGAGGACTGAACCTATGTCTAGTAAATTTCAGAGATGAGGAGTAGGGAAAATAAGTCCCTATATAGGCCTTGGGGCTTTGGCCTTAGGCCACTTGGTCATTTGCCTAAGAGTTAGTGTTTGAGTGAATGGTTAAGTGAGATGGGAAGCTTGAGCAGGCTATGGACTGCTGTAGGCAGTGTTCCCAGGCCTTGGCTTGCCCACTTGGCCAATGAGCAGGTTGTAACCTGCTGTGAGTAGGCAATCTTGGCCTTGACTAGGACGTTTGGCTGCTGCCAGGGAGTAGCACACGGTAGGGTGAGCCAAGTGAGGGTCGGCAAGCCATGTGATAGGCAATATGGCATTAGCCTTAGGCTATTGTTGTACTGGATGTTTAGCAGCAACAGCAGAAGGGTTGGTCCTCTACTGCAGGAAATTTTGGCTACTAAACAGTATGCACTGATGTGTGCCCATGCTCTACTCAGTCCAAAGATGTCCAGGCTCGGCCATTTGGCTACTGCACTGAACAGTTACTCGAGAGGGCCTGAGCAATGCTATAGGCATTGCCTTATTTGTAACTGCCATAGGCCAAGGTATTTAGTGAGTGTGTGTGGGAGTTAGAGTGATAGTTAGTATCCAAAAACATGTATCAGTGTCAGTGTATCTTGGGGCTTATTTGTGAGTGTAAGTGTTGAGTTGAATGAGTGCTTGTGTGTGTCAGTTAGAGTACCAGTTAAGAGTGTCCCTATAGTATCTAAGTTAGATTTTGTGAGTGTTTGTGAGAGGGTTAGAGTCTAGTGAGAGTTCAGTTGGACTGCAGGGAAGAGCCATGTTAGGCTCTATTGCCAGGCCATTGGCCATAGCCTAATGCTTTGGGCACCTTGGCACAAATCCAATATCTTGGCTATGGGCCATGGCCATTAGGCTTAAGTTATTAAAGGGGTGTGAAAGTAAAACAGTTGGTAGTGGGAAGTGTTTTAGTTACACTCAATGAATGACGGATAATGTGAAGGGGTGTGAGCTAACTATCATTTGGGACAGTAGTATGTATAGTTGATAGTTGTGGTGTCTAATAAATCAATGTTTGTTTGTTAGTGAGGTAGGTAATGCATTAATATAGGTAATGGTGGATTACCTAACATAGGTAATTACTTATGAGAAGGGGGAAATTACCTAGTGTAGCTAAGTAGGTAATGTATAATATAGGCCAAGGGTTACCTAATATAGGTAACTTATATACATACACATAGATATGTATCTAAGTTAAGGTAAGGGATGAATACCTATCTAAGTTAAGGCAAATATTATATATATAATGTATTGATAGATTAGTAGGTAATAACTTGGAATAAGTTAGAATGATCTAGATTGACACAATTTGACCAAGGTTGACCAGTTTGACCTAAAAGTCAACCCTTGAGTCAAATTGACCTAGTTTGACCCCGGAAAGCCTAATTTGACCTAGTTTTGGCCTAGAATCGACTTAGATTGCATATCACACACTAGTTATCTATGTTTAACTCTTTTAAATACCAATTAATCTGTATATCTCATATCTAGGTTCTTGTGACTCTACTATGGCATCGATTCACATTTATTGCTCAGGACGACAGGCGAGTACATTCTCTGATAGTTTCTATTTCTTGATATTTCCTATTATGGATGTTTATATTAGTATTCTTTTTATTCTGACATGATAGATACACACATTGGTATTGTATGGATTCCTTGACTTGAGATACGTAGTTTCATGCCTAAGAACTTTCATTGGAGTAATGAATTACTGGGCTAATGTATCTATTATGGATTATTGAGATTTATATCGGGACCTGGATCCATATATACTAGTCGGGCAGAAAATACCTATGAGACGTGTGAACATGCCCTTTATACCCCATGGTCTAACTGTTGTCCTACGTACAATGAGTAGGGGATATGTGAGGGAGGTACCCCAGGAGTCTCAGGAGGATCCTGCTCAGTAGAGTACCCTAGCAGTAGCTTAGAGCTTTAGAATTTCATATCGTATTGGATTATTCCGAATGTAGATTTAACTTGTTATTATTTCAGGATATGTATTTATTTGTCTTAGACTTCTAGACTTAAATTATATTATGACTTGCTGCTATTCAGTCTTCTTTATCGTTATTTCTAAACATCGTGCTTTATCTTCTTTTAGATCTTGTGATTGAGTTATAAATAATATATGTCATATTATTCCCCCGTACGAAGATGACATGATATATTTCATATTGATAGATGCTAGATGTTATAGACAACATATACAATATTCTACCGCCAATACTGCGGTGCATGCTTGCCGTACCCACGTTCTTGTGCCCGTAAACAGAGTGCGGATCGTGACAGTTCATTCTCGGCCGTGGGTTCCAAACTTCTGCTATACAAAGATAACACACATTACACTGAAAATATTATGGACTCATTATATGGAACAACTAATCTCATCGACACGAGGTCAAATGTTTGAGACTCTAGAAGGAAATCCAAAGGTTGTAAATCCATGCTCTGATACCATTATGTCACGTCCCGATTTCGTAGAATCGATAGTCGTCCTCCGGAAGTTATATCGTGCGAACCTAATTTGTGATCACACAAGGCATAGTCATTCATAAGGTTGTCTGAAACACAACATCTAATAGAGTACGTAGGGAAATTGAAAAACACATTTGAAACAGAAGGAAATTTCTTTTCATTGATAATAGACATCATTTACAAGACTCTATTACAATCCTTTCATACGGGCATACAAGATGTGAGCACCTGAATTTCGGGTTGATTTTTTATTTTTTTTATTTTCTGATTTATTGGTTTCGATAAATAATTTATTCTATTATTTTCCTAAGTGTACTTTTCCGTGATATTGATATTTGGAGTATCAGGGATGTTCAACTTTGGAAATCTTCTTCATGAGTTTTGGAGTGGACAGGATTACCTTCATGATGGTATAGTGTCCCATCCAAACTTGTTCCCTTGTGCTCTTTTTGCTTCGCAGAACTTCGGGTCGGTTTAGACCATTTGATTATTATTTATTTTTCCCACCTTTTCCTTGATCACTTTCAGCGCGTTACCATGACTTTTAAATTTGGAGCGCAAGACCAGTCAGTTTCTTGAAACCAACACTCATTGATGATCGACTCGAGACGCTCGTCACCCATGATCTTCGTGTCCCACTCAGACACGTCATTTTGTGCTCCATTTAATTCGCACAACTTTCCCGACACGTGACCCGATTTTATTTTGCCCCACGGTGTCACATTTATCTTCCAACTTGATTTGTGGGTCCCCTGTCGACCAAAACCTGTCAGCCCCATCTATGGACATGGCCCACTTTGAGCCTACTACCCGTCCGCCACTTGTGTCCCATTTATTGGAATCCACATGTGCTACTTATTCACTCATGATCATCAACACCTAATTTTAATTGGATTTTTGCATAATGTCCGATTTTGACCCAATCCGGCTCCACCGAGTCCAGTCCAGCTCCATGTTATTCTCCATCGTGACGCCCTCACATTTTCTTGCCCAAAAATTTAATTATTCTTCTACCTATTTTAATATTTATTGGAAATTTCCATCCTTTGGAATGACCTATTTTTTAGCTAATTTAATCCTAGCCTTTGGATTATTCTAACAAATCCCATCCATTAATTCCCTCATTCACTTTTTCCTCCAACCCCTTGGCAGCATGTGTCGGCCCTAATTTCAATGAGGAGAGAATCTTTCTCTCTCTCTCTTATCCTCTCTCTATTCTCTCTCTTTCCTTTATTTTTATTCCCACACAAGCAACCACACAGCAACAAAACAACTTCACCACCAACTCCAACAGCCTACACCCCGACCTCCCTCTCCACCTATGGCTCGACTACCTCCTCCTTGGCCCGACCCCAACCTCTAGGCCGTCGGCCACCCTGGCTGAGCCCGAGCACACCATTCTCCTCGATCTCATCCTCCTTATTCCTCCTCCTCCCTCATCATCTCTACCAAGCCATCACCACCCCATCAATGAAACACCACCACTCCCACCATGGCCGGACCTCCCCAGGCCGACTTCCTCTCGCCGTGGCTCCGGCTACCCTGGCCGAGCTCGCACCACCGAGTTCATCGATCTCCTCCTCTTCCACCTTAACCCGACCACCATCACCATTTTTCCGCCACCACCTCCAGCCCGACCAGCCACCGTGCTCTGCCGCCCCCGCGTCGTCGGCCGACCACACAGCGCCAACGCACAGCGCACAGCGCACAGTAGCGCACGTGCGTGTGGGCGAGGCCGCCGCCGTCGTCGGCCGTCGTGCCCCGGCGACCCCCACCGTAGGTAGCCTCCCCTCCGACGAACCCAAGGATGTCATCCCCTGACGGTCACCGTCCTTCGGGATGCGCCGACGAGGCGATTCGTGTGTTTTGCACGACGTCCCGTCGTGACGCGCGGGGTCGAGTTCGTTTTGGTGCTCCGTCGCAGCGACTTTGCGTGCTTTTCCCAAAGATTCGATCGTTGGATCGGCAATTTCTTTGCTCCGTCGCAATCTCGGTATATCCACCTTTATCCCTGTCAATTTTCGTCCGTTAATTTTATCGTTTGATACATGAAAACCGGCCACCAAGTTGACCGCTTAAATTGTATTAAATTTGGACAGTTTCGCGGGGCCAACTTCGTCAGCTTGTATCTACTCCACCGCAGCTCTGTTTGGTGTCTACCAGTTCCGGTGCGAAGCCGGTATAACCCTCTTGCTACCCCTCCAGTTTCGTTTCATTGTGAGCTTGTTTGATTGGTTGAATTCGACGCCAAAATTGGTCGTCCGAATTCGTAATTTCCAACTTGTAAAATTCCATTTTTGAACACGGGACTCCAGATTTCATTTCTGACACCACCAGTAGACTTGTGGCATCGTTCTGGCATGTTTTCATATAAATTTATTAGATTTGGAGAACGTGGGCCCGGGCACGTTTTTCGGTACAAAGCGGGTCCCACATTGTGGGTCACGGGACTTTTTGACGTCGGATCATCGGAATCCAATTCGGATATACCGTTGAGTTCGTATCGTCATTCTGGACTCGTTGACATATAATTTGCTAGGTTTTGGTGGACGTTGGACCCGGCACGTATTTCGGTGCAAGTCGGATACCAATATCCGGGTCAACGGGTCATTTTGAGATCGGCTCATCGGAATCCAATTCCGGAGATACCGTTGAGTTCGTATCATCATTCTGGACTCGTTGACAGGTAGTTTGCTGAGTTTTGAGAACCTTGGCTCCGGCACGTTTCCGTGCAAACCGGAATTCCAAGTTCTGGTCAACGGGCCAAATTGAGATCGGTTCAACGAATCCAATTCTGGAGATACCGTTGGGTTCGTATCGTCATTCTGGTTTCGTGGACATATAATTTGTTATATTTTATTGACTTGATTTCTTGCATGTTTTTCGGTGCAAAACGGCTCCGACACGGACACCGTTTTGACCCAAATTACCTTTTTGCCCTTGTGTCCAAATTGGACCGTTAGGTAGGCTATCCTAGCTAATTTGACCATTCTGGACACGTTGGCGATGTTCATTTCATCGTCCGACAATGTTTGTTGATAATTTCTCTAAGTTTAACCTTTTTATAATTAATTAATAATTAATTCATATAATGTTCGTATTTCGGGATTAGTACAACGAAACTGAGATCAGCCAATTCCAGTGATCTCACATCGCTAAATTGACAAGTTGGACACATGGATCACTATAATAAGATTATCAACCTTACCGATAATCTCCTTATCTCGATTTGCGTGTCGTAAGTTTCGACGTACAAATAACGAAGTACACTTTATATTAGACTAGAATTGACCCTGTTTGACCAGAGTTGACCAGTTGACCCAAAGTTAACTGTAAGTCAACACTTGACCTAGTTTGACTAGATTATTGACCGGAGTCGACCTAGAGTTGTTTTGACTTAGAAGAACCTAGAATAATGTAGATTGATTATAGAGATTCATTTATTACAACTTGAACACCTTGTAACCTGTGTTGCTTTAAATAGGACTCTGTGGCTTCAGTGGGACCCCCCTATACTTATCAGCTGTTTAGGTTATCGAGGCGAGTACATTCTGATCATTTCATATCCTGCTTAGAATTATTTCCTGCAGTAGATTACTTTACTTGTACTGTCACGATGGTCACACAGATTGGTACTATAGGGATCCTTTCTGAGATGTTATCCTTAGGGAGCATCGGGTACTCTATGTTTTGTGCGTTTCACTTACATGGCGTATCACTATGCTTCGTTGGTTCTTCGATCACTTGTGACATATACTGTTATGATCACAGAGTCGTCCTAGAATCCTTATCCCATTTATGGACTACTATATCACCTTCGGGGTCTATCACCTTCGGGGTCTATCACCTTCGGGGGCTGTTACATAGCATCATATAACATAACCTGGCTGGATCCTTGTCTATTGATTGGGGGTACGGGGAGTAGAAATGGACATGTGAATAATACCCAAGTAGTGTATTATCAGAATCTCTTCCATAGTGTAGCATCAGAATCTCCTATGCCATTTACATGTCTATATTGTACTCTGACTCACTAGCCACATGTTAGCTCTTTATTTATAGTAGATATTTCTATTACAGCTCTCCCTCTCTGTTATATAGCATTTCTTTCAGTACCTGTATCTTACTTTACTGCATGATTATATTTTCTAACCTGCTATGAACTGTTGAGATGTATGTGCTTGCTCCTATCCTGACTGGACCTGTTGATAAATTTTAGATGGCCTGGGATTGCCTGCTAGCCTAGAGGAGACACAGTAGGGGTTGTTTAGGTAGTTATTTCATTTTGTCTGGAGTTGTATTTACTTAGTGGATTGTTGTATCTATATTGAGTTTTGAGATGTATTTCTAGGTTTATGTATCTTAGACACTTAGACTTCTATCTCCTGTATCTCTTCTGGATTTCATGTTTTATCTATCCTTATCATGCTCTACCTTAGATGTGATTGAGTCTGTATCTGCTATGTCACCCCCTTCGGGGAGTATAAACTGTTTAGTCTTATACTGTTAGATGCATTGAGACCTAGGACAGCGTTCTATACCGCCGACACTGCGGCGTAGGCTGGGTGTTGTTACGTTCTCGTGCCCTAACTGTAGGGTACGGGTCGTGACACGTTTTTAGTGGTGGCCCATGCAGGTCGAGGCTAAAAGTGTAGTGGTATTCGAACTAGAGTACCACTACAGCCTGTAGTAGGAATAGAATATATTTTGAAGGTACTCAATCACAGTTAGGAACCCTTGAGAGATTTCTGGGACGACCCTTGAGAATCTTATTTTAACTTCGATTTGAAAACTCTCTTTTTCCCTTGATTTGATTTATTTTTACTTTTTTTTGTTGTTAAATTTGATTTTAATGGATTATTATTGAATTTGAGTTTGTATTTATTGATTTTGATGGATGATTGTCGAATTTTGAATTTTGATGATAGCTGTTCCATTCGAGTTTGTATTTTGATGTATTTGTTCATTTTTGAATTTTGATGTCCATTGATAAATTTGATTTTTGAGTATTCATTATTGATTAATTTAATTTTTGGCAAGAAAAAATTATATGGGCTAGGTCATCTATGTTATGGAATCTAGTCTTCTATAGTCACATTAGCCAGCATGGTGTGGACATATAGTCTGACTCTGGATATATTTCTCGGGTGTAGGAATTTAAGGTTTTTGCAGCCAAGCTAGCGGCACCGCAAAATGTTAAATACCATGATTCTAGAGATATGTGTAATCAAGGGCTCTGTGATTATCGTAGCCTTGCTTACTAGTATGACGAGGATTTAGAGTACTATGATTTTGGATAGACGCATATGATTATCAGATTGCACCTTAAATATTTTTGAACATGTTTTCTCTACTTTTGTTCAGTCATTAAAAAAAATTATTATTTGTTTGTTTTGTCTAGTTTCCTATTATTTAACTCAGGAGTAAGTTTAGTTTTTTATAAACCTTGTGTAATGTCTTGCTATGAGTTTTTTCATAGTACAATGAATCGATGATCTTGCTAGACTTTATCTTGAATTTGATATTTTTAACTCTGGATTTCAAAACGGTTCTTTCTTTAAACAGATAAGCAGAACAGATTTTATCGTTATTTCTTCTTGCTATTATTCTTGTATTAAATAATAATGATAATAAAACTGCCTTGATTTCGTCAATCACCTGCTTGCAATCTTGGTAGGAATCTAAATGTTAGTCTTAACGTAGAACTATTTTTTTTATATTGGGACATGAGAATATGTATATGAATATATATAGCGGACACTTTGCCTAACACGTATGCATGCTACCTTGATTTTCACCTATCTGAATACTTATTAATATGTTGTTGATGTTAAATTTTCATAACCAATAATTTTGGTTCTCTGCTGTTCCATGTTTAAATTCGTAATTTAAATAAATTTCATGTTATTATTTAGGTTTACATCACTGCACATGTATGTTATACTTAGAGTTTCAATTCAAATTTTTTTTGAGTTTTGTGTTTAATTTGTCAAATTTAAGACTGTGTACATATTAACCCTTAATACTGAATTCCAAATGTTTAGTTTAAATTGCTATTTTATTTTCTTTAATATAATATTTAAAGCTGTGTACATTGTTGTATGTAGGGATATAATGTTAGGTTTCATATTCTTACATGTTAGTTTGTGATAAACATTGAGTTGGTTTTAATGTTCAAATTTCTCTAAAATTTGAAAACTAGTTACATGTTAACATTTTTACATTGACTTCCATGTTTAGTTAAAATTCAGATTTAACATGTATATCGAACTGTATGCGTAGATAAATGTATTGGTAATATGTTAGGGTTTCATTTCTATCATGTTAGGATGTATTGAGAGCATTGAGATTAGTCGTGATGTTTCAAAACCCCTAAATTTTGAAATTGCATTATGTTAATATTGCACTAGTTAAATGTTAGCTTATTTCAGATATCTTTTTTATGTAAATGTGAACTAAAACTAGGTTTAAATTTTTAATACTAAGCCATAACCTTGTACAAGGACACACACACACACACCCTAACTTAGTATACACTGTCGTGTAACCAAACCCTTCCCCTCTATGTTATGATTGTATATCTAGATAGATGATATAGAGCTTAGGCATACATGTTATAATATATATAAATACATAACTAAGTTCTACCTTTTATATATGTGTATATGGTTAGCCATGCATGTTATGAGTAAATAGTTGCGTATTGTAGGTTGTTTAACCAATATGACATGATTAGTGTAACTTGATAGCCATTGAATTGAAACACAATCCTCATATACACCTTCATGTATGTTCACGTACACACATGCCTACTATCTAACCATGTGAACATGTTCCCATACACATAATGCTAGCTTTTCCCTCTCTGATGCTCTATATATATATATATTGTGATTGGATTTCCATGTGATTGACTTTTATTCCTTAAAGTATTTTGATTTTTTTCTTGAATAAGTACCCTTTTTCAGATGATTGGTAGTTACCTTTATTTTATTTTTGATAAGTACCAGTTTTCATATAGGATGGTAGACCGCCTTACAGTTTTGATGATTTGTTATTTCTGTAACTTTTTCGTTTAGCATCCTAGATTGCTTGTGTGTTTTGATACCCTATGACCGATTCAGTTAGCATGACTAGTATACCTAGATGAGACTTTCACTACCACCGTATCCATGACCCTGTATGCCGTTCTTTTTTTTTATGGTATGTTTTATTTAAGTTTTGGGACTTTTATTGTGGGGGTTTGACCTAGAGGGAGTATGGACATTTTAATTTCGAGGATGAAATTTTTATAAGGTGGGTAGGATGTGAGCACCCTGAATTTCGGGTTGATTTTTTTATTTATTTTATTTTCTGATTTATTGGTTTCGATAAATAATTTATTCTGTTATTTTCCTAAGTGTACTTTTCCATGCCATTGATATTTGGAGTATCAGGGATGTTCAACTTTGGAAATCTTCTTCATGAGTTTTGGAGTGGATAGGATTACCTTCATGATGGTATATAGTGTCCCATCCAAACTTGTTCCCTTGTGCTCTTTTGTTTCGCAGAACTTCGGGTCGGTTTAGACCATTTGATTATTATTTTTTTTCCACTCTTTTCCTTGATCACTTTCAGCACGTTACCATGACTTTTAAATTTGGAGCGCAAGATAGTTAGTTTCTTGAAACCAACTTCGCATTGATGATCTACTCGAGACGCTCGTCACCCACGACCTTCGTGTCCCACTCAGACACGTCATTTTGTGCTCTATTTGATTCGCACAACTTTCCCGACACGTGACCCGATTTTATTTTGCCCCACGGTGTCACATTTATCTTCCAACTTGATTTGTGGGTCCCCTGTCGGCCAAAACCTGTCAACCCCAACTATGGACATGGCCCACTTTAAGCCTACTACCCGTCCGCCACTTGTGTCCCATTTATTAATTCCCATGTGCTACTTATTCACTCATGATCATCAACACCTAATTTTAATTAGATTTTTGCATAATGTCCGGTTTGGACCCAATCCGGCTCCATCGAGTCCAGTCCAGCTCCATGTTACTCTCCATCGTGACGCCCTCACATTTTCTTGCCCAAAAATATTAATTATTCTTCTACCTATTTCTAATATTTATTGGAAATTTCCATCCTTTGGAATGACCTATTTTTTAGCTAATTTAATCCTAGCCTTTGGATTATTCTATCAAATCCCATCCATTAATTCCCTCATTCACTTTTTCCCCCAACCCCTTGGCAGCATGTGCCGGCCCTAATTTCAATGAGGAGAGAATCTTTCTCTCTCTCTTATCCTCTCTCTATTCTCTCTCTTTCCTTTATTTTTATTCCCACACAAGCAACCACAGCAACAAAAACAACTTCACCACCAACTCCAATAGCCTACACCCCGACCTCCCTCTCCACCCATGGCTTGACCACCTCCTCCTTTCCGACCCCAACCTCCAGGCCGTCGGCCACCCTGGCCGAGCCCGAGCACACCATTCTCCTCGATCTCCTCCTCCTTATTCCTCCTCCTCCTCATCATCACTACCAAGCCATCACCACCACCATCAATGAAACACCACCACTCCCACCATGGCCGGACCACCCCAGGCTGACCTCCTCTCGTCGTGGCTCGGTCACCCTGGCCGAGCTCGCACCACCGAGTTCATCCATCACCTCCTCTCCCACCTTAACCCGACCACCATCACCATTTTTCTGCCACCACCTCCAGCCCGACCAGCCACCGTGCCCGCCCCCCCGTGCATCGCCGGCCGACCATGCAGCGCCAGCGCACGCGCACAGAACACGCGCGCGTATGGGCGAGACCGCCGCCGCCGTTGGCCGTCGTGCCCCGGCGACCCCCGCCGTGGGTAGCCCCCCCCTCGGCGAACCCAAGGATGTCGTCCCCTGACGGCCACCGTCCTCCGGGACGCGCAGTCGAGGCGATTCGTGCGTTTTGCACGACGTCCCGTCGTGACACGCGCGGGATCGAGTTCGTTTTGGCGCTCCGTCGCAGCGACTTCGCACGCATTTTCCCGGAGATCCGACCATTGGATCGCAATTTCTTCACTTCGTCGCAATATCGGTATATCCACCTTCATCTCTTTCAATTTTCGTTCGTTAATTTTATCGTTTGATACATGAAAACTGGCCACCAAGTTGACCGTTTAAATTGTATTAAATTTGGACAGTTTCGCGGGGCCAACTTCGTCAGCTTGTATCTACTCCACCGCAGCTCTGTTTGGCGTGCTACCAGTTCCGGTGCGAAGCTGGTATAACCCTCTTGCTACCCCTCCAGTTTCGTTTCATTGTGAGCTTGTTTGATTGGTTGAATCCGACGCCAAAGTTGGTCGTCCGAATTCGTAATTTCCGACTTGTAAAATTCCATTTTTGAACACGGGACTCCAGATTTCTTTTCTGACACCACCAATAGACTTGTGGCGTCATTCTGGCATGTTTTCATATAAAATTTGTTAGATTTGGAGAACGTGGGCCCGAGCATATTTTTCGGTGCAAAGCGGGTCCCACATTCTGGTCAACGGACTTTTTGACGCCGGCTCATCGAAATCCAATTCCGGATATACCGTTGAGTTCGTATCGTCATTCTGGACTCGTTGACATATAATTTGCTAGGTTTTGGTGGACGTTGGACCCGCACGTATTTCGGTGCAAGTCGGATACCAATATCCGGGTCAACGGGTCATTTTGAGATCGGCTCATCGGAATCCAATTCCGGAGATACCGTTGAGTTCGTATCATCATTCTGGACTCGTTGACAAAGTTTGCTGAGTTTTAAGAACCTTGGCTCCGGCACACATTTCCGTGCAAACCGGAATTCCAAGTTCTAGTCAACGGGCCAAATTGAGATCGGGTCAACGGAATCCAATTCTGGAGATACCGTTGGGTTCGTATCGTCATTCTGGTTTCGTGGACATATAATTTTTTATATTTTATTGACTTAATTTCTTGCACATTTTTTGGTGCAAAACGGCTCCGACACGGATACCGTTTTGACCCAAAATTACCTTTTTGCCCTTATGTCCAAATTGGACCGTTGGGTAGGCTATCCAAGCTCATTTGACCATTCTGGACACGTTGGCGATGTTCATTTTATCGTCCGACAATGTTTGTTGATAATTTCTCTGAGTTTAACCTTTTTATAATTAATTAATAATTAATTCATATAATGTTCGTATTTCGGGATTAGTACAACGAAACTGAGATCAGCCAATTCCAGTGATCTCACATCGCTGAAATTGACAAGTTAGACACGTGGATCACTATAATAAGATTATCAACCTTATCGATAATCTCCTTATCTCGATTTGCGTGTCGTAAGTTTCGACGTACAAATAACGAAGTATACTTTATATTAGACTAGAATTGACCTTGTTTGACCAGAGTTGACCAGAGTTGACCAGTTGACCCAAAGTCAACTGTAAGTCAACACTTGACCTAGTTTGACTAGATTATTGACCGGAGTCGACCTAGAGTTGTTTTGACTTAGAAGAACCTAGAATAATGTAGATTGATTATATAGATTCATTTATTACAACTTGAACACCTTGTAACCTGTGTTGCTTTAAATAGGACTCGGTGGCTTCAGTGGGACCCCCCTATACTTATCAGCTGTTCAGGTTATCGAGGCGAGTACATTCTCTGATCATTTCATATCCTGCTTAGAATTATTTCCTGCAGTAGATTACTTTACTTGTACTGTCACGATGGTCACACGGATTGGTACTATAGGGATCCTTTCTTGAGATGCTATCCTTAGGGAGCATCGGGTACTCTATGTTTTGTGCGTTTTACTTACATGGCGTATCACTATGCTTCGTTGGTTCTTCGGTCACTTGTGACATATACTCTTATGATCACAGAGTCTTCCTAGAATCCTTATCCCATTTATGGGACTACTATGTATCACCTTCGGGGTCTATCACCTTCGGGGTCTATCACCTTCGGGGGCTGTTACATAGCATCATATAACATAACCTGGCTGGATCCTTGTGTATTGATTGGGGGTATGGGGGAGTAGAAATGGACATGTGAATAATAGCCAAGTAGTGTAGCATCAGAATCTCTTCCATAGTGTAGCATCAGAATCTCCTATGCCATTTACATGTTATATTGTACTCTGACTCACTACCCACATGTTAGCTCTTTATTTATAGTAGATATTTCTAGTACAGCTCTCTCTCTGTTTACATACAACATTTCTTTCAGTACCTGTATCTTACTTACTGCATGATTATATTTCTAACCTGCTATGAACTGTTGAGATGTAATGTGCTCGCTCCTGTCCTGACTGGACCTGTTGATAAATTTTACAGATGGCCTGGGATTGCCTGCTAGCCTAGAGGAGACACAGTAGGGGTTTTTAGGTAGTTATTTCATTTTGTCTGGAGTTGTATTTACTTTGTGGATTACTGTATCTGTATTTGAGTTTTGAGATATATTTCTGGGTTTATGTATCTTAGACACTTAGACTTCTATCTCCTGTATCTTTTTGGATTTCATGTTTTATCTATCCTTATCATGCTCTACCTTAATGTGATTGAGTCTGTATCTGCTATGTCACCCCCATTCGGGGAGTATAAACTGTTTAGTCTTATACTGTTAGATGCATTGAGACCTAGGACATCGTTCTACCGTCGACACTGCGGCGTAGGCTGGGCATTGTTACGTTCTCGTGTCCTAACTGTAGGGTGCGGGTCGTGACACAAGATGACTCGATTACAAAATGAACGCTGATGAGACAATCATTCCATATATTACATCCCCGTTTACGAGCAAAAATATTCAAAAGACATGCTATCATGGGGAGTCGAGACATCTTTCTTCTGGACTGAATGTGGAGTCTTTAAATGGATCAAAACAAGCCTTCAATACATTTCGAGGCTTCAAATGTACTTGTGTTGCCTTGAGTTTAGTTGGCATGCCCTTCTTGGTTTGGGATACCTATGGAGGGCGAGGATCAGTACATTACACTTGTACTGGTGCATGGCAAGTTAAGTTCCACGCTCTCATTTGGTTCAAGAATTTATGTAAAGTGTGCTATATATTTTCAATTTCCAGCCATCCTAGTAAATTTTCATGCAGGCGTTTGAAACGCATAAAGACATAAGTTACGCTGGGACTTACCCATGACATAGTGTGTCATACAATGTGAGGGTTACCATGTTCTTCCCTGTCAATTATTATCATTTACAAGCAGTGCATGCGATTTATATGTGGAGGTGTCACTACCACATTTTTAGCCTAAGGGTATTTTGGTCATTTTTGACATTTTATGAAATTGATCTTTTTATTAATTAATTATGTGCTAATTAATTATTAAGCCTTAACCTAGAAGTTAACCTAATCTAGATATGATCATGAGAATAGATATTTGATTAGAACCTTCCTACTAAGTGCCAAGAGTAGTAATATCTAGATACTTGCTAGTAAGATATTTTAGTAGGATATTTAGAAGGAAACCCTAGAATTGGTTTGGGCCTTTGAATTAAGCCTTGATTACATAAGTAGAAGCCCATAGCCAACAATTCACCATGCCCTAACCGTAGCAAGCTAGTTGGCCGGCCAAGCAAGCATTCCCCCTATATAAACCACACATGAATCAATCTTGCCTCTTTTTAATTCTAGATTAAAACCCTAACTTGTGTTCTTCCCCAAATCATTCCCCTTTGCTCAAATCAACTCCAAATTAAGCCTAGTCTTTTGCATCATCCTCCCCTATAGTGGATAAGACCATTGGAGGTTAGCTATCAAGGATTGGAACCTATTGGACCATAGCAAATTGGTGAAGGAGCTCATCCCTAGGCTTTTACATTGAGATTCAACTCTCAATAGGTAAACCTCTCTAAAAACTCAAAACCCTGATTTCTCTTCATAGATGCATACATCTAGGTGCCATACTGTCAACCCCTTGACCAAATTTTTCCAATTTATTAATTTATTCCCATTTGTATTGGTCTCATGGATATATTTGTTATGTTTTGTTTTACAATAAATATCAAGAGGATTATTATGGTAGAAGGGGTTTGTAAATCCAGATTGTTCGAGGGGCTTATTTGAATTTTTCCTAAATTCAAACTTCTCAACGTCCTAAATAGCAGATATACTCAAATATTGGATTCGAGTTCCTTTCCCTTATCTTCCTGAAATTCAAATCCTGAAGTTCTATCAAAACATGATTATGATCCTATCCAAAAGTGGTTTATATAAGGGATCAAACAATTTCTCCTTCCCAAGCCATCGGTTGTAAATCCTAGAAGCTGTGCCGCCCTCCCTGTTCTCCTCCAAGTTGAGACTAATCTCGGGAGCCAGTGAAAAAGAGAAACTCAAATCCTTCGACTGGTAAAACTTCTTCCTCGACTCCCAGATCATGCGTTCCTCTAATTTCCATCTTATGATAATAGAAATTTAGGTGTTTGTCATAATCCTGAGAGGACCCAGAGTAGGTAGCAGCCACATTAGGTTGTCGATTAACTTTGTTCTGACCTGTTCATGCCTATGTTATGTACCTATATTGTGGGTTTAAGTGTACAAATCTCTAGATCATTTTGAATGCATGACCAGTCCCATATAAGGCAGGTATCGATCATCAAGTTCAGATTCTTGGACTTGAAGCTCGGTCCTACATCATCTACTATGTCTTCGTTCAATCTGATTACTATAAGCCCCCTGTCCTCTAATATATGTTCAAGCCATATAGTAGATGTCCAGTCCTTGTTTATAATTGTCCTACTTACATATATATAACACCTTCAATCCCAATGTGATATGGTACCAGTTTAGGGTTAAATAGATTTTGTACCAGTCTATATGAATACACTGTTCTGCAGTGATTCCACTGATTAACTTAAACATGGAGGCCAGACCCAAACCTTAGCACTAGACAACAGAGAGGTCCAAGGATACCTTACATACAGGAAATTGGAGGATCCCCTGTAACATGTGGGTGGTATGTCTTAGTGAAAGCATTAAGAAAGAACAATAGGGAGTCGGGGGCCAATGGGGACCAGAGATGACACTGGGTATACAAAGGTAGGTGTATCAGAGCACCCCAGCATTACCTGGGCACAACCTAGGCCCTGTCATGCTTAGGAGGATACCCTAGGTAGTCACAAGTATGTGGATACACACTTGGGATGTATCATTTATCGGGTTATGATAGGTGTATCAGATATTATAAAAGGAAATAGAAATTTTATAAAAGGAAACATCTCACAAGGAGCTGAAACAGGGCCCACATCCTAGGCAGCCCCAAAGGGGCACCAAAACACAGCATTCAAAATTCAAAAATCAAAAAGGAAGGGGGAAAGGACAACGGCACGTAGCCCGAAGGAGTCTCGGGGCTCGTAAATGCGGAATCCGAGGGGGGCACAGCCTGAGGCTGGAAATGCGGGGCCCGAGGGAGGGGGCTCGACCCCGGGGGAGAGCGACTGTCACGACCCGCGCCCTAGAGTTAGGGTACGAGAACGTAACAACGCCCAGCCTACGCCGCAGTGTCGGCGGTAGAACGCTGTCCTAGGTCTCAATACATCTAACAGTATAAGACTAAACAGTTTATACTCCCCGAATGGGGGTGACATAGCAGATACAGACTCAATCACATCTAAGGTAGAGCATGATAAGGATAGATAAAACATGAAATCCAAAAGAGATACAGGAGATAGAAGTCTAAGTGTCTAAGATACATAATCCCAGAAATACATCTCAAAACTCAAATACAGATACAATAATCCACAAAGTAAATACAACTCCAGACAAAATAAAATAACTACCTAAACAACCCCTACTGTGTCTCCTCTAGGCTAGCAGGCAATCCCAGGCCATTTGTAAAATTTATCAACAGGTCCAGTCAGGACAGGAGCGAGCACATTACATCTCAACAGTTCATAGCAGGTTAGAAAATATCATACAGTAAAGTAAGATACAGGTACTGAAAGAAATGTTGTATGTAAACAGAGAGGGAGCTGTAATAGAAATACCTACTATAAATAAAGAGCTACCAGTGACTAGTGATTTAGAGCACAAAGTCGACATGTGAACGGCTTGATTGTACATGGCTATACTAAAGAGGCGTACATGGCTATTCTACTTTGGAATTGTTCACATGGCTATTTATACTCCCCCGTACCCCCAATCAATACACAAGGATCCAACCAGGTTATGTTATATGATGCTATGTAACAGCCCCCGAAGGGTAGTAGACCCGAAGGTGATAGACCCCGAAGGTAATAGACCCCGAAGGTAAGACTCCGAAGGTGATACATAGTAGTCCCATAAATGGGATAAGGATTCTAGGAAGACTCTACGATCATAAGAGTATATGTCGTAAGTGATCAAAAACCAATGAAGCATATGATACGCCATGTAAGTGAAATGCACAGAACATATACCCGATGCTCCCTAAGGATAACATCTCAAGAAGGGATCCATATAGTACCAATCCGTGTGACCAACGTGACAGTACAAGTAAAGTAATCTACTGCAGGAAATAATTCTAAGCAGGATATGAAATAATCAGAGAATGTACTCGCCTCGATAACCTGAACAGCTGATAAGTATAGGGGGTTCCCACTGAAGCCACAGAGTCCTATTTAAAGCAACACAGGTTACAAGGTGTTCAAGTTGAAAATAAATGAATCCACAAACAATCTATTTTATCTTAGGTTCTTCTAAGTCAAAATAACTCTAGGTTGACTCCGGTCAATAATCTAGTCAAACTAGGTCAAGTGTTGACTTACAGTTGACTTTGGGTCAACTGGTCAACTCTGGTCAAATAGGGTCAATTCTAGTCTAATATAAAGTGTACTTCGTTATTTGTACGTCAAAACTTACGACACGCAAATCGAGATAAGAAGATTATCGGTAAGGTTGATAATCTTATTATAGTGATCCACGTGTCCAACTTATCAATTTCAGCAATGTGAGATCACTGGAATTGGCTGATCTCAGTTTCGTGGTACTAATCCCGAAATACGAATATTATATGAATTTATCATTAATTAATTATAAAAAGGTTAAACTCAAAGAAATTATCAACAAACATTGTCGGACGATGAAATGAACATCGCCAACGTGTCCAGAATGGTCAAATTAGCTAGGATAGCCAACCCAACGGTCCAATTTGGACACAAGGGCAAAAAGGTAATTTCGGGTCAAAACGGTGTCCGTGTCGGAGCCGTTTTGCACCGAAAAACGTGCAAGAAAACAAGTCTACAAATATAATAAATTATATGTCCACGAAACCAGAATGACGATACGAACCCAACGGTATCTCCAGAATTGGATTTCGTTGACCCGATCCCTATTTGGCCCGTTGACCAGAACTTGGAATTCCGATTTGCACGGAAATACGTGCCGGAGCCAAAGTTCTCAAAACTCAGCAAACTACCTGTCAACGAGTCCAGAATGATGATACGAACTCAACGGTATCTCCGGAATTGGATTCCGATGAGCCGATCTCAAAATGACCCGTTGGCCCGGATATTGGTATCCGACTTGCACCGAAATACGTGCCGGATCCAATGTCCACCAAAACTTAGCAAATTATATGTCAACGAGCCCAGAATGACGATACGAACTCAACGGTATATCCGGAATTGGATTCCGATGAGCCGGCGTCAAAAAGTCCCGTTGACCCAGAAAGTGGGACCCGCTTTGCACCGAAATACGTACCCGGGCCCACGTTCTCCAAATCTAACAAATTTTATATGAAAACATGCCAGAACGACGCCACAAGTCTACTGGTGGTGTCAGAAATGAAATCTGGAGTCCCGTGTTCAAAAATGGAATTTTACAAGTTAGAAATTACGAATTCGGACGGCCAACTTTGGCGTCGAATTCAACCAATCAAACAAGCTCACAATGAAATGAAACTGAAGGGTAGAAAGAGGGTTATACCAGCTTTGCACCGGAACTGGTAGCATGCCAAACGGAGCTGCGGTGGAGGAGATACAAGCTGACGAAGTTGGCCCCGCGAAACTGTCCAAATTTAATATAATTTAAACGGTTAACTTGGTGGCCGGTTTTGATGTATCAAACGATAAAATTAACGGACGAAAATTGACGTGAGCGAAGGTGGATATACCGAGATTGCGACGGAGCGAAGAAATCGCCGATCCAACGGTCGGATCTCCAGAAAAATGTGCGCGAAGTCGCTGCGACGGAGCGCCAAAACGAACTCGATCCCGCGCGCGTCACGACGGGACGTCGTTCAAAACGCACGAATCGCCTCGACGGCGCGTCCCGGAGGACGTTGGCCGCCATGGAAAGGCAGCGTTGGGTTCGCAGGAAAGGGGGCCACCCACGGGGGGTTCGTCGGAGCCACGGCGGCCGGCGACGGCGGCGGCGACGCCCGCGCGCGCGCGCGTGCCGTGCACCCGTGGCTGCTCCCGCTGTGCTGGCCGGCTCGTGCGGGGCTGTGCACGGCCAGCTCGGCCGACGAGGGCTCGTCGGGGCGGCCAGGTGTCGCATGGTGTTGGCGAGGGAAGTGGCGCGCCATGGTGGTGGTTGGCCGGAGTTGATGTTGATGGTGGTGGCGGTTATAGATGGAGATGGGGGAGGAGGAAATGGAGGAGGAGAGGGCTGAGCTCGGTCGAGCTCGGCCAGGGTAGCCGAGCCACGGCGAGGGAGGGTGGTCGGTCCAGTGAGAGGTCGGGCATGGTGTAGAGTGGTTGCTTGGCTGCTGTTTTGTTGTTGTTGCATGGGAAGAGAGAGAAAGAGAGTAATGATAAATAAAGAGGAAAAGAGAGAGGATAAGAGAGAGAGAGAAAGATTCTCTCTACAAAATTGTTAGGGCCGGCTACTAGTTGGCTGTAGGGGGATTTATGAGTGTGAGGGAAATGAATGGTTAGGATTGCTTAGGAGAATCCAATGGCTAGAGATAAATTAGAGGAAAATTGTCATTCCTATGGGAATTAAATAAACGGAAAAATTTCAAATATTAAAAATAGGTAGAAGGATATTAAATATATTTTTAGACACGAAAAAATGGGGGTGTCCCGATGGAGGGCAACATGGAGCTGGACCGGACTCGGTGGAGCCGAATTTGATCAAAATCGGACATTGTGCAAAAATCGAATTAAAATTAGACGTCGATGATCATGGGCAAATAAGTAGCACATGGGGATTCCAATAAATGGGACACAAGTGGCGGACGGGTAGTAGGCTCAAGGTGGGCCATGTCCATAGTTGGGGCGGACAGGTTTTGGTCGACAGGGGACCCACAAATCAAGTTGGAAGATGAATGTGACGCCGTGGAGTGAAATAAAATTGGGTCACGTGTCGAAAAAGTTGTGCGAATCAAATGGAGCACAAAATGACATGTCTGAGTGGGACACGAAGGTCAAGGGTGAAGAGCGTCTCGAGTAGATCATCAATGAGAAGTTGGTTTCAAGAAACTGACTGGTCTTGCGCTCCCAAATTAAAAGTCACGGTAACGTGCTAATAATGATCAAGGAAAAGAGTGGGAAAATAATTAATTTAAATGGTCCAATTCGACCCGAAGTTCAGCGAAGCAAAAGGAGTACAAGGGAACAAGTTTGGATGGGACACTATATACCATCATGAAGGTAATCCTGTCCACTCCAAAACCCATGAAGAAGATTTCCAGAGTTGAACATCCCTGATACTCCAAATATCAATGGCACGGAAAAGCACACTTAAGGAAAAATAACATATTAAATTATTTATTGAAACCAATCAATCAGAAAATTAAAAAAATCAACCCGAAATCTAGGGTGCTCACATCCTACCCACCTTATAAAAATTTCGTCCTCAAAATTAAAATGTCCCTACTCCCTCTAGGTCAAACCCCCACAATCAAAGTCACAGAACTTAAATAAAACATACCATCAAAAGACAACGTCCAGGGTTATGGCATACGGTGGTAGTGAAAGTCTCATCTAGGTATACTAGTCATACTAACCAAGGCGGTCATCGGGTATCAAACACACAAGCAATCCAGAGTGCTAAACTTAGAAAAGATACAGAAATAACAAATCATCAAAACTGTAAGGCGGTCTACCATCCTATATGAAAACTGGTACTCATCAAAAAAATGATTAAAGAAAGGTAACTACCAATCATCTAAAAGGGGTACCATCCCAAGAAAATCAAAATCACCAGTTTAATTAACGAAAGTCGATTACATTGAATCCAATCACAATATATAATATAGAGAGCATTAGAGAGAAAAGCTAACATTATGTGTATGGGGACATGTTCATATGGTTAGATAGTAGGCGTGTGTATACGTGAACATACATGAAAGTGTATATGAGAAATTGGGTTTTCAAAACAACGGCTATCAAGTTACACTAATCATAGCATATTGGTTAAACAATCCACAATACGCAACACGCAACTTATTTAATCGTAACATGCATAGCTAACCATATATATATAAAAATGTAGAGACTTAGTTATATATTTATATATATTATAACATATATGCATAAACTCTATATATATCCTTCTAGATATATAATCATAACATAGAGGGGAAGGGTTAGGTTAAATGACAGTATATACTATATTAGAGTGTGTGTGTCCTTGTACAGGGTTATAGCTTAGTATGAAAGGTTAAACCCAGTTTTAGTTCAGCATTTACATAAAAAAAATATCTGAAAATAAGCTAACATTTAACCAGTGTAATATTAACATAATGCAATTTCAAAATTTAGGAGTTTGAAACATCACAACTAATTTCAATACTACCAACATCCTAGCATGATAGAAATGAAACCCTAACATACTATCAATACATTTATCTACGCATACAGTTCAATATTACATGTTAAATCTGAAATTTAACTAAATATGGAAATCAATGTAAAAATGTTAACATGTAACTAGTTTTCAAGATTTTGGAGAAATTTGAACATTAAAAACCAACTCAATGTTTATCACAAACTAATATGTAAGAATATGAAACCTAAATTTATATCCCTACTTACAACAATGTACGCAGCTCTAAATATTTTATAAAAAATGGAACAGCAATTTGAACTAATCATTCGGAATCTCGTATCAAGGGTTAATATGCACACAGTCTCAGATTTTTCAAATTTAACACAAAACTCAACCAAAATTTTTTGAATTGACACCCTAATATAACATACATGTGCAGTGGTATAAATAAACTATTATCATAAAATTTTATATTTAAATTACGGGTTAAGCTAGGAAAAGCAGAGAATCAGAAATATTAGGGTTTTGAAAATTTAACATCAACAACATATTAATAGGTATTCAGGTAGGTGGAAAATCAAGTGTAGCATGCATACGTGTTAAGCAAAGTGTCTGCTATATTATTCATATATATATTCTCATGTCCCAATATAAAAATTTATTCTACTTTAAGACTAACATTTAGATCTCTACCAAGATTGCAAGCAGGTGATTGACATAATCAAGACAGCTTTATTATCATTATTATTTAATACAAGGAAAATAGCAAGAAAAAAATAACGATAAAATCGGTTCTGCTTATCTGTTTAAAGAAGGAACCGTTTGAAATCCAGAGTTAAAATATCAATTTCAGATAAAGTCTAGCAAAATCATCGATTCATTGTATTATGAAAGCTCCTAGCAAGAAATTTCACAAGGTTTATAAAACCAACTAAACTTACTCCTGAGTTAAATAATAGGAAACTAGACAAAACAACAAATAATAATTCTTTTTTTTTGAGTGACTGAACAAAAGTAGAGAAAACATGTTCAAAATATTTAAGGTGCAATCTGATCATCATATACGTCTATCCAAAATCATGTACTTTAAATCCTCGTCATACTAGTAAGCAAGGCTACGATAATCACAGAGCCCTTGACTTATGCACATATCTCTAGAATCATGGTATTTAACATTTTTGCGGTGCCGCTAGCTTGGCTGCGAAAACCTTAAATTCCTACACCCGAGAAATATCCAGAGTCAGACTATATCCTCACCATGCCGACTAATGTGACTATAGAAGACTAGATTCCATAACATAGATGACCTAGCCCATATAATTTCATCTTGCCAAAAATTAAATTAATCAATAATAAATACTCAAAAATCAAATCAAATTTATTAACGAACATCAAATTCAAAAATGAACAAAATCTATCAAAATTAATAAATACAAACTCAAATTCAATAATAATCCATTAAAATCAAATTTAACAACAAAAGTAAAAATGAATCAAATCAAGGGAAAAAGAAAGTTTTCAAATAGAAGTTAAATAAGATTCTCCAGGATCGTCCCAGGAATCTCTCAAGGGTTCCTAACTGTGATTGAGTATCTTCAAAAATATATCCTATTCCTAGTGCAGGCTGTAGTGGTACTCAAGTTCGAATACCACTACACTTTTAGTCTCGACCTGCATGGGCCACCACTAAAAACGTGTCACGATCCGCACCCTAGAGTTAGGGCACGAGAACGTAACAACGCCCAGCCTACGCCGCAGTGTCGACGGTAGAACACTGTCCTAGGTCTCAATGCATCTAACAGTATAAGACTAAACAGTTTATACTCCCCGAATGGGGGTGACATAGCAGATACAGACTCAATCACATCTAAGGTAGAGCATGATAAGGATAGATAAAACATGAAATCCAAAAGAGATACAGGAGATAGAAGTCTAAGTGTCTAAGATACATAATCCCAGAAATACATCTCAAAACTCAAATACAGATACAATAATCCACAAAGTAAATACAACTCCAGACAAAATGAAATAACTACCTAAACAACCCCTACTGTGTCTCCTCTAGGCTAGCAGGCAATCCCAGGCCATCTGTAAAATTTATCAACAGGTCCAGTCAGGACAGGAGCGAGCACATTACATCTCAACAGTTCATAGCAGGTTAAAAAATATAATCATGCAGTAAAGTAAGATACAGGTACTGAAAGAAATGCTGTATGTAAACAGAGAGGGAGCTGTAATAGAAATACCTACTATAAATAAAGAGCTACCAATGACTAGTGATTTAGAGCACAAAGTCGACATGTGAACGGCTTGATTGTACATGGCTATACTAAAGAGGCATACATGGCTATTCTACTTTAGAATTGTTCACATGGCTATTTATACTCCCCCGTACCCCCAATCATTACACAAGGATCCAACCAGGTTATGTTATATGATGCTATGTAATAGCCCCCGAAGGGTAGTAGACCCCGAAGGTGATAGACCCCGAAGGTAATAGACCCCGAAGGTAATAGACCCCGAAGGTGATAGACCCCGAAGGTAATAGACCTCGAAGGTAATAGACCCCGAAGGTGATACTAGTAGTCCCATAAATGGGATAAGGATTCTAGGAAGACTCTACGATCATAAGAGTATATGTCGTAAGTGATCAAAGAACCAATGAAGCATATGATATACCATGTAAGTGAAACACACAGAATATGTAGTACCCGATGCTCCCTAAGGATAACATCTCAAGAAGGGATCCATATAGTACCAATCCGTGTGACCAACGTGACAATACAAGTAAAGTAATCTACTGCAGAAAATAATTCTAAGCAGGATATAAAATGATCAGAGAATGTACTCGCCTCGATAACCTGAACAGCTGATAAGTATAGGGGGGTCCCACTGAAGCCACAGAGTCCTATTTAAAGCAACACAGGTTACAAGGGTGTTCAAGTTAAAAATAAATGAATCCACAAACAATCTATTTTATCCTAGGTTCTTCTAAGTCAAAACAACTCTAGGTCGACTCCGGTCAATAATCTAGTCAAACTAGGTCAAGTGTTGACTTACAGTTGACTTTGGGTCAACTGGTCAACTCTGGTCAAACATGGTCAATTCTAGTCTAATATAAGTGTACTTCGTTATTTGTACGTCGAAACTTACGACACGCAAATCGAGATAAGAAGATTATCGGTAAGGTTGATAATCTTATTATAGTGATCCACGTGTCCAACTTGTCAATTTCAGCGACGTGAGATCACTGGAATTGGCTGATCTCAGTTTCGTGGTACTAATCCCGAAATACGAACATTATATGAATTTATTGTTAATTAATTGTAAAAAGGTTAAACTCAGAGAAATTATCAACAAACATTGTCGGACGATGAAATAACATCGCCAACGTGTCCAGAATGGTCAAATTAGCTAGGATATCCTATCCAACGGTCCAATTTGGACACAAGGGCAAAAAGGTAATTTCGGGTCAAAACGGTGTCCGTGTCGGAGCCGTTTTGCACCAAAAATGTGCAAGAAAACAAGTCTACAAAATATAATAAATTATATGCCCATGAAACGAGAATGACGATACGAACCCAACGGTATCTCCAGAATTGGATTCCGTTGACCCGATCCCCATTTGGCCCGTTGACCAGAACTTAGAATTTCGGTTTGCACAGAAATGCGTGCCGGAGCCAAAGTTCTCAAAACTCAGCAAACTACCTGTCAACGAGTCCAGAATGATGATACGAACTCAACGGTATCTCCGGAATTGGATTCCGATGAGCCGATCTCAAAATGACCCGTTGGTCCGGATATTGGTATCCGACTTGCACCAAAATGCGTGCCGGATCCAATGTCCACCAAAACCTAGCAAATTATATGTCAACGAGTCCAGAATGACGATACGAACTCAACGGTATTTCCGAAATTGGATTTCGATGTGCCGACGTCAAAAAGTCCCGTTGACCCAGAAAGTGGGACCCGCTTTGCACCGAAATACGTGCCCGGGCCCACGCTCTCCAAATCTAATAAATTTTATATGAAAATGCCAGAACGACGCCACAAGTCTACTGGTGGTGTCAGAAATGAAATCTGGAGTCCCGTGTTCAAAAATGGAATTTTACAAGTTGGAAATAACGAATTCGGACGGCCAACTTTGGCGACGAATTCCACCAATCAAACATGCTCACAATGAAATGAAACTCAAGGGGTAGCAAGAGGGTTATACCAGCTTTGCACCAGAACTAGTAGCACGCCAAATGGAGCTGCGGTGGAGAAGATACATGTCACGACCCACACCCTAGAGTAAGGGCACGAGAAGTGGGTACGTCCAGCCTACGCCGCAGTGTCGGCGGTAGAACGCTGTCCTAGGTCAATCATCTAACAATATAAAGGTACCTGTACAGTTTATACTCTCCGAATGGAGGTGACAAACAGAATGCAATCTCAATCACATCTAGGTAGAAGAATGAAAGATAGATAGATAGACAGTAACTCAAAGAGAACAGTACAATAGATGAAATAAGTCCAAGTGTCTGGGATAACATCATCCAGAATGTCAACTCATAATACAATAAGTCTAAGAGTCTATATATCTCAACATCTCAAAATACAACTCAGATGTGAGGCAAAATGATAATAAAGAAAGATGTCTAGCTAAACTAGCCTAGACTACTGGGGCAACATCCTCAGCTGCAGGTGGATCCTGCTGAGGATCCACAACATAAGTATCATCTAGTCCTACTCCATAATAGGTAGACACCAGGGCCTCATCCTCATCCTCTGTAATATTTTCAACAGGTCCAGTCAGGACAGGAACGAGCACAATACATCTCACGCAGTGCATAGTATGATAGAAAATATAAAGCATACAATAGAGTAAAATACAGGAAACGCTGAAGGAAGATACATGTAGCAAAAGAGATAACTGTAATGAAATATCTACTATAATAGAGAACTAGCAGTGTCTAGTGAGTCAGAGTAAAATATAGACATGTGAAATGGCATAGGAGATTCATGGCTACAGCTAAGAGTGATTCATGACTATAGCTACTGGGGTAATATCCACATGACTATTTCCACTCCCCCATCCCCAATCAATACACAAGGATCCATTCAGGTTATGTTAAGATTCGTGATAAGCCCATAAATGGGAGATTCATGAGAGGCTCTGTGAACATGAGAGTACATGAGTCACAAGTGATTCGTGAATCTATGAAAGCATAGAGATACATGATGATTCGTGAAAAGCACAAACATGCTGTATCTGATGCTCCCGAGGGGGATAACATCTCATAAAAAGATCCATATAGTACCAATCCGTGATAACAATTGTGTCAGCATCAAGTAAAGTAATCTAGAGCAAGAATATAAATCCTGGCAAATATAAAACGGTCAGAGAATGTACTCGCCTGATAACTGAATGTCTGAAGAGAAAATACTGTCTGAGGAGAGGTGTATAGCTCCTAATCAGATCAATACAAGTCACAATGTATCCACAATGGTAAAAATAAAGTATACAATGCATACTACATGATTCTAGGTCAATCTGGTCAAAAGTCAACTCTTGGTCAACTCAATAGTCAAATTAGGTCACAGGAAGTCATACTAGGTCAAATAAGGTCAAACAAGATCAAAAAGGTCAAACAAGTTTAATCTTGGTTAAAGTCAACTCCTGGTCAACATTCTAATCAAACTAGTCAAATACTAGTCAATATGATCAATCTGGGTCAAGTCTAGGTCAAACTTAGACCAACTAAGGTTTTGGTCAACCAAAGACTAGCCAGTAAGGTAATTAGGTCAAACAAAGACTAGTCAATAAGGTAATTGGGTCAAACATGGTCAGACTAGTTAAACTAGTCATTTTAGGTCATTTAGGTCATGGTTTGACCAATAGTTGACTTTAGTCAACCATGGTCAACAAGGGTCAACTTACTAGTCAACCTAGGTCTACTAAGCCTATTGGTCAACTCCAAACTCACTAACCATAGACCATAGGCCATAGGCCCATGTATCTAGGACACTAGTAGATACATATAGGTATCTATATATATATACAATAGATACATACACTATCTACACCATATATATATATATATATTCATAGGCCATAATATATATATACATATAAAAAAAAAAAAAAAAAAAAAAAAAAATACATATCTACAATATATATACAATATATACCCCACTATGTATACCATATAACCAAATATAAAAATACTATACATATACTCACTATATATAACATATATATATATACATATATATAAATAGCTAACATATATACATATATAACATTTTCATATATACATATATAAGCCCATAATATATACCCTCAACTATATATACACCAATGTATATAGTTATATAATATAACATATATATATATATAACATATAATATAGAGGGAAATAGAGAGAGAGATGGAAATGAGAGAGTGTAATAGAGTGAGAGAGAGAGTGAGATAGAGTAAAGAGAGAGGGGGATAGAGAACAGTGAGAGAGAGGCTGCTAGACTGGACAGGAAAGGGGGGGATTTCCAGTTTTCTGGAACCAGAATTGGTCCCCCACACACACACACAAAACACCCACACACCTACATATACACATACATGTATATACACATGTATATATATGTATACACCCTAAAATCTCACCTACACACACATACATATATACTACGTATTCATATACTAAAAATATACAACTATGTATAAATCATAACCAAAATCGATTTGAATCTCGATTTGAAAAACTGGAAAATAACCCAAAACCTGGAACATTGCACTGTGCACAGGTAAACATGGTAAACCCATGTACACACACAAAACCGAGCTAAGGCTCGAACCTAAAGGTTGGTAAGTAATGCCCCAAGTGTCCTCTAGTGTCTAGGAGGCCTGACATGACACCACGACACAAAATAATGTGTCCAATCACTCAAAAACCCAATCGGGTAAATCCTGATACGCACACGCGTACACAGCGTCGTGCATGCGTTCTTCACGCTCGTGGACACACCACGAGACACGACACATCTCGTGGTCATGCACACGTGTAGCCCACATATAGGGCTACACGATAGACACACTGTTACGTGTCCACGTGTCCTACAGTGTCGACAGGAGACCCGTATTAGTCGAGTTTACTCGACTGATACGCACGGTTTATACTGCGTCGTGCAGAGATGCACACGCCTCGTGGACACGACATGAGCCACGTGGGGCCTCGTGGTCATGCCCACGTGTAGCCCACGTGTTGGGCTACACACTCGTGTCACCATGAGGTGTCCTCGACTCGTGTCCACGCGACACGAAGGCCGTGTCCGTGAAGAAAATGTGCGCTGCACTGTCAGTGTGTGTCCAGTACGAGTGAGTTTTCTCACTCGACACGACACGAGAAGCCGTGAGATTTTGGGGGCATGTTCGCAGACATTGCCCCCGTGTCCATGCCAATTTTGGCGTGTCCACGTGCTCTGTGCAATGAGCACGAAGAGTGTGGTAGCGGGGCACGCACGCGAGCCTCGTATAGTGAGTTCGTGTCCATTTTGGACACGGACAAAGCACGAAAACGTGCTCAGTCCACTTGGGTTGTAACCTACAAGTCTAGGGCTACACAAAAATGTAATTTGTTTTACATTTTAACAAAAACCAATCCTTTGTGGCATTTCATCAAACAAGGGTTTTCAAACACAGATACGTGTCCGATACGGACACCAAACCAATCCTAATTCCTACCAAACTTGACCCACAGTTAGGGTAGACCTATATGCATGCATTTATGAAAAAAAACAGAGTTTTAACTAAGTTTGAGGGCATTTACCTATTTGTGCAATTCCAAGGAAAATTAATAAAGAGGGGGTGTGCTTTCTTCCACTTTGTGATGTCCAAAGCTTCCAAATTCTGGATTGCTAGCCTCCCTTAGCACCCTTGATGTTGTAGGGTCCCAATGCAAAAGACTAGAGTGAATTTGGATCAAAATTGATCAAGTTGTGTAGGTTTGAAGGAATGAGATTTTTCTAGGATTAAAATTCATGTAAAAATGTTCATGAATGATTTGATGGGATATATATAGGATGTGTGGCTGCTGGGGGGTGTCTTGGCCGGCCATGGCAAGGGGGGGTGTCCTTGGGTTTCTTCTAGGTTAAGGCAAAGACTTTGGTGTAAAAGTCTTGATATTTTGAGTAATTCAAGCAAAATATCCATAAAGGCATCCTAAGATATTTATACCACTTTAACCCATGACTAATTATCCATCCTAAAGCTTCTAGGTTAGTAGCTAACCTCTAGATTAGTGCTAAACTAGGTTAGGGACTAACATGACACTAATCAATAATTAAATTTATAAAAACACATAAATCCAAATAATTCCAAATAAATCCTAGAAAATTACCAAAATACCCTTTAGGCTAAAAAGCCCTAATTTGATGTTCTAAACCTATGGCTAGGCTCACATGATCATGGTTAGTCTCTCAGTTATGAAATCTTTAGGGTTTACACTAGGGTTATAATAGTAAGTCACAAAGTCATAAGTCATGACTTAGAAAATGGTTTTAACTAACTAAAAATCACCAAAAATCATATCATGACTATAATACCATTAATAAATAATAAAAATAATAATTTTTTAAAAATACCCTAATTTCAGAAAACTGGGTGTTACAAGTCTACCCACCTTAAAATAATTTCGTCCTCGAAATTTAGATGGTCGTACTCCTCCTAGGTCAAACCTCCAACAATCAGGGACGAAGCCACTACCTAGCAACATGCAAGGTCAACAAGCAAAATATGGATAGTAGACCTATACTGGGTCATGTCCAAAAATTGGCTGGCAGTTTTAGGTCATAAGGTGTCCTTAATCCAAATCAAAATCAAAAGTAACTCCATGGGGTAAATCAGGATGGAGTCTCGGGTCAGAAAAATCGTACTAAGCAAATGAAGCACACAATGGTATGCCTGAGTGGGACACTAAGGTCATGGGTGTAGAGTGTCATGTCTAGGTCATGTATGTGAAGTTAGTTTTTTGAGAAAATAACTAGTCTTGTGCTCCTAATTTAAAAGTCACGGTAATGTGTCTACGATGAACCAAAATTGTGATGAAATAGTAGTATAAGGGACAGGTTAGGTGGGACAGTCCTGCTCATAGGTATAGACTGGGAAGATAAGGAAACAATAAATCATAGGGCTAAAAGGGTTACCATTCTATGGTCAGTGCTACTCTATCAAAAAGGCATAGCATATACATTAATTCATTTAAGAGGAAAATTCTTGACAAAAGAGTTTAGTCAAGAATTATATTAATAGCTAAAGCTACTCCTACTCCTACTCCTAAGTAAGAGATGAAGAAACAAACAACAATCGACAAAATTAAAAGAACTACCAGGTCAAAACTGATCACTAATAAAAATAGGTAGGAGCAGATGGAATTGGATTTTAAGATAGATATAATGAAACAAGGTGGGAATGGAATTTAGAAGAACAGAACCTGTAAGCACATCGCCAACTGCCTGGGCATCCTCAACTGTTATGGCGTAAGCTCGTCCCTGCTGGCCTCTTCCAGCCTGTTGCTAAAACTACATAAATCTCTGCTGCTGTGGCTGTAACGGTCCCCTCTGCTGCTATCCTACCGGAGCCTTGGCTCCTGCTCCTGGTGCTGCTCCCTGTGCTACTCTGCCTGTGTACTGGGAACACTCCCTCAGCTGGTGGTCCGCTGCCCCACATAGTAGGCACCAGCCCAACCTCTTCCTGCACTCTCCCCATCCATGTCCCGGTTTCTTACAGTAGGGACAACTGGTAGTCTGCTGTCTCGGGGCCTGCTACTGCTGCCTCGGCTGCTGATACTGCTGTGGCTGCCTCTGCTGATGCTGATAGTGAGGCCTCTTGGCCTGACCTCCATTGCTGCCTGCTCCATGTGTATCACGGCCCCTCTTGAGCTTCAGCTCAAGATCATCCTCAGCTGCCATCGCTCCTGCCAGAATCTCCTCAAAAGTGGCATTCTTGTCACTCTTGGTCAAGGACTTGACTTCCTTGACCAAGCCCTTCCTGAACCTCCTCGCCTTCGCTGTCTCGCTAAGGCCCTCTACAAATTTGCTCAACCGGCAAAACTCACCGGAATACTCCTCTACAGTCTGGTTCCCCTGAACCAGGTTCTCGAACTGGGTCTCCAAAGCACCGACTGCCTGATCAGGGAAAAACTTCCCCTTGAAGAGCTACTTGAAAGCTCCCCATGTCTGCCCTGGAGTACCTACTCTCGGGTCCGTCTGATACCAGGTACGAGCAAGATCCCGCATCTGGCTGGCTGCTACCTCTATCTGGAGTCCGGCTGGTATCTCTGCCAGTCGGAAGATCTCCTCAATGTGCTCAATCCAGTCGTCAGCATAAAGAATACCCTCTGTCCCCAAGAAGTTCCTGGGGTTCATCTTCTTGAAGTCCTGAATGCCCGAAATCCTCTGCTGTCGCGGCTGTCCCAATCCTTCCTGTGGCTGGAGAGCCAACCTCTCCACCGTCGCTCTAGCCAGCTGATGGACCTCATCTATGCCCCTGGTAAACTCCGTCGTATGACGCTGCTGCTGGGCCTGCTGCGTCTTTATGAAATGCTGGAAGTATGAAAACATTTGTGCAGCATCCACTAATCCAGATGGCATCGGCGGCTGGAACTGCTGCTGGTGCTGCTGAAAGTGGCTGACGAAACTGCGGGGAAGGCATGTCTGGGGTAGTTGGGATGGTCCCCCGAATAGGTAGAGGTGCACCTCCAAATGTGGCAGAAGCTCCCACATGAGCTAGAGTAAGGGGAGCTGTGGTCCCCGGGTCCTGGTGAACTGGACGAGAGGTGGCAGACCTCTCAGTGGTGTCACCTGGACCGAGTTGCTGTGATCGTGTCTCCACCATCCTAAAGACAGATCAACAAGGAAGTCAATAACGGTACTAGGATGATAGTATCAAGAAGGACAATATGAAATAGATTATACAAATTTGAACAAAAGTCAGTAGGTTCAAATCCATAGAAATTTCCTAATTGTGATTGAGTATCCACTCTCTCTAAGCCTATTCCGCAAATCCTATCACAGGCTGTAGTGATACTCTAGTTTGAATACCACTATATAAACAGGACCTGCATGGGCCACCACTAAAAATGTGTCATGACCCGCACCCTAGAGTAAGGGCACGAGAAGTGGGTACGTCCAGCCTACGCCGCAGTGTCGGCGGTAGAACGCTGTCCTAGGTCAATCATCTAACAATATAAAGGTACCTGTACAGTTTATACTCTCCGAATGGAGGTGACAAACAGAATACAATCTCAATCACATCTAGGTAGAAGAATGAAAGATAGATAGATAGACAGTAACTCAAAGAGAACAGTACAATAGATAAAATAAGTCCAAGTGTCTAGGATAACATAACATCCAGAATGTCAACTCATAATACAATAAGTCTAAGAGTCTATATATCTCAACATCTCAAAATATAACTCAGATGTGAGGCAAAATGATAATACAGAAAAGACTGTCTAGCTAAACTAGCCTAGACTACTGGGGCAACATCCTCAGCTGCAGGTGGATCCTGCTGAGGGTCCACAACATAAGTATCATCTAGTCCTGCTCCATAATAGGTAGACACCAGGGCCTCATCTTCATCCTCTGTAATATTTTCAACAGGTCCAGTCAGGACAGGAATGAGCACAATACATCTCACGCAGTGCATAGTATGATAGGAAATATAAAGCATGCAATAGAGTAAAATACAGGAAACGCTGAAGGAAGATACATGTAGCAAAAGAGATAACTGTAATGAAATATCTACTATAATAGAGAACTAGCAGTGTCTAGTGAGTCAGAGTAAAATATAGACATGTGAAATGGCATAGGAGATTCATGGCTACAGCTAAGACTGATTCATGACTATAGCTACTGGGGTAATATCCACATGACTATTTCCACTCCCCCATCCCCAATCAATACACAAGGATCCATTCAGGTTATGTTAAGATTCGTGATAAGCCCATAAATGGGAGATTCATGAGAGGCTCTGTGAATATGAGAGTACATGAGTCACAAGCGATTCGTAAATCTATGAAAGCATAGAGATACATGATGATTCGTGAAAAGCACAAATATGTTGTATCTGATGCTCCCGAGGAGGATAACATCTCATGAAAAGATCCATATAGTACCAATCCGTGATAACAATCGTGTCAGCATCAAGTAAAGTAATCTAGAGCAAGAATATAAATCCTGGCAAATATGAAACGGTCAGAGAATGTACTCGCCTGATAACTGAATGTCTGAAGAGGATATACTGTCTGAGGAGAGGTGTATGGCTCCTAATCAGAGCAATACAAGTCACAATGTATCCACAATGGTAAAAATAAAGTATACAATGCATACTACATGATTCTAGGTCAATCTGGTCAAAAGTTCACTCTTGGTCAACTCAACAGTCAAATTAGGTCACAGGAAGTCATACTAGGTCAAATAAGGTCAAACAAGATCAAACAAGGTCAAACAAGTTTAATCTTGGTTAAAGTCATTTCCTGGTCAACATTTTAATCAAACTAGTCAAATACTAGTCAACATAATCAATCTGGGTCAAGTCTAGGTCAAACTTAGACCAACTAAGGTTTTGGTCAAACAAAGACTAGCCAGTAAGGTAATTAGGTCAAACAAAGACTAGTCAATAAGGTAATTGGGTCAAACATGGTCAGACTAGTTAAACTAGTCATTTTTAGGTCATTTAGGTCATGGTTTGACCAATAGTTGACTTTAGTCAACCATGGTCAACAAGGGTCAACTTGCTAGTCAACCTAGGTCTACTAAGCCTATTGGTCAACTCCAAACTCACTAACCATAGACCATAGGCCATAAGCCCATGTATCTAGGATACTAGTAGATACATATAGGTATCTATATATATACACAATAGATACATACACTATCTACCCCATAATATATATACATATCTACAATATATATACAATATATATACCCCACTATGTATACCATATAACCAAATATATAAAATACTATACATATACTCACTATACATAACATATATATATATAAATAGCTAACATATATACATATATATACATTTTCATATATATATATATATATATATATATATATATATATATATATATATATATATATATATATATAAGCCCATATATATATACCCTCAACTATATATACACCAATGTATATAGTTGTATATAATATAACATATATATATATATATATATATATATATATATATATATATATATATATATATAACACATATATATAGAGGGAAATAGAGAGAGAGATGGAAATGAGAGAGTGTAATAGAGTGAGAAAGAGAGTGAGATAGAGTGAAAGAGAGAGGGGGATAGAGAACAGTGAGAGGGAGGGACTGCTAGACTGGACAGGAAAGGGGGGGATTTCCAGATTCCTGGAACCAGAATTGGTCCCCCCCACACACACACAAAACACCCACACACCTACATATACACATACTTGTATATACACATGTATACACCCTAAAATCTCACCTACACACACACATACATATATACTACGTATTCATATACTAAAAATATACAACTACATGTATAAATCATAACCAAAATCGATTTGAATCTCGATTTGAAAAACTGGGAAATAACCCAAAACCTGGAACATTGTACTGTGCACAGGTAAACATGGTAAATCCATGTACACACACAAAATCGGGCTAAGGCTCGAACCTAAAGGTTGGTAAGTGATGTCCTAAGTGTCCTCTAGTGTCTAGGGGGCCTGACAAGACACCACGACACAAAATAATGTGTCCAATCGCTCAAAAACCCAATCGGGTAAATCCTGATACGCACACGTGTACACAGCGTCGTGCACGCGTTCTTCACGCTCGTGGACACACCACGAGACACGACACGTTTCGTGGTCATACACACGTGTAGCCCACATATAGGGCTACATGATAGACACACTGTTACGTGTCCACGTGTCCTACAGTGTCGACACGAGACCCGTATTAGTCGAGTTTACTCGACTGATACGTGCGGTTTACACTGCGTCGTACAGAGATGCACACACCTCGTGGACACGACACGAGCCACGTGGGGCCTCGTGGTCATGCCCACGTGTAGCCCATGTGTTGGGCTACACACTCGTGTCACCACGAGGTGTCCTCGACTCGTGTCCACGCGACACGAAGGCCGTATCCGTGAAGAAAACGTGCACGTGCACTGTCAGTGTGTGTCCAGTAAGAGTGAGTTTTCTCACTCGACATGACACGAGAAGCCGTGAGATTTTGGGGGCATGTTCGCAGACATTGCCCCCGTATCCATGCCAATTTTGGCATGTCCACGTGCTTTGTGCAATGAGCACGAAGAGTGTGGTAGCAGGGCACGCACGCGAGCCTCGTGTAGTGAGTTCATGTCCATTTTGGACACGAACACAGCACGAAAACGTGCTCAGTCCACTTGGGTTGTAACCTACAAGTCTAGGGCTACACAAAAATGTAATTTGTTTTACATTTTAACAAAAACCAATCCTTTGTGGCATTTCATCAAATAAGGGTTTTCAAACACAGATACGTGTCCGATACGGACACCAAACCAATCCTAATTCCTACCAAACTTGACCCACAGTTAGGGTAGACCTATATGCATGCATTTATGAAGAAAAAACAGAGTTTTAACTAAGTTTGAGGGCATTTACCTATTTGTGCAATTCTAAGGAAAATTAATAAAGAGGGGGTGTGCTTCCTTCCACTTTGTGATGTCCAAAGCTTCCAAATTCTGGATTGCTAGCCTCCCTTAGCACCCTTGATGTTGTAGGGTCCCAATGCAAAAGACTAGAGTGAATTTGGATTAAAATTGATCAAGTTGTGTAGGTTTGAAGGAATGGGATTTTTCTAGGATTAAAATTCATGTAAAAATGTTCATGAATGATTTGATGGGATTATATAGGATGTGTGGCTGCTAGGGGGGTGTCTTGGCCGGCCATGGCAAGGGGGTGTGTCCTTGGGTTTCTTCTAGGTTAAGGCAAAGACTTTGGTGTAAAAGTCTTGATATTTTGAGTAATTCAAGCAAAATATCCATAAAGGCATCCTAAGATATTTATACCACTTTAACCCATGACTAATTATCCATCCTAAAGCTTCTAGGTTAGTAGCTAACCTCTAGATTAGTGCTAACTAGGTTAGGGACTAACATGACACTAATCAATAATTAAATAATAATAAAAACACATAAATCCAAATAATTCCAAATAAATCCTAGAAAATTACCAAAATACCCTTTAGGCTAAAAAGCCCTAATTTGATGTTCTAAACCTATGGCCAGGCTCACATGATCATAGTTAGTCTCTCGGTTATGAAATCTTTAGGGTTTACACTAGGGTTATAATAGTAAGTCACAAAGTCATAAGTCATGACTTAGAAAATGGTTTTAACTAACTAAAAATCACCAAAAATCATATCATGACTATAATACCATTAATAAATAATAAAAATAATATTTTTTTAAAAATACCCTAATTTCAGAAAACTGGGTGTTACAAGTCTACCCACCTTAAAATAATTTCGTCCTCGAAATTTAGATGGTCGTACTCCTCCTAGGTCAAACCTCCGACAATCAGGGACGAAGCCACTACCTAGCAACATACAAGGTCAACAAGCAAAATATGGATAGTAGACCTATACTGGGTCATGTCCAAAAATTGGCTGGCAGTTTTAGGTCATAAGGTGTCCTTAATCCAAATCGAAATCAAAAGTAACTCCATGGGGTAAATCAGGATGGAGTCTCGGGTCAGGAAAATCGTACTAAGCAAATGAAGCACACAATGGTATGCCTGAGTGGGATACTAAGGTCATGGGTGTAGAGTGTCATGTCTAGGTCATGTATGTGAAGTTAGTTTTTGAGAAAATAACTAGTCTTGTGCTCCTAATTTAAAAGTTACGGTAATGTGTCTACGATGATCATAATTTAGAGTGGGAAAGGTCTATGGCCTAGATTGAACCAAAATTATGATGAAATAGTAGTATAAGGGACAGGTTAGGTGGGATAGTCCTGCTCATAGGTATAGACTGGGAAGATAAGGAAACAATAAATCATAGGGCTAAAAGGGTTACCATTCTATGGTCAGTGCTACTCTATCAAAAGGCATAGCATATACATTAATTCATTTAAGAGGAAAATTCTTGACAAAAGAGTTTAGTCAAGAATTATATTAATAGCTAAAGCTACTCCTACTCCTACTCCTAAGTAAGAGATGAAGAAACAAACAACAATCGACAAAATCAAAAGAACTACCAGGTCAAAACTGATCACTAATAAAAACAGGTAGGAGCAGATAGAATTGGATTTTAAGATAGATATAATGAAACAATGTGGGAATGGAATTTAGAAGAACAGAACCTGCAAGCACATCGCCAACTGCCTGGGCATCCTCAACTGTCATGGCGTAAGCTCGCCCCTGCTGGCCTCTTCCAGCCTGTTGCTGAAACTGCATAAATCTCTGCTGCTGTGGCTGTAACGGTCCCCTCTGCTGCTGTCCTACCGGAGCTTTGGCTCCTGCTCCTGGTGCTGCTCCCTGTGCTACTCTGCCTGTGTACTGGGAACACTCCCTCAGCTGGTGGTCCGCTGCCCCACATAGTAGGCACCAGTCTAACCTCTTCCTGCACTCTCCCCATCCATGTCCCGGTTTCTTACAGTAGGGACAACTGGTAGTCTGCTGTCTCGGGGCCTGCTGCTGCTGCCTCGGCTGTTGATACTGCTGTGGCTGCCTCTGCTGATGCTGATAGTGAGGCCTCTTGGCCTGACCTTCACTGCTGCCTGCTCCCTGTGTATCACGGCCCATCTTGAGCTTCAGCTCAAGATCATCCTCAGCTGCCATCGCTCCTGCCAGAATCTCCTCAAAAGTGGCATTCCTGTCACTCTTGGTCAAGGACTTGACTTCCTTGACCAAGCCCTTCCTGAACCTCCTCGCCTTCACTGTCTCGCTAAGGCCCTCTACAAATCTGCTCAACCGACAAAACTCACCGGAATACTCCTCTACAGTCTGGTTCCCCTGAACCAGGTTCTCGAACTGGGTCTCCAAAGCACCGATTGCCTGATCCGGGAAAAACTTCCCCTTGAAGGGCTCCTTGAAAGCTCCCCATGTCTGCCCTGGAGTGCCTACTCTCGGGTCCGTCTGATACCAGGTACGGGCAAGATCCCGCATCTGGCTGGCTGCTGTCTCTATCTGGAGTCCGGCTGGTATCTCCGCCAGTCGGAAGATCTCCTCAATGTGCTCAATCCAGTCGTCAGCATAAAGAATCCCCTCTGTCCCCAAGAAGACCCTGGGGTTCATCTTCTTAAAGTCCTGAATGCCCGGAATCCCCTGCTGTCGCGGCTGTCCCAATCCTCCCTGTGGCTGGACAGCCAACCTCTCTACCGTCGCTCTAGCCAGCTGATGGACCTCATCTATGCCCCTGGTAAACTCCGTCGTATGACGCTGCTGCTGGGCCTGTTGCGTCTCTATGAAATGCTGGAAGTATGAAAACATTTGTGCAGCATCCACTAATCCAGATGGCATCGGCGGCTGGAACTGCTGCTGGTGCTGCTGAAAGTGGCTGACGAAACTGCGGGGGAGGCATGTCTGGGGTAGTTGGGATGGTCCCCCGAATAAGTAGAGGTGCACCTCCAAATGTGGCAGAAGCTCCCACATGAGCTGGAGTAAGAGGAGCTTTGGTCCCCGGGTCCTGGTGAACTGGACGAGAGGTGGCAGACCTCTCAGTCGTGTCACCTGGACCAAGTCGCTGTGATCGTGTCTCCACCATCCTGAAGACAGATCAACAAGGAAGTCAATAACGGTACAAGGATGATAGTATCAAGAAGGACAATATGAAATAGATTATACAAATTTGAACAAAAGTCAGTAGGTTCAAATCCATAGAAATTTCCTAATTGTGATTGAGTATCCACTCTCTCTAAGCCTATTCCGCAAATCCTATCACAGGCTGTAGTGATACTCTAGTTTGAATACCACTACATAAATAGGACCTGCATGGGCCACCACTAAAAATGTGTCACGACCCGCACCCTAGAGTAAGGGCACGAGAAGTGGGTACGTCCAGCCTACGCCGTAGTATCGACGGTAGAACGCAGTCCTAGGTCAATCATCTAACAATATAAAGGTACCTGTACAGTTTATACTCTCCGAATGGAGGTGACAAACATAATACAATCTCAATCACATCTAGGTAGAAGAATAAAAGATAGATAGATAGACAGTAACTCAAAGAGAACAGTACAATAGATGAAATAAGTCCAAGTGTCTAGGATAATATAACATCCAGAATGTCAACTCATAATACAATAAGTCTAAGAGTCTATATATCTCAACATCTCAAAATACAACTCAGATGTGAGGCAAAATGATAATACAGAAAAGACTGTCTGGCTAAACTAGCCTAGACTACTGGGGCAACATCCTCAGCTGCAGGTGGATCCTACTGAGGGTCCACAACATAAGTATCATCTAGTCCTGCTCCATAATAGGTAGACACCAGGGCCTCATCCTCATCCTCTGTAATATTTTCAACAGGTCCAGTCAGGACAGGAACGAGCACAATACATCTCACGCAGTGCATAGTATGATAGAAAATATAAAGCATGCAATAGAGTAAAATATAGGAAACACTAAAGGAAGATACATGTAGCAAAAGAGATAACTGTAATGAAATATCTACTATAATAGAGAACTAGCAGTGTCTAGTGAGTCAGAGTAAAATATAGACATGTGAAATGGCATAGGAGATTCATGGCTACAGCTAAGAGTGATTCATGACTATAGCTACTGGGGTAATATCCACATGACTATTTCCACTCCTCCATCCCCAATCAATACACAAGGATCCATTCAGGTTATGTTAAGATTCGTGATAAGCGCATAAATGGAAGATTCATGAGAGGCTCTGTGAACATGAGAGTACTTGAGTCACAAACGATTCGTGAATCTATGAAAGCATAGAGATACATGATGATTCGTGAAAATCACAAACATGCTGTATCTGATGCTCCCGAGGGGGATAACATCTCATGAAAAGATCCATATAGTACCAATCCGTGATAACAATCATGTCAGCATCAAGTAAAGTAATCTAGAGCAAGAATATAAATCCTGACAAATATGAAACGGTCAGAGAATGTACTCGCCTGATAACTGAATGTCTGAAGAGGATATACTGTCTGAGGAGAGGTGTATGGCTCCTAATCAGAGAAATACAAGTCACAATATATCCACAATGGTAAAAATAAAATATACAATGCATACTACATGATTCTAGGTCAATCTGGTCAAAAGTCAACTCTTGGTCAACTCAACAGTCAAACTAGGTCGCAGGAAGTCATACTAGGTCAAATAAGGTCAAACAAGATCAAACAAGGTCAAACAAGTTTAATCTATGTTAAAGTCAACTCCTGGTCAACATTCTAATCAAACTAGTCAAATACTAGTCAACATGATCAATCTGGGTCAAGTCTAGGTCAAACTTAGACCAACTAAGGTTTTGGTCAAACAAAGACTAGCCAGTAAGGTAATTAGGTCAAACAAAGACTAGTCAATAAGGTAATTGGGTCAAACATGGTCAGACTAGTTAAACTAGTCATTTTTACGTCATTTAGGTCTTGGTTTGACCAATAGTTGACTTTAGTCAACCATGGTCAACAATGGTCAACTTGCTAGTCCACCTAGGTCTACTAAGCCTATTGGTCAACTCCAAACTCACTAACCATAGACCATAGGCCATAGGCCCATGTATCTAGGACACTAGTAGATACATATAGGTATCTATATATATATATACAATAGATATATACACTATCTACACCATATATATATATTCATAGGCCATAATATATATATACATATCTACAATATATATACAATATATATACCCCACTATGTATACCATATAACCAAATATATAAAATACTATACATATACTCACTATATATAACATATATATATATATACATATATGTAAATAGCTAACATATATACATATATATACATTTCATATATATATATATATATATATATATATATATATATATATATATATATATATATATATATATATATATATATATATATATATATATATATTTTTTTTTTTCATATATATATATATATATATATAAGCCCATATATATATATATATATATATATTTTTTATATATATATATATATATATATATATATATATATATATATATATATATATATATATATATATATATATAAAATATATATATATATATATAAGCCCATATATATATACCCTCAACTATATATACACCAATGTATATAGTTGTATATAATATAACATATATATATATATATATATATATATATATATATATATATATATATAAAATATATATATATATAACATATATATATATAGAGGGAAATAGAGAGAGAGATGGAAATGAGAGAGTGTAATAGAGTGAGAGAGAGAGAGAGTGAGATAGAGTGAAAGAGAGAGGGGGATAGAGAACAGTGAGAGAGAGGGACTGCTAGACTGGACAGGAAAGGGGGGATTTCCAGTTTCCTGGAACCAGAATTGGTCCCCCCAACACACACACAAAACACCCACACACCTACATATACACATACATGTATATACACATGTATATACATGTATACACCCTAAAATCTCACCTACACACACACATACATATATACTACGTATTCATATACTACAAATATACAACTACATGTATAAATCATAACCAAAATCGATTTGAATCTCAATTTGAAAAACTGGAAAATAAACCAAAACCTGGAACATTGTACTGTGCACAGGTAAACATGGTAAACCCATGTACACACACAAAACCGAGCTAAGGCTCGAACCTAAAGGTTGGTAAGTGATGCCCCAAGTGTCCTCTAGTGTCTAGGGGGCCTGACACGACACCACGATACGAAATAATGTGTCCAATCACTCAAAAACCCAATCGGGTAAATCCTGATACGCACACGCGTACACAGCGTCGTGCACGCGTTCCTCACGCTCGTGGACACACCACGAGACACGACACGTCTCGTGGTCATGCACACGTGTAGCCCACATATAGGGCTACACGATAGACACACTGTTACGTGTCCACGTGTCCTACAGTGTCGACACGAGACCCGTATCAGTCGAGTTTACTCGACTGATACGCGCGGTTTACACTGCATCGTACAGAGATGCACACGCCTCGTGGACACGACACGAGCCACGTGGGGCCTCGTGGTCATGCCCACGTGTAGCCCACGTGTTGGGCTACACACTCGTGTCACCACGAGGTGTCCTCGACTCGTGTCCACGCGACACGAAGGCCGTGTCCGTGAAGAAAACGTGCGCGTGCACTGTCAGTGTGTGTCCAGTGCGAGTGAGTTTTCTCACTCGACACGACCCGAGAAGACGTGAGATTTTGGGGGCATGTTCGCAGACACTGCCCCCATGTCCATGCCAATTTTGGCGTGTCCACGTGCTCTGTGCAATGAGCACGAAGAGTGTGGTAGCAGGGCACGCACGCGAGCCTCGTGCAGTGAGTTCGTGTCCATTTTGGACACGGACACAGCACGAAAACGTGCTCAGTCCACTTGGGTTGTAACTTACAAGTCTAGGGCTACACAAAAATGTAATTTGTTTTACATTTTAACAAAAACCAATCTTTTGTGGTATTTCATCAAACAAGGGTTTTCAAACACAGATACGTGTCCGATACGGACACCAAACCAATCCTAATTCCTACCAAACTTGACCCACAATTAGGTAGACCTATATGCATGCATTTATGAAAAAAAAACAGAGTTTTAACTAAGTTTGAGGGCATTTACCTATTTGTGCAATTCCAAGGAAAATTAATAAAGAGGGGGTGTGCTTCCTTCCACTTTGTGATGTCCAAAGCTTCCAAATTCTGGATTGCTAGCCTCCCTTAGCACCCTTGATGTTGTAGGGTCCCAATGCAAAAGACTAGAGTGAATTTGGATCAAAATTGATCAAGTTGTGTAGGTTTGAAGGAATGGGATTTTTCTAGGATTAAAATTCATGTAAAAATGTTCACGAATGATTTGATGGGATTATATAGGATGTGTGGCTACTAGGGGGTGTCTTGGCCGGCCATGGCAAGGGGGGGTGTCCTTGGGTTTCTTCTAGGTTAAGGCAAAGACTTTGGTGTAAAAGTCTTGATATTTTGAGTAATTCAAGCAAAATATCCATAAAGGCATCCTAAGATATTTATACCACTTTAACCCATGACTAATTATCCATCCTAAAGCTTCTAGGTTAGTAGCTAACCTCTAGATTAGTGCTAAACTAGGTTAGGGAGTAACATGACACTAATCAATAATTAAATAATAATAAAAACACATAAATCCAAATAATTCCAAATAAATCCTAGAAAATTACCAAAATACCCTTTAGGCTAAAAAGCCCTAATTTGATGTTCTAAACCTATGGCTAGGCTCACATGATCATGGTTAGTCTCTCGGTTATGAAATCTTTAGGGTTTGCACTAGGGTTATAATAGTAAGTCACGAAGTCATAAGTCATGACTTAGAAAATGGTTTTAACTAACTAAAAATCACCAAAAATCATATCATGACTATAATACCATTAATAAATAATTAAAAAATATTTTTTCAAAAATACCCCAATTTTAGAAAACTGGTGTTACAATACAAGCTGACGAAGTTGGCCCCGCGAACCTGTCCAAATTTAATACAATTTAAACGGTCAACTTGGTGGCCGGTTTTGATGTATCTAACGATAAAATTAACGGACGAAAATTGACATGAGCGAAGGTGGATATACCGAGATTGCGACGGAGCGAAGAAATCGCCGATCCAACGGTCGGATCTCCAGGAAAACGTGCGCGAAGTCGTTGCGACGGAGCGCCAAAACGAAGTCGATCCCGCGCGCGTCACGACGGGACGTCGTTCAAACGCACGAATCGCCTCGACGACGCGTCCCGGAGGACGTTGGCCGCCATGGGAAGGCAGTGTTGGGTTCGCAGGAAAGGGGGCCACCCACGGGGGGGTTCGCCGGAGCCACGACGGCGGCGGCGACGCCCGCGCGCGCGTGCGCCGTGCACCCGTGGCTGCTCCCGCTGTGCTGGCCGGCTCGCACGGGGCTGCGCGCGGCCAGCTCGGCCGGCGAGGGCTCGTCGGGGGCGGCCAGGCGTCGTGTGGTATTGGCGGGGGAAGTGGCGTGCCATGGTGGTGGTTGGCTGGAGTTGATGTTGATGGTGGTGGCGGTTATAGATGGAGATGGAGGAGGAGGAAATGGAGGAGGAGAGGGCTGAGCTCGGTGGTCGAGCTCGGCCAGGGTGGCCGAGCCACGACGAGGGAGGGTGGTCGGTCCAGTGAGAGGTCGGGCATGGTGTGGAGTGGTTGCATGGCTGCTGTAGTTGTTGTTGTTGCATGGGAAGAGAGAGAAAGAGAGTAATGATAAATAAAGAGAGGAAAAGAGAGAGGATAAGAGAGAAAGAGAGAAAGATTCTCTCTACAAAATTGTTAGGGCCGGCCACTAGTTGGCTGTGGGGGGATTTATGAGTGTGAAGGAAATGAATGGTTAGGATTGCTTAGGAGAATCCAATGGCTAGAGATCAATTAGAGGAAAATTGTCATTCCTATGGGAATTAAATAAACGGAAAAATTCTAATAAATATTAAAAATAGGTAGAAGGATATTAAATATTATTTTTGGACACAAAAAATGAGGGTGTCCCGATGGAGGGCAACATGGAGCTGGACCGGACTCGGTGGAGCCGGATTGGATCAAAATCGAACATTGTGCAAAAATCGAATTAAAATTAGACGTCGATGATCATGGGCAAATAAGTAGCACATGGAGATTCCAATAAATGGGACACAAGTGGCGGACGGGTAGTAGGCTCAAGGTGGGCCATGTCCATAGTTGGGGCGGACAGGTTTTGGTCGACAGGGGACCCACAAATCAAGTTGGAAGATGAATGTGACACCGTGGAGTGAAATAAAATCGGGTCACGTGTTGGGAAAGTTGTGCGAATCAAATGGAGCACAAAATGACATGTCTGAGTGGGACACGAAGGTCAAGGGTAAAGAGCGTCTCGAGTAGATCATCAATAAGAAGTTGGTTTCAAGAAACTGACTGGTCTTGCGCTCCCAAATTAAAAGTCACGGTAACGTGCTAATAATGATCAAGGAAAAGAGTGGGAAAATAATTAATGATCAAATGGTCTAATTCGACCCGAAGTTCAGCGAAGCAAAAGGAGTACAAGGGAACAAGTTTGGATGGGACACTATATACCATCATGAAGGTAATTCTGTCCACTCCAAAACCCATGAAGAAGATTTCCAGAGTTGAACATCCCTGATACTCCAAATATCAATGGCACGGGAAAGCACACTTAAGGAAAAAATAACAGATTAAATTATTTATTGAAACCAATCAATCAGAAAATTAAAAAAAAATCAAACCGAAATCCAGGGTGCTCACATCGACCCACGACGGAGGGCCGGGGGGGCTCCATTCCAGGGAGAGGAGCCACGACGGGTGCTCAGCCCCGAGAGGAAAGCCACGACGAGGGGAGGGGGGAACCGCTAGGGGGGAGAGGATGGGGAGAGTCGCGGTGGAGTCCACGAAAGAGGAGGGGGAAGGAGCCACGACGAGGGGGGAGGAGCCACGACGAGGGGCTCGACGGGGATCCGCCAGTGAGGAGAGGGGAGGGGAGAGGGGGTGCTCGATCACGGCGGGGGCTCGACCCCGAGGGGGAGAGCCACTACGAGGGGAGGGGGAGCCACCTGTAAGGAGAGGAGAGGGGAGAGAGGGGTCTCGATCACGGCGGGGGCTCGACCCCGAGGGAGGGGAGCCACGGCGAGGGGGGAAGCCGCCTGGGAGGAGGGGGCTCGACGGGGAGCCGCCTGGGAGGAGAGGTGAGGGGAAAGGGGGGGCTCGACCACGATGGGGGCTCGACCTCGAGGGGCGATCCACGACTAGGGGAGGGGGATCCGCCTGGGAGGAGAGGGGAGGGGGAAGGGGGTCTCGACCACGGCGGTGCTCGACCCCGGGGGGGGCACGACAAGGGGAGGGGGAGCCGCCTGGGAGGAGAGGGGAGGGGAGAGGGGGGGTCTCGAACACGGAGGGGAGGGAAGATCCAAACCGACCGACGCTAGGAGGAGCCTACAACCCGCGAGGGGGAGGGCCCTCCAGCATGCGCCGGAGGGAGCACCGGTGGCCACAGCTGGGTGGGAGAGCTTTGCGGGGATGGTGTCACGACCCGTACCCAGTGTAGGGCACGAGAAGTGGGTACGTCCAGCCTACCTCGCAGTGTCGGCGGTAGAACGCTGTTCTAGGTCACAATTAAATTTAAATACAATATGATATACTCTCCATACGGAGGACAATCACAGCAGGATACAACTCAATCACCAAAACTAGAAGTAGCACGATAAAATAACTATGAATCCACAAGAGAAGTACAAAAGAGAGAAATAAATCTCGGTGTTATCAACACCAACTCAAACAAGCATAAAATAAATACAACTCAAGACAATTAAAAATAAAATAAGAAAAACTCTAGCCATCGACTACAACCTCTACTATGTCTCCTCTAGGCTAGCAGGTACCCTCCAAGCTATCTGTAAACTTTTCAACAGTTCAAGTCAGGACATGAGTGAGCACAATACATCTCACGCAAATTATAACAGGTTAGAAAATATAAACATGCTAGAGAGTAAGATACATGAAACTAAAAGAACAACAAGGTATAAAAGAGAGAACTATAAGTAAATAACTACAATAAATAGAGAACTATCAGTGACAAGTGAATCAGAGTACAAGATAAATATGTGAACAGTTGGAGGTGATTCATGGCTATTCTAAAGAGTTGATTCATGACTATACTACTTTGGAATCATTTACATGTTTAGTTCTACTCCCACATTTCCCCAATCAATACACAAGGATCCATTCAAGTTACGTTAAGATTCATGACTACGCTACTGACTCATAATGAGTGATTCATGAATAGATTCGTTAAGGCTCTGTGATTCATGAGAGTACATGAGTCATAAGCAGATTCATGATAGATTCATTACAGTAGAAGCATGAGATACATGATGTAAGTGAAACACACAAGACATGAGTATCCGATGCTCCCGAGAGGGATAACATCTCATGAAGGGATCCATATAGTACCAATCCGTGTTACCAACGTGACAGCATCAAGTGTAACGCCCCAGTCCCAAAATACGTAGGACTAGGTACATAGACATGCCAGCTGTATACATACGAAGAGTACTCCAATATATGAAAACCTTGTATGACTATATAAGATGTAAAATGCAGTAAACCAAGAGTAATCTAATCTCATCTACGAAATATAAGAATAAAAGATGTCATATAATGATAATGAATTGTCATTGATACATATAGTTGGGAGGAGACAAATCCACTACCAACTATGAAAAGAAATACAAGATATACAAAAGAATAATTTTGGCTAGCGAAGCGAAGACGATCTAAGCGCAATCATCCTCAAAGAAATAGAGATGGTCACATCTAGAGCTAGAGCACTTGCGAAAGACAAGAACACACACCTGGAGAGATAACCAGGTCCTTAGAGGGACGTAACAAGACACATAATATCATGCCATATAAACTAAATAAATATTGCTCAAATAAATAAGTCAATTGAATTATAACATGGTCAAATACACACCTATTGAACTAGCGTACCATCCCCCCAACCAAATAAGGACAGGAGATTGTAAACTAATTCACGATGACGTATCTTTCCATGCTACAAATCCAATATGGTATTCGGACCCCAACAAGGTTCAATACCTTCTCATCGAAGTAGTAAGCCACACCTACAACCAAACAAGGACAAGGTGTGACTAACTAATCTGCGATAAGTTATTGTTCCAAGCCACGGTCAGATACAAGTACCCAAACCAAGAGTACTCATACCTAACGGATAAGGACGCCTAACCAAATCTAAGTGAATACAGTTTTAAGAACAGTTCATGGTCGCATGACTACCGGGTCAAGTCAAGAAAATAATAATGCAGTACCTCAGTAGCGAGTCACAACACCATATACTATTCCTCAGTACCGAGCGAGTCTATAGCATATAGTCTACCTATCGTTCCTCAGTAGCGAGCGAGTCTACGATAGATAGGGTGGTAGTCAACTTCAAATCATGTTATCCCCATCCAATGCCAACTCACAGCTGCTAAGTCTTCTAGCATGCAATTCTATTAGCAGTTATTTCCTAACGCACGGCTTATACGTACTGGTGGCCAGCCAATCATGCATGTTCGAGTCCTATATGTGACTCACAACAACGTGGTATAAATGTGTCAAGGCCTATGTATGCAACACACAAGGTGGTCCCTTAAATCTAGGTTTAATGTGTAAGAAAAATAATACATAGCAGGAAATATAAAAGAACAGTAAGTTCTAACAGGTTATGTCATGTATCACAGTTTATTTTGCATAAAGAAAATAAATAATGCGTGAAATATGAGCTAAAATAAATAAACAGCAAATGGCAAGGTGTCTTGCCTGAGGGTGGTGCGAGATGTAGCAAATCCAACAGTCAGAATCGTCAACACAAAAGTCAAAATCCACAAGGTGCTCCAGATGCTGAAACAAACATCATGAACGAGTTTGGAATAAAAGATATGCCTAGGAAACGCCTGTCCAAAAGTCAAATTCTAGAACATGGGCAAAATCGTAATTTCGGGTCAAAACGATATCCGTCGTTGGACCCGCCTTACACCGAAATGCGTGCCAGAACCTACGGTCTCTAAAGTCATCAAACTACATGTCTATGAATTTGTTTTTCTGAGACGAACTCAATAGTATGTCCAATTTTGGATTTCGAGGAGCCGTGCACAAAATCGCCCGTTGAGTGGGATTGTGGGCCCGCCAAAATAGCGTCCCGATCAACGGTCTCAGAATCGGACCAAACATGGCTCACAGGACCAGAAAAATATTTCGAGTCCAATGGCTCAAGTTTTGTCGCAATTTGATGAGTGTGCACAAAATAATTGGGAAATTCCAAAAAGCCCGATACGGGAAAATTTGACGGATACGGGTCAAATTCGTCGCGCACACACAACCAATTTGAATTCCGTCAAAGCCCGCACGTCCGCAAAGTTGATACGGACCTTTCGGTACTCTCGATTTGCGATGGGGTCGCCCGGTTCGTCGGGACGTACCTCGTACGGGGTTTTTTAAGGTTTATAAAAACTGATTTTTTGAGATTTTTAATTTAATTAAAACTAAAATTTATTGCAGAATAAATAAAACTATTTGAAGGGGATGATAGAGGGTCATGGGGGCTTTCTACACGAATTTACGGATCTAAAAACGGATTTAAAATGAGAAAGATATAGATCGGAGAAGTGGGATACCTTAAAGTGGAAAACTGTTGTTGTTGTTGTCGTCGTGACGACCGGGAGACGGAGATGCTATCGCTCCGACGAGGCTGGCACGTACGCCGAGGAGAAGTACGAGGACAGAGATGAGAGGAGGAAGGTAGAAAGGAGATGAGGAGAGATTAGGGTTTGGAGTTTACCAAATCTCTCTCTCACGATCTCTAAATTCCCATCTAAAAAACAAAGGTCGGCTCCTTTAATAATGCTTCTGATGCATATAGGTTGGCCCCTCTCCCCTCTAATTCGTGGGTGCTGCTACTGCTTCTAGTTGTGGTCGGTCCCCCCTCCCTTGGGCCGGCCACAACTAAACACTTATTATTATTATTTTTATTCATTCATTACTATTTCTTTTGCTTTTTCTTTTAAAAAAATAATAATATATATATTCCTACCCCTATTTATAATCAAAATATTTCAAGAAAATATCCCAAAATTTCCTAAAATCCAAGATATTTATAATTAATAAAGTGTAAAATTTCTATTTACCATTTACATATAATTTAACAAATACACGCTACTCGTGCTATATATAAAAAACGTTACCAAATTTTTAAGCTTTTAAGAAAATACTATTACTTATATATAAAGCAATAAATAATTACTAAAATCCTAAGCATCACAAAAATATGTATTAGGATGTATGTTAGTAATACCTTGTACAAAATAAATTTAACACATCTATAATGTAGCATTTCTACTTGCTAGTTTTTAATAATCACGAAAAAATCATAAAATTAACTACAAGGCTATAAAATACTAAACAAATAAAATTTTAATTTAAAAAGTTTGGGGGTTTACATCCTACCCAACTTACAAGAATTTTGTCCTCGAAATTTAGGAATAATAGGGTACATGGGGTTGAGGGGTAGAAGGAGTAGTTTAATGCGAGGATATAGCCACATGACTAAAGTGATACCTTGGATCCATTTCTCAATTACAGTGCATTGTCTCTCTAAGACAAGAACAATAAAGGGTTCAAGATGATGCTATTGAGTACGAATAGGAAGTTCATAGGCGACGAAAATAATTGAAAAGAGAATTGCCAAGGCTGTCGCGGATGAGACTCTAGGGACAACTTTTACTATGTCTCCATCCACGTAGAATAATATACGAAGGCGAACCAAAGTACAATAGGTTGATCAGACCATCATGCACCGGTTCTGATTAGACAATATATTAGTGGGTGCACCCAATAAAATATGTCATGATCAAGCTTGATAATGAAATAAGCTTGCAAAACTGAAGCTACATTAGCAGCATGAGATAGTCAAAATATGAGCAAGGAAGGTACTGATGATGGAATTTTAAATAGTCCAAGATCTTTTAAAATCAAGGCTCGTCCAAAGTTTGGGCCTATACAGTTGTCCTAGTGTTTCTTCATTTATGGCTTGGTAGACTAGATAAGGTAGGGTCCTCTGAATTATAGTCTAAGTGAACTTACCAATGTGGTTCACAAGGAAAAAGGTTTGTTAGGTGGTGAGGTATTCTATCCAACTTACAAGAGTTAAACTAATAGTATTATGGGACAATGGGTCAAGCAATCGAGATAAAGTACAAATTTAAGCATTTAAGGAATTAAGTAGAACAAAATCATATATCGGTCGAAAAGAATTAAGTCGAGGTTGAATCCCTATCTGAGATCGAAAAATATATCGATATCATGGTAAAGATTATAATTTGGCCATTTTGACCATAAGATCATATCAAGAAATAGAGTACAAGGAGATGGGTATTAGTGGGACATGATATGTCAACATGAAGGTGGACTTGTCTAGGTCTTACATATGAAATTTGTTGGAAGAAAAAGTCTAGTGTTGTGCTCCAAACATCCAAGTCACGGTAAGGGACGCCAAAAGATCAAAAATAGAAAGTGGGAGTTCACGAGGTGATAATTTAATGCACAAAAATAAAGAAGATCAAGTTAAAGCATAAAATAAAATTAATTAAAGAATCTAGTAAAAATAATTTAGGAACACAATTCCGGAGAGAAGATAGTCTCCTAGATGAATACATTTAAGGAACCATTAAATCATTATTCAAATTGTAAGTGGGTTAGAAGGTCACAATTAAAAGATCTAGAATTGAAGGAAGGTCGAGTAAGCCGAGGTGGAAATACAGTCACATAGCTGGGTAGATGACTAACAACACTCGTGTACATACTACTATCATGGTCATAAGTAACACGATAATTAGTGTGGGATACTTCTAACTCATTAGGGCTACCTTTCTGGCCTACCATTAATATTTCAACTCGAGTTTCCTCCAAAAAGTTTCAAAAATAAACCACCAAAATTTGTATTCACTCCAAGCCGTTCAAATTCATCATAAAAATTTAAATCACTCTCATAAATCTCAAAGCAAAATTTTATCACGTTACTACTAACCTTTTCCAAAATTAACGTTTAAATTCAACAATTTAACTCAAGAGTTCATAATTTACGAGTCCAAAAAAATTTCACAGTCAAACAAAAATTTAACACTCCAAAATTTCCAAATAACTCATAATAAAACTCTTAGCATATTAAAAGCAATCTCAAAAATTAAGCTCAATGCTCTCATAAATTTTAACTTCTATTCATGCTAAGTTATTCCAACAAAATCACAACTTTTAAATGGTAACTTTCTTTAATCAATCAAAATAACTTTCCGTCACATCCTTCAAAATTCTCCAAAAGTTTTAATATTAGCAATCCCACATTAAACTAAATTTTCAAATAATCTTATCAGTCAAAATCCCCAAAAATCTAAATAGATTTGTAAATCCTCAATCATAAGACACCATTTAAAATAAAAATTTCTCAAAAATTATTTTCATAACTTTCAAATATTTTAAACCAAAATTCACCGTCATTACTTCCACTTAAAATTTAAAATTTACTAAACACGAAATCGCAAGTTGTACAACGCAAATTTAAATAATTCCTACGGCCATTTTTAAAAGCTAAGTTCATTTTCAAACCAAATTTATAACTGTTCAAAGGTGTATAACTATAATACAATAAATCATAAACATCAAAACTCGAAAATCAAATAAATTTTATATTTGTTCAGAGATGTATATCTATCACCCAAAACTCATAAATATCACAACTCGAAAAACAAATCCATTTTATACTTGGGCAAGGATGTATAACTATAATCCAATAAATATCAAATCTTGAAAATCAATCAATTTCTTAAACCAAGTATGAAATTCTATAAATCCTCTGGTGTTTACTATTTAGAAATCTCAGGGTTAAAACTTTTCGTGGTAATACCCTACTTTACCAATTACAAATCATTAAATCACACTAAAAGCCTTTTTAACTCAATTAGAGTCTTGAATGTATTCCGATTGCCAATATAACCATTCTAGCCATGTGTCTGACCTATGAGCATATACTACTGTAGTCATCTTCCTAATTGACACTAAGAACGAAAATAAGAATCAACGTTTGAAAGGAATCAAGCAAGATGCAGTTCAAGGAGGTCGAACAAGAGTTCGGAATTTGAAGCCAAGGGAAGAGGTCAAGCTGTATGGATGAGATTCCTAGATTCTAATCCTATGTTGCAGGCTCACATCGGTACAATTACGTAACCGAAGTGACAAACTCGACCTGCATGGGCCACCACAAAAACATGTAATGTCCCAGTCCCAAAATACGTAGGACTAGGTACATAGACATGCCAGCTGTATACATACGAAGTATACTCCGATATATAGAAATCTCGTATGACTACATAAGCTGTAAAATGTAGTAAACCAAGTGTAATCTAATCTCATCCACGAAATATAAGAATAAAAGATGTCATATAATGATAATGAATTGTCATTGATACATATAGTTGGGCGGAGACAAATCCACTACCAAATATGAAAAGAAATACAAGATATACAAAAGAATAATTTTGGCTAGCGAAGCGAAGACGATCTAAGCGCAATCATCCTCGAAGAAATAGAGATGGTCACAGCTAGAGCTAGAGCACCTGTGAAAGACAAGAACACACACCTGGAGAGATAACCAGGTCCTCAGAGGGACGTAACAAGACACATAATATCATACCATATAAACTGAATAAATATTACTCAAATAAATAAGTCAATTGAATTATAACATGGTCCAATACACACCTATTGAACTAGCGTACCATCCCCCCAAGCAAACAAGGACAGGAGATGGTAAACTAATTCACGATGACGTATCTTTCCATGCTATAAATCCAATATGGTATCCGGACCCCAACAAGGTTCAATACATTCTCATCGAAGTAGTAAGCCACACCTACAACCAAACAAGGACAAGGTGTGACTAACTAATCTGCGATAAGTTATTGTTCCAAGCCACGATCAGATACAAGTACCCAAACCAAGAGTACTCATACCTAACGGATAAGGATGCCTAACCAAATCTAAGTGACTGCAGTTTTAAGAACAGTTCATGGTCGCATGACTACCGGGTCAAGTCAAAAAAATAACAATGCAGTACCTCAATAGCGAGTCAGCACACCATATACTATTCCTCAGTACCGAGCGAGTCTATAGCATATAGTCTACCTATCGTTCCTCAGTAGCGAGCGAGTCTACGATAGATAGGGTGGTAGTCAACTTCCAATCATGTTCTCCCCGCCCAATGCCAACTCATAACTGCTAAGTCTTCTAGCATGCAATTCTATTAGCAGTTATTTTCTAATGCACGGCTTATACGTACTGGTGGCCAGCCAATCACGCATGTTCGAGTCCTATATGTGACTCACAATAATGTGGTATAAATGTGTCAAGGCCTATGTATGCAACACACAAGGTGGTCCCTTAAATCTAGGTTTAATGTGTAAGAAAAATAATACATAGCAGGAAATATAAATGAACAGTAAGTTCTAACAGATTATGCCATGTATCACTGTTTATTTTGCATAAAGAAAATAAATAATGCGTGAAATATGAGCTAAAATAAATAAACAGCAAATGGCAAGGTGTCTTGCCTTAGGGTGGTGCGAGATGTAGCAAATCCAACAGTCAGAATCGTCAACACGAAAGTCAAAATCCATAAGGAGCTCTGGATGCTGAAACAAATATCACGAACGAGTTTGGAATAAAAGATATGCCTAGGAAACGCATGTCCAAAAGTCAAATTTTGGAACAGGGGCAAAATCGTAATTTTGGGTCAAAACAATGTCCGTCGTTGGACCCGCCTTGTACCGAAATATGCGCCAGAATCTACTGTCTCTAAAGTCATCAAACTACATGTCTATGAATTTGTTTTTCCGAGACGAACTCAACGGTATGTCCAATTTTGGATTCCGAGGAGCCGTGCACAAAATCGCCCGTTGAGTGGGATCGTGGGCCCGCCAAAATAGCGTCCCGATCAACGGTCTCAGAATCGGACCAAACTTGGCTCACAGGACCAGAAAAATATTTTGAGTCCAGCGGCACAAGTTTTGTCGCGATTTGATGAGTGTGCAGAAAGGAATTAGGAAATTCCGAAAAGCCCGATACGGGAAAATTTGACGGATACGGGTCAAATTCGTCGTGCACATGCAACCAATTTGAATTCCGTCAAAGCCCGCACGTCCGCAAAGTTGATACGGACCTTTCGGTACTCTCGGTTTGTGACGGGGTCGCTCGGTTTGTCGGGACGTACCTCGTACGGGGTTTTTTAAGGTTTATAAAAACTGATTTTTCGAGATTTTTTAATTTAATTAAAACTAAAATTTATTGCAGAATAAATAAAACTATTTGAAAGAGATGATAGAGGGTCATGGGGGCTTTCTACACGAATTTACGGATCTAAAAACGGATTTAAAATGAGGAAGATATAGATCGGGGAAGTGGGATACCTTAAAGTGGAAAACTGTTGTTGTTGTTGTCGTCGTGACGACCGGGAGACGGAGATGCTGTCGCTCCGACGAGGCTGGTACGTACGCCGAGGAGAAGTACGGGGACAGAGATGAGAGGAGGAAGGAAGGAAGGAGAGGAGGAGAGATTAGGGTTTGGAGTTTACCAAATCTCTCTCTCACGATCTCTAAATTCCCATCTAAAAAACAAAGGTCGGCTCCTTTAATAATGCTTCTGATGCATATAGGTTGGCCCCTCTCCCCTATAATTCGTGGGTGCTGCTACTGCTTCTAGTTGTGGTCGGTCTTCCCTCCCTTGGGTCGGCCACAACTAAACACTTATTATTTTTTTTATTCATTCATTACTATTTCTTTTTTCTTTTTCTTTTAAAAAAATAATAATATATATATATATTCCTACCCCTATTTATAATCAAAATATTTTAAGAAAATATCCAAAAATTTCCTAAAATCCAAGATATTTATAATTAATAAAGTGTAAAATTTCTATTTACCATTAACATATAATTTAACAAATACACGCTACTTGTGCTATATATAAAAAAAACGTAACCAAATTTTTAAACTTTTAAGAAAATACTATTACTTATATATAAAGCAATAAATAATTACTATAATCCTAAACATCACAAAAATATGTATTAGGATGTATGTTAGTAATACCTTGTACAAAATAAATTTAACACATCTATAATGTAGCATTTCTACTTGCTAGTTTTTAATAATCACGAAAAAAATCATAAAATTAACTACAAGGCTATAAAATACTAAACAAATAAAATTTTAAATTTTAAAAAAGTTTGGGGGTTTACATCAAGTAAAGTAATCTAGAACAAGAATATAAACCTAAGCAAGTCATGAAATGATCAGAGAATGTACTCGCCTGATATCCTGAACAGCTGATATGAAAAGGTGGCCAACTGGAGTCACAGAGTCCTAGTTAGAGCAACACATGTTATAAAGAGTTCAACTTATATGGCAATTGAAATTATAATACAATCTACATGAGTCTAAGTCAATCTAGGTCAAAGTCAACTCTGGTCAAACTAGCTAGGGTTGGGTCAACAATGGCCAACTAGTCTAGGTTAGTCAATTCTAGGACTAAACAAACTAAGTCTATGCAAATCAAGCATCCAAGATAGCTACTAACTCATAGCCTAAGTCACTTGCTAAACCAAGCACAAAACTAAACCCTAAGCTAACAAGGCATACAAACATAGTCATATAATGTATATATATTATTCACATTCATATCTTCTTATACATAGATATATATAGGAAAGCTATATATATATATATATATATATATATATATATATATATAGAGAGAGAGAGAGAGAGAGAGAGAAGGAGAGGTAAAAGAGTAAGTGAGTGTGTGTGTGTGTGTTAAAGGATATGTGTTATATATATATATATATATATATAGAGAGAGAGAGAGAGAGAGAGAGAAGGAGAGGTAAAAGAGTAAGTGAGTGTGTGTGTGTGTGTGTTAAAGGATATGTGTTAATGTTCTCAGATTTAGTGATAGGTAGGTGTATGTGACATGGGATACATGGTGTCAAAGCGTGTATGAATGCATGTGTGTAAAAGGTTATAGATTAACTCAGTTTATAGAAATATATACATATATATTTATATTACATACATGAATACATACATATCATGTATACCTACATACATTGCATACATGCCTAAATATATATCTTATATGCATACTTGCATTCATTCATGCACCTATACATACATACATATATGCATACATACATATCATATATACATACATACATTGTATATCATATATACATACATACATATTCCAAGGATTATTCTTTTCTACCATAACTGGAATGGCATATTCCTGGTTTATTCCCTAACTACATAAAAGAAAACTTCAAGGGCCTTCCAGAAGCTTCTTAGGCCTCCTAGAACGATCTTGGGCCTTCCGGAGATATCCACAATCTTCTAGAGCCTTCCGCCATCTTCTAGAATGTTCTGGAAGCTTCTCGCATAATCTTGGTCCATGAAAAGGTTATGCAACTGGGTCTCGGGTGGGGTGCAACATTTGGTGCATTATATTTTCCCCCACCTAACGCGTTGACATCCTCGTCAACCATGCTCGCTGGGAAATGCCTGGATCTCGACTTCGAACTGATGTACCATATCAGCACGTTCCCAGCTAGACTCGACGTAAGGCAAGCCCTTCTACTGGATGAGGTACTCCATATACGGAGACACACCTCGCCGCCGAATGGTCCTCTTGTCCAGCACGGCTTCTACCTCCTTGTCGAAGGAAGTCGTCATGGTCGCCGTCGATCGCTTCAGAACTCCTCGCTGGGGATCCTCCAAGTCTTCATGGTACGGCTTCAAGCAATTGGCATGAAAGACTGAATGAATCTTCAGCTTGGCAGGGAGTTCAAGCTTGTAGGCCACCTTGCCTACCTTTTTGAGCATGGGGAAGGGGCCTTCATACTTCCGGATTTGTCCTTTGTGTACCTTACGGAATACCTTGAACTGTTGCGTTTGTAGCTTCACCAGCACCATGTCTCACTCCTTGTACTCGACCGGCCTTCGCTTCTTGTCGGCCCACTTCTTCATCTTCCTCGTGGCCTTCTCCAGAAATGCCTTGGCAATGTCCACATTTGCCTTGAAATCTGAAGTAAACTGGTTGGCCATGGGGCTTCTACTCGAGGACCCCGTACTCAATGTGTGCGGGGCAAGCGGTTGGCGAACCATCACTAACTAGAATGGGCTGCTGTGCGATGACTCGCTCCATTAAAGATTGTAGCAGAACTGAGCGACGTCGAGGTGATGCACCCAATCCCTCTAGTTGGCACTCATAAAGTGCCGCAAGTACTCCTCGAGTAGCGAGTTGACCCGCTCGGTCTGCCCGTCCGTCTGCGGGTGGAAGCTGGTCGAGAAGTGTAAGTTCGTCCTGAGGATTTTGAACACTTTCGTCCAGAACTTCCCCGTAAAGCGGGGGTCTCGGTCGCTGACAATGTTGACCGGGATGCCCCAGAACTTCACCACGTGGTTGATGAACAGTCGCACGGCCTCCTCTGCTGTGCAGTCCGTCGAAGCAGCAATGAAAGTTGCGTACTTTGAGAACCGGTCCACCACCACGAGAATGGACCCAAGTGCCCCCACTTTCGGCAGGGCAAAGATGAAGTCCATCGATATGCTCTCCCACGACCGACTCGGCACGGGAAGAGGCTCTAGCAGGCCTCCGGGCTTCTGATGTTCCACCCTGTCCTATTGGCATATAAAAGAAGTGTGAACATAGTCCTCCATATCCTCGCGCATACGAGGCCAGTAGTATGCGGCCTCCAACAGCGCTATGTTTCGCTTCTGCCCCGGGTGTCCAGCCCACTTAGTGTCATGATACTCCTTGAGCAGCTTTCTTCGCAAGCTACTCCACGTTCGAGAAAAAGTTATGGGTTGCCCCCATGTCGACCATCGCCCTAGTGTTGTGGCCGTTGATCTTCACATCACCGTATATCACTTCTCGATTCGGGGCCTTGGACACTACCGCCTTGTTCTTCGAAGCATTCAACAGGTGCAGGGCACCCATGTAAGCCCCTTTTTTAGGCTCCTCGTCCTCGGCATCCTCGCCTTGGAACGCGTTCACCTTCTTTCCTTTGTTCGGGCAGTCTCGTGCGAAGTGATTTCCACCACACAGGTAGCATTCAATCTTCCACTCCATCGAAGGCTTCGTGTATGGCTTGTTCTTTGGCAGGCCTCCCTTTCCATTGTTCTTCTTCGCTCCCCCGCCATTGAACTTGGTGGTAGTCTTTTTCTTGGGCTTTGGGGCATCATTCCTTCGATACTCCATCAGCTTCTCAGCTGTCGCAACAGCCACGTTCACAACCGACACATCTTGCCTCTGCAATTCTTGTGCCACCCATGGTTGTAGACCCTCCAGGAAGTGGAACAGGCGATCCTCTTCGCCCATAGTAGAAATGGAAAGCATCAGGCGGGTGAACTCTGCCACATACTCCTTGATGGACCCGATGTGTTTGAGTTGTCACAAACTCCGTCTCGCGACATACTCCACGTTCTTTGGGTAGAATTGAGACTTGATCTCCTTCTTGAGATCCTTCCAAGTCTCGATCTTACAGAGCCCCTTTTTTATATCGATGCACCTGCGTCGCCACCACATCATAGCATCATCAGAAAAATACAGGGATGCTGTGTTTACCTTGTCGGTTTCATCCTCGATGCAGACTGCCTTCAGGTAGAGCTCGACATTCCAGATGAAGTTATCCACCTCCTTCGCGTCCCGTACGCCAGTGAAGGATTTGGGTTCTGGATACATCACCCTCTGAGTCGACTCCCTCCTCGGAGTCAGACTACCGTTAATGGCCCTTTCGAGGACCTCCGCCTTGGTATGCAGCTCTTTGCGTAGTTCAGCAATCTCCGCCTTCGTGGCCTTTCGTTCCTCCTCGAACTCGGCTCGCGGAGATGCTCTCGGAACTCCGTCATAGCCGTGGCGACGTCCGCCTCCAAACCCTGGGCAAATTTCTCGTGAGCCACTTGGTTCTGCTCCACTTAAAATTTAACGCCCGTTACGCCTTTCTCCAGCATCTCAATCCGGTCAGCCAACTCGCCAAGAGCCCATTCCATCGACGGTTCCATGCTCTTGCCCTTCCTCGAGGTCTTCGCCTTCTCCTTAGGCGATGCAGGTTGCTTGTAGATGATGGCTTCGGTTGAAGATATGACAGCGATCAAACCTTTGCTCTGATACCACTTGTCACGGACTTAGTGTTTTTGCTAGCACTTCGTCCCGTGCGGTGTACTGTCTTTCTCCTCAAAGACCCGTGTAAGCCATCCCAACCCGACTTAGCTAGATCGCTAAGACAATTAGAATAGTGGAGCAAAGATGGACTAGTAAGAATCTTTTTATTACCTTGGAGAATGCTTATAATTTTAGGTGGTGAGGAACAAATGAAAGCCTCTCCCTTTTATAAGTGCTCATAGAGCTTTACAAGGAAAGTCCTGGAAGGAATATTCTAAGGATTATTCTTTTCTACCATAACTGGAATGGCATATTCCAGGTTTATTCCCTAACAACATAAAAGGAAACTTTAAGGGCCTTCCAGAAGCTTTTTGGGCCTCCTAGAACGATCTTGGGCCTTTCGGAGAGATCCACAATCTTCTAGAGACTTCTGCCATCTTCTAGAATGTTCTGGAAGCTTCCCGCATAACCTTGGTCCTTGAAAAGGTTATGCAACTGGGCCTCTGGCGGGGTGCAACATTTGGGGTGTTACATTCTCCCCCACTTAAGGCGTTGACGCCCTCGTCAACCATGCTCGCTGAGAAACGCGTGGATCTCGGCTTCGAACTGATGTAGCGTATCAGCACGTTTCCAGCTAGACTCACCATAAGGCAAGCCCTTTCATTGGATAGGGTTGTCCATATACGGGGATACACCTCGCCACCGAATGGTCCTCTTGTCCAGCACGGCTTCTACCTCTTTGTCGAAGGAAGTCGTCATGGTCGCCGTCGGTCGCTTCGGAACTCCTCGCTGGGGATCCTCCAAGTCTTTGTGGTACGACTTCAAGCAACTGGCATGGAAGACTGGATGAATCTTCAGCTTGGCAGGGAGTTCAAGCTTGTAGGCCACCTTGCCTACCTTCTTGAGCACGGGAAACGGGCCTTCATACTTCCGGATTAGTCCTTTGTGCACCTTGCGAAACACCTTGAACTGTTGTGGTTGTAGCTTCACCAGCACCATGTCCCCCTCCTTGTTCTCGATCGGCCTTCGCTTCGCTTCGGCCCACTTCTTCATCTTCTCCGTATCCTTCTCCAAAAATGCCTTGGCAATGTCCGTCTTTGCCTTGAAATCTGAAGTAAACTGGTTGGTCGCGGGGCTTCTACTCGAGGACCCCGTACTCAACGTGTGCGGGGCAAGTGGTTGGCAACCCATCACCAACTTGAATGGGCTGCTGTGCGACGACTCGCTCCGTTGAAGATTGTAGCAGAACTGAGCGACGTCGAGGTGATGCACCCAATCCCTCTGGTTGGCACTCACAAAGTACCGCAAGTACTCCTGGAGTAGCGAGTTGACCCGCTCGGTCTGTCCATCCGTCAGTAGGTAGAAGCTGGTCGAGAAGTGTAAGTCCGTCCCGAGGATTTTGAACACTTTCGTCCAGAACTTTCCTGTGAAGCGGGGGTCTCGGTCGCTGACATTGTTGATCGGAATGCCCCAGAACTTTACCATGTGGCTGATGAACAGTCGCGCGGCCTCCTCTGCTGTACAGTCCGTCGAAGCAGCAATGAAAGTCGCATACTTTGGTAACCGGTCCACCACCACGAGAATGGACCCAAGTGCCCCTACTTTCGGCAGGACAGAGATGATGTCCATCGATATGCTCTCCCACGGCCGACTCGGCACGGGAAGAGGCTCTAGCAGGCCCCCGGGCTTCTGATCGTCCACCTCATCCTATTGGCATACAAGACAAGTGCGAACATAGTCCTCCATATCCTCGCGCATGCGAGGCCAGTAGTATGCGGCCTCCAACAGTGCCAAGGTTTTCTTCTGCCCCGGGTGTGCAGCCCACTTCGTGTCATGATACTCCTTGAGCAGCTGTCTCCGCAAGCCACTCCGCGTTCGAGATAAAGTTGTGGGTTGCCCCCGTGTCGACCATCGCCCTGGTGTTGTGGCCGTTGATCTTCACGTCCACGTACATCAGTTCTTGATTCGGGGTCTTCGACACTATCGCCTTGCTCTTCAAAGCATTCAACAGGCGCAGGGCACCAATGTGAGCCCCCTTTTTAGGCTCCTCGTCCTCGGCCTCCTCGCCTTGGACCGCGTTCACCTTCTTTCCTTTGTTCGTGCAGTCTCGTGCGAAGTGATTTCTACCGCACAGGTAGCATTCAATCTTCCGCTCCGTCGAAGGCTTCGCGTAAGGCTTGTCCTTTGGCGGGCCTCCCTTTCCATTATTCTTCTTCGCTCCTCCACCATTGAACTTGGTGGTGGTCTTTTCCTTGGGCTTTGGGGCATCATTCCGTCGATACTCCATCAGCTTCTCGGCTTCCACAACAGCCGCGTTCACATCCGACACAACTTGCCTCTGCAATTCTTATGTCGTCCATGGTTGTAGACCCTCCATGAAGTGGAACAGGCGATCCTCTTCGCCCATTGTGGAAATAGAAAGCATCAGGCGGGTGAACTCTGCCACATACTTCTTGACAGACCTGGTGTGTTTGAGTTGTCGCAAACTCTGTCTCGCGACATACTCCACGTTCTTTGGGTAGAATTGAGACTTGATCTCCTTCTTGAGATCCTCCCAAGTCCCGATCTTGCAGAGCCCCTTTTCTATATCGATGCACCTGCGTTGCCACCACAGCATAGCATCATCAGAAAAATACAGGGACGCTGTGTTTACCTTGTCGGTCTCATCCTCAATGCGGACCGCCTTCAGGTAGCGCTCGATATTCCAGATAAAGTTATCCACCTCCTTCATGTCCCATACGCCAGTGAAGGATTTGGGTTATGGATACTTCACCCTCTGAGTCGCCTCCCTCCTCGGAGTCGGACCACCGGCAATGGCCCTCTCGAGGACCTCCGCCTTGGTTTGCAGCTCTTTGCGTAGTTCAGCAATCTCTGCCTTCGTGGCCTTTAGTTCCTCCTCGAACTCGGCTCGCGGAGATGCTCTCGGAACTCCGTCATAGCCGTGGCGACGTCCGCCTCCAAACCCTGGGCGAATTCCTCGTGAGCCGCTTGGTTCTGCTCCACTTGAAATTTGACGCCCGTCATGCCTTTCTCCAGCATCTCAATCTAGTCAGCCAACTCGCCAAGAGCCCGTTCCATCGACGGTTCCTTGCTCTTGCCCTTCCTCGAGGTCTTCGCCTTCTCTTTAGGCGATGCGGGTTGCTTGTTGATGATGACTTCGGTCGAAGACATGACGACGATCAAACCTTTGCTCTGATACCACTTGTCACGGACTTAGTATTTTTGCTAGCACTTCGTCCCGTGCGACGTACTGTCTTAATCCTCAAAGACCCGTCCAAGCCTTCCCAACCCAACTTAGCTAGATCGCTTAAAAAATTAGAATAGTGGAGCAAAGATGACTAGTAAGAATCTCTTTATTGACTTGGAGAATGCTTACAATTTTTAGTTGGTGAGGAACAAATGAAAGCCTTCCCCTTTTATAAGTGCTCATAGAGCTTTACAAGGAAAGCCCTTGAAGGAATATTCCAAGGATTATTCTTTTCTACCATAACTAGAATGGCATATTCTAGGTTTATTCCCTAACAACATAAAAGGAAACTTCAAGGTCCTTTCAGAAGCTTCTAGGGCCTCCTAGAACGATCTTGGGCCTTTCGGAGAGATCCATAATCTTCTAGAGCCTTCTGCAATCTTCTATAATGTTCTGGAAGCTTCTCGCATAACCTTGGTCCGTGAAAAGGTTATGCAACTGGGCCTCGGACGGAGTGTAGCATTTGGGGCGTTACATTCTCCTCCACCTAAGGCGTTGACGCCCTCGTCAACCATGCTCGCTGAGAAACGCCTGGATCTCGGCTTCGAACTAATATAGCGTATCAGTACGTTCCCAGCTAGACTCGCCGTAAGGCAAGCCCTTCCACTGGATAAAGTACTCCACATACGGGGACACACCTCGCCGCCGAATGGTCCTCTTATCCAGCACGGCTTCCACCTCCTTGTCGAAGGAAGTCGTCATGGTCGTCGTCGGTCGCTTCGGAACTCTTCGCTGGGGATCCTCTATGTCTTTATGGTACGACTTTAAGCAACTGGCATAGAAGACTGGATGAATCTTCAGCTTGGCAGGGAGTTCAAGCTTGTAGGCCACCTTGCGTACCGTCTTGAGCACGGGGAAGGGGCCTTCATACTTCCGGATTAGTCCTTTGTGCACCTTGCGGAACACCTTGAACTGTTGTGGTTGTAGTTTCACTAGCACCATATCCCCTCCTTGTACTCGACCGACCTTCGCTTCGCGTCGGCCCACTTCTTCATCTTTCTCGTGGCCTTCTCCAGAAATGCCTTGGCAATGTCCGCCTTTGCCTTGAAATCTGAAGTAAACTGGTTGGCCGCGGGGCTTCTACTCGAGGACCCTGCACTCAACGTGTGCGAGGCAAACGGTTGGCAACCCATCACCAACTTGAATGGGTTGCTGTACGACGACTCGCTCCATTGATGATTGTAGCAGAACTTAGCGACGTCGAGGTGATGCACCCGATCCCTCTGGTTGGCACTCACAAAGTGCCCAAGTACTCCTGGAGTAGCGAGTTGACCCGCTCGGTCTGCCAGTCCGTCAGCGGGTGGAAGCTGGTCGAGGAGTGTAAGTCCGTCCCGAGGATTTTGAATACTTTCGTCCAGAACTTCCCCGTGAATTGGGGGTCTCGGTCGCTGACATTGTTGACCGGGATGCCCCAGAACTTCACCACATAGTTGATGAACAATCGCGCGGCCTCCTCTGCTGTGCAGTCCGTCGAAGCAACAATGAAAGTCGTATACTTTGAGAACCGGTCCACCACCACGAGAACGGACCCAAGTGCCTCCACTTTCGGTAGGGCAGAGATGAAGTCCATCGATATGCTCTCCCACGGTCTACTCGGCACGGAAAGAGGCTCTAGCAGGCCCCCAGGCTTCTGATAGTCCACCTTGTCCTGTTGGCATACAAGACAAGTGCGAACATAGTCATCCATATCCTTGCGCATGCGAGGCCAGTAGTATGCGGCCTCCAACAGCGCCAAGGTTCGCTTCTGCCTCGGGTGTCTAGCCCACTTTGTGTCATGACACTCCTTCAGCAGCTGTCTCCGCAAGCCACTCCGCGTCCGAGATAAAGTTGTGGGTTGCCCCCGTGTCGACCATCGCCCTGGTGTTGTGGCCGTTGATCTTCACGTCCACATACATCAGTTCTCGATTCGAGGTCTTGGACACTATCGCCTTGCTCTTCAGAGCATTCAACAGGCGCAGGGCACCAATATGAGCCCCTTTTTAAGCTTCTCGTCCTCGGCCTCCTCGCCTTGGACCGCGTTCACCTTCTTTTCTTTGTTCGGGCAGTCTCGTGCGAAGTGATTTCCACCGCACAGGTAGCATTCAATCTTCCGCTCCGTCGAAGGCTTCACGTGCGGCTTGTCCTTCGGCGGGCCTCCCTTTCCTTTGTTCTTCTTCGCTCCCCCACCATTGAACTTGGTGGTGGTCTTTTCCTTGGGCTTTGGGGCATCATTTCGTCGATACTCCATCAGCTTCTCGACTGCCGCAATAGCCGCTTTCACATCCAACACATCTTGCCTCTACAATTCTTGTGCCGTCCATGGTTGTAGACCCTCCAGGAAGTGGAACAGGCGATCCTCTTCGCCCCTAGTAGAAATAGAAAGCATCAGGCGGGTGAACTCCGCCACATACTCCTTGACGGACTTGGTGTGTTTGAGTTGTCGCAAACTCCGTCTCGCGACATAGTCCACGTTCTTCGGGTTGAATTGAGACTTGATCTCCTTCTTGAGATCCTCCCAAGTCTCGATCTTGCAGAGCCCCTTTTCTATATCGATACACCTGCATCGCCACCACAGCATAGCATCATCAAAAAAATACAAGGACGCTGTGTTTACCTTGTCGGTCTCATCCTCGATGCGGACCGCCTTCAGGTAGCGCTCGACATTCTAGATGAAGTTATCCACCTTCTTCGCGTCCCATACGCCAGTGAAGGATTTGGGTTCTGGATACTTTACCCTCTGAGTCGACTCCCTCCTCGGAGTCGGACCACCGGCAATGGCTGTAGCTCCCCTTCCCGATTTTTTTTAAATATTTTATTATTATTTATTTAACTGGATTGATTATTAAGTATAACTTATTTATTTATTATCATTCATGCTTTATCAAAATATATATGTGAATGTTTATCCGGAGACTTCTACATGTGTTGACTGATTATGGCTCATTGAGTGGTATGGTATTTTGGTTTCTCCAGCTAAGGACATCAAGCAAGTGCACTTTTTGATTGCTTTCCGATTCATAGTAGTCTTTTCATTTCATGTCTATACATATATCTTGCTGCTTGTTGACACGCTCGTCACACGGAGTAGTCGGGAGGGGAAATGTCTTAGTACACATGTGAACTACCCAGAAATATCCCCAAAATGTCTATTATGGTATGATAGCAGCTGCACACGACACGTGCAGTGAGCCGGATTTACCCCTAGCCGTTCACATGTCGAAAATGATATTTCACACCACCTAGATAGATGTCTTTTAATAGTTTTTCCATATTTACTTCTCTATCGTACCATGTCATTAGTTTTCTTACCATCTTTTATATTCCATATGCTATTTTCATGCCTTGTTAATTCTATTGTGTTTTGCATTGCCGTCAGTTTGTGTACTTGTTCCAATCCTGACTGGATAACCAATATTTTTCAGGTTTAGCCGCGATCACTCTTAGCACTGGGAGAACTTGGGTATGCTGAAGACAACCTAGAAATAGATAGCAGTTGTACTCAACTTCATTAACTGTAAAACTTTGTATTTTCCTTTAATTATAAATGTTGTAACTGTTGTAATAATTTAGAAATGTGAATGAGCAACAAATGTTATATTTCTTGAGCATTTATTTTCTTGCGGGCTTGACAGCGTTCTACCGCCGACTCTGCGGCGTAGGCTGGCTTGGATACGTCTCGTATCCGAAAACCGGGTGCGGGTCGTGACAAGTTTTTGTGGTGGCCCATGCAGGTCCGTCTTCGCAAAAGATTGTGAACTCGTGATGGTACGTTAGTCATACTATTGCGAGCCTGCGACCAGGAAATGCTCATTCACAACTAGGATTAAAATGATTTAAGAGAATGACTAGGACTAGGAGTCCCTTGTTTAAATTGACCGTTGGGTAGTTAAGGATGTTTGATAGGCCATGCTATTTAGAATTATTAAATTTAGAATGCTTGCCAGGTCTCTATAAGATACACTGATACTTTTGGTATGACATTATGATCCCATGTGGATCCACTATTCGCTGGTAAGTTAGACTTGCCTAGAATTAAGGTATTAATTTTAATGAACTGTTTAATTTTCTTTTTTTGCTGTATTAGATATAAATCTTATATCATAAGTTAGAATTGCCTATTTTAAAATTCTTTTTTACTGTAAGGGGTTAGTTTATAATTTTTGATTCTATTATTTGTGTATAAATTTCGAGTTAGATTTTGATTCTCACAAAGCTCGAACTACTTGTACCTTCTTTCCAAAAATCTCGCCTACTTATATTTTGACTATCTTGACCAATGCTGCTATCACAGCCTAGTTTTGCAAGTTTACTCTTTTATCGAGCTTGATTCAAAACATATGTTTATTGGGGACGCCCGCTAACATATTGTCTAATCAGAATCATTGTATTACGGTATGATCAACCATGATGCATTTGGTTCGCTCTCCATCTAATTACCCTACGTAGATTGAGATATAGATGTCTCTAGGATCTCATCCGCGACTGCTTGACAACTCCTCTTGAATTATACATTCGTCCTTGAATCACGTAATGGTATTCAGTGACATCTCTCTTGAACTCTTTATTATTTTTGTCTTTTACCGATTGGAAAGACGGAAACTCGTAATTGGTAGACAGATACATAGTATCCCCATGACTATGATAATGGTATATGCAAGTGTAACTACCATCGGCCGGCCCTGTGACAAGAACCTTGCCACCATACCCTAGCCTCTAAGGTGGGTAGACTGTAAGCCTTCTAAAATTTTAGGATGTACGAGGATTACCGATTGATCGGAATAACTTTCGTTAGGATGATAATTTGTGCCCTTGGACTCCCACTTTCCATTTAGATTACCTTGTGTCCCCGACCGTGTCATTAAAATTCGGAGCACGAGACCAGCTATTACCTTCCAACGAATGTCATATGCAAGGTCTAGACGAGTCCATATTCATTTAGGTATATTATGTCCCACTCAAACCCGTCCCCTTGTACTCTATTTTTAGGGTACGACTCTCAGGTTAAAAGGACTAGTTATAACCTTTACCATAGTACCGGTATACTTTCCAACCTCCATTAGAGCCTTAAACCGCAACCCCATTCATTCGACCCAATATATGGTTGTGATCTACTCGAAGCTCATTACACACATGCCACTAATGTGCCACTTGATAGAAGCCCCTTGTGCTACTTAAACACAAGAGTCAACGAAGGCGCATTTTGAACTTTAAGGACCTAGCTAAGCAACCCGACGGGCAACTAGCTCAACCTCTCGGGTAGAAACCTATTCTAGAATACCCTAATCTAGCAGGAATAGTTTTACCTTGGAACCTTGTCTAGTCAATGTAGATTGAAACCCAATGTTCATCCAACCCACGACTAATGTCTAAATAGAGAACCCATTAAGACCACAATCTTGACTTTTTTTTAAAACATTCGTTTCGTTATGGGACCTTGTTTGAGTTAGAATTTCGAGAACGAAAATTCTGTATTGTACGGATTGTAAGCCCCTCTAAGAAGCGAAGGGTCCTTCGAGACAACAAGTGACTGGACTAGAGTAGCCCAATCTAGTGAATATAACTATAGGACCATAAACACTCTTTCTACTTGTATTATTGTATACTCTCTATCGTTCTTGAAACTTCATAATTGCTCTCGATTATTCTTCCTTACCCTTCTGTCCTTTAATTTGGAGCGACGAAGGTCATGCTTATTAGAATTTACCAATATTCTTAGTTACTTGTATAAATTTGCTTATTAAGATTTTGGGTTGTTTGATAGATGCGAGAGGATTATAAATACCATATGTCCTAGAAATTTTTGAAGAGTTATTAGCCACTAGTTAGAAGAATATAAGGTTTTAGTGACCCGTGTTTCAAGGGAGTAGTGTGACCAAAGATGGGTAGCAGTCCTCAAGTATTCAGAGTTATAGAATGGATAGAAAGGCCACAAAATATTGTGAGGAATTAAAATTCGAGAAGATTGTGGTAAAAGTGGATTTATTCTTTTCACTTTTATTTTCAAAGTTTGGGCATGTCTACGAGTTAGAATTTCGAGGACGAAATTATTTTTAAGGTGGGTAGATTTGTAGCTCCCCTTCCCGAATTTTTTTTAATATTTTATTATTATTTATTTAACTGGATTGATTATTAAGTATAACTTATTTATTTATTATCATTCATGCTTTATCAAAATATATATGTGAATGTTTATGTATAAATATATAAATATAAATATGTATATATATATATATGTGTATGTATATATAAATATAAATTATATACGTATATGTGTATGTATATATTTAAATATATATATGTATATATGACTATTGATATGTTATTCATATTATATGTTATAAATATAGATTATATAGATTATATGTATATATATATATATATATATATATATATATATATATATATATATATAAATTATATACGTGTACGTGTATATATATATATATATATATATATATATATATATTAATATTGAAATGTTATGTATTAATACTGATATATTGAGATAGATAAATATATACACACCAAACACTCTGCCCTCCAAATATGACTTGTGCCACTGCCTAAAACAACAAGTGCAAATGGTGGTGGCCTCTATTATTATTAAGATTATATAATATAGTAGAGAATTGGATTGAATTGAAATGAAATGAATGTTTGAACTGAAATCCAATTCATTTCTATATATATTAGTTGCAAGTTGCAACATACATGCATGCAATTATATAGCAGCTTAGGCAAAGTTGTAGTTGGTTGCCATCAGCTATAAGCTTCACCTCCACACCCCATTTCACTTGGTCACATACAACATGGCCAACCATGTAGAGCCATGTATACAAAAACTATTGATTGAGCAAATAAATAAGAAACGTAAGCAGCAGCAATACCCAACTGCTTAGCTCATTGAAACCGAGCAGGCCATACCAGGCTCACCCGAACTACCAGCATTGAGCTCAGCCCAGGCCCTTTCCCAGAAGCCCAGGCCGAGAGCCCCCTTCTTTTAACTAAAATCGACCCCCTCTATGTTCTGTATACAACATAACGAATGTATTTATAAGCGCATCGAGGGAGCACCAACCGAGAAGCAAAACCCTAACAACTAAAACGCCGCCCCAACCCCGCCCCATGGGCGCCTCCCCGCGCGTACGGGCGCACCACCGCAGGACGCCGCCCGCCGGCCAGACCGCGCGGAGGCAACGCACGCACACGCGCGCGCGCGGGTTGTCAGCAGCAGCAGCGAGCCGACGGGCCAACTTCACAGCAAGTTTGCCGTCTCCTCGCTCGACCATTCATCGAGCCATCTTCCCCGGTATGTTCACAACCTATAGGGCTTCCATCCCCTTTAAACAGATTCATTTTTCATGCGCTAGGTTTCCCGATAGATCGACACAAAGTCGATCAATTAACTGTCCAAAACAGGACAGTACTTTGGTCCCAAACACCCAACTTCACATCGAAATTCCCACCAACATATCCTTCGAATCAGGAAACTTTCTGAAAGGAAGTTAACCACAACATATAGGACTAGAAAAGTCCAGTAGGAAGTTTGTAAAGAATTGCTTTGTACAGAGAATTATTCACAAGTAAACTTCAGGAAAAACCTGTTTTCAAAAAACTAGAAATCGCTCCACACGACGTCCGTCCCACCATTCCGGGCGACGTGGTCACGCACCGTAAGTATCGAAAGGTGTGTAACAGCTTCGTGGTCGTGTGGGCTTTGGCGGAATTCAAATTGGTCGCGTGTACGCGACGAATTTGATACGTATCCGTCGAAATTCACCGTATCGTGCACTTTGCAAATTCTCTAATTACTTTGTGCACGCTCGTCAGATCGAGACGAAACTTACGCCATCAGGACCGTATCATTTTTCTGGTCTTGTATGCCAAGTTTGGTCCGATTCTGAGACAGTTGATAAAATTGCCGTATCGTGGGGGTCCGACTCAACGGGTGATTTTGTGCACGGCCCGCCGGAATCCCACTTTGGACATACGGTTGGTTTCATATCGGAAAATCGAATCCGTAGAGATGTAGTTTGACGACTTTAGAGACCATTGACTCTGGCACGCTTTTCGGTGCAAAGCGGGTCCAACGGCGGATACCATTTTTGCCCGAAATTATCGTTTTGCCCCTGTGTCCAGAATTGGACTTAAGGACAAGCAATCCTAGCTAATTTGACTATTCTGAGAATGTTGGTAACATTTATTTTAGCTTTCGGAGAAAGTTGTGATGACTTGGACTTTCTGACTTGTGATTGGTGATACGTTGTTGGTTCTCCGTGCAACCTCCAGGCAAGTATACCTTGCCGAACATATACAGTATTTACATAGTTTCTCCCCCTTTGTTGTATTCCTTTTCATATTGTCACATGATTACATATTGTGATTGATTCGGCCCTGATTGCTTTACTTGTTCTAGATTACGTGCACGTATAGGATGTTTGACATTGCTAGAATATTGGTCTCTTTGTGTTACCCTTTTTCGTGATTGGGTTGTCAGTTTCTATATCTGTCCTTGACCATTCTCGGCTAGAAGTATCTTGTATTGTACTACAGTTGAGAAATACTATAGCTTGGGAGTATCTTACATTGTACTACGATCTATAGCTGATTCTTTATCTTGATTGACTTGACTTGAGACATGCCATAGATTGGGAGTATCTTACATTATACTACGACCTATAGCATATATTGATTGATTGATTGACTTGACTTGCGACACTATAAATTGGGAGTATCTTGCATTGTACTACGATTTATAGGAGTTTACTTGACTTTGTATCCTTAGGAGAGGAGATCTATACTAGAATTGGCTAATCTTGACTGGGATTATCTTGCATTGTATTACTGTCAAAATCTACTATAGATTGGGAGTATCTTGCATTGTACTACAATCTATAGAGGTTAATCGATTGATTGGTAGCCAAGTTTAGTATTACATTTCCTCACGACTCGTCGTCCTTAGATGTTCTTCTTGCAGTGTTCTTATCCTCCACACCTGTTATTTACTGTCATATTAGTAGGCATGTTTTATGTATCTTGCTAGTCCTTTGAGGACCTGATGATCTCTTCAGGTTTAGCGACTACATGGAGTTAGTTAGCAGGACGAGATGGTAGAGGATTGCGATGTATGATACAGGTATTGCTGGTGTTATTTCTTTATTATCCTCTCGTGCTTTACATTCAGTACCATGATATATTCTGCTTACTTTATGGACTCATATCATTCTTAGAGTCTAATCGGACAAATGCTAATGGGCTGCAGACCATGACCCATAATTGTTCATTCGTGTTTCGTATATTTATTGTGGATTGAGATATAGATTTGTTTGCCATGATTTGGCAGTATACCATGACCTTGACAGCTTATACGTACTCGAGTCGGGCTGGAGTCCGCTTAATACGTAGCTGGCTTGCTCACGAGCTCGCGTCCGAAAAGCGGGTACGGGTCTTGACAATGGCCCTCTCGAGGACCTCCGCCTTGGTTTGCAGTTCTTTGCGTAGTTCAGCAACCTCCGCCTTCGTGGCCTTTCGTTCCTCCTCGAACTCGGCCTGCATCTCGCGAAGATGCTCTCGAAACTCCGTCATAGCCGTGTCGACGTCCGCCTCCAAACCCTGGGCGAATTCCTCGTGAGCCGCTTGGTTCTGCTCCACTTGAAATTCGACGCCCGTCACGCCTTTCTCCAGCATCTCAATCCGGTCAGCCAACTCGCCAAGAGCCCGTTCCATCGACGGTTCCTTGCTCTTGCCCTTCCTCGAGGTCTTCGCCTTCTCTTTAGGCGATGCGGATTGCTCGTTAAAGACATGACGGTGATCTAACCTTTACTCTGATATCACTTGTCATGGACTTAGTGTTTTTGCTAGCACTTCGTCCCGTGAGGCGTACTGTCTTTCTCCTCAAAGACCCGTGTAAGCCTTCCCAACCTGACTTAGCTAGATTGCTAAGAAAATTAGAATAGCGGAGCAAAGATGGACTAGTAAGAATCTCTTTATTAACTTGGAGAATGCTTACAATTTTTAGGTGGTGAGGAACAAATGAAAGCCTCCCCCTTTTATAAGTGCTCATAGAGTTTTACAAGGAAAGTCCTGGAAGGAATATTCCAAGGATTATTCTTTTCTACCATAACTGGAATGGCATATTCCAGGTTTATTTCCTAACAACATAAAAGAAAACTTCAAGGGCCTTCCAGAAGCTTCTTGGGTCTCCTCGAACGATCTTGGGCCTTCCGGAGAGATCCACAATCTTCTAGAGCCTTCCGCCATCTTCTAGAATATTCTGAAAGCTTCCCGCATAACCTTGGTCCGTAAAAAGGTTATGCAACTGGGCCTCGGGCGGGGTGCAACATTTGGGGCGTTACATTCTCCCCCACCTAAGGCGTTGACGCCCTCGTCAACCATGCTCGCTGAGAAACGCCTGGATCTCGGCTTTGAACTAATGTAGCGTATCAGCACGTTCCCAGCTAGACTCGCCGTAAGGCAAGCACTTCCACTGGATGAGGTACTCCACATACGGGGACACACCTCGCCGCCGAATGGTCCTCTTGTCCAGCACCGCTTCCACCTCCTCGTCGAAGGAAGTCGTCATGGTCGCCGTCGGTCGCTTCGAAACTCCTCGCTAGGGATCCTCCAAGTCTTTATGGTACGGCTTCAAGCAACTGGCATGGAAGACTGGATGAATCTTCAGCTTGGCAGGGAGTTCAAGCTTGTAGGCCACCTTGCCAACATTCTTGAGCACGGGGAAGGGGCCTTCATACTTTCGGATTTGTCCTTTGTGCACCTTGCAGAACACCTTGAACTGTTGCGGTTGTAGCTTCACCAGCACCATGTCCCCCTCCTTGTACTCGACCGGCCTTCGCTTCGCGTCGGCCCACTTCTTCATCTTCCTCGCGGCCTTCTCCAGAAAATCCTTGGCAATCTCCGCCTTCGCCTTGAAATCTGAAATAAACTGGTTGGCCGCGGGACTTCTACTCGAGGAGCCCGCACTCAGCGTGTGCGGGGCAAGCGGTTGTCGACCCATCACCAACTCGAATGGGCTGCTGTGCGACGAATCGCTCCTTTGAAGATTGTAGCAGAACTGAGCGACGTCGAGGTGATGCACCCAATCCCTCTTGTTGGCACTCACAAAGTGCCGCAAGTACTCCTCGAGTAGCGAGTTGACCCGCTCGGTCTGCCCGTCCGTCAGCGGGTGGAAGCTGGTTGAGAAGTGTAAGTCCATCCTTAGGATTTTGAACACATCCTTCCAGAACATCCCCGTGAAGCGGGGGTCTCGGTCACAGACAATGTTGACCGGGATGCCCCAGAACTTCACCACGTGGCTGATGAACAGTCCTGCGGCCTCCTCTGCTCTGCAGTCCATCGAAGTAGCATTGAAAGTCACGTACTTTGAGAACCGATCCACCACCACTAGAATGGACTCAAGCGCCCCCATTTTTGGCAGGGCGGAGATAAAGTCCATCGATATGCTCTCCCACGGCCGACTCGGCACGGGAAGAGGCTCTAGCAGGCCCCCGGGCTTCTGATGGTCCACCTTGTCCTGTTGGCATACAAGACAAGTACGAACATAGTCCTCCACATCCTCGTGCATGCGAGGCCAGTAGTATGCGGCCTCCAACAGCGCCAAGGTTCGCTTCTGCCCCGGGTGTCCAGCCCACTTTGTGTCATGATACTCCTTGAGCAGCTGTCTTCGTAAGCCACTCCTCATAGGCACAACCACCCTGTCTCCCTTGGTGTAGAGAAGTCCATCTTTCTGCCAGAACCTTCTCGTCTTGCCCTCCTTGGCAAGCTTCGCTATGGCCAGTGGTAGTGGGTTCTCCATGATATCCACTCAAACACGATCCAGGATGTCCCCCTTGAGCAAGCACACAGATGCGAGCTCGGCCTTCCTGCTTAACACATCGGCCACCTAATTTCCTTGCCGGGTTTGTACTGCAACTCCATGTCGAACTCGGCTAGGAAATCTTGCCATCTCGCCTGCTTCGGAGATAGCTTCTTCTGGGACTGGAAGTAGCTCGTAGCAACATTGTCCGTCATGACTACGAACTTGGTGCCGAGGAGGTAGTGCCGCCATGTCCTCAAGCTATGCACGACCGCGGTGATCTTCTTCTCCTGTACCGTGTAGCGCCGCTCAGTGTCATTCAACTTGCGGCTCTCGAACACGATGGGGTGTCCTTCCTGCACCAACACCCCACTGATGGCAAAATCAGACGCGTCCGTGTGTACTTCAAACGCCTTGGAGTAGTCCGGTAGAGATAAGACCGGCTCCTCCGTTATGCAATGTAACTCAAAATATATGCATACTCTACATTATATTACATTCATTCTTGCATACTTGCATTCATATAATATATGCATACAAACTCATATATTTAACTCAAAATATATGTGAATACATACATTACATTACCTTAACACATATATATATATATATCATTTATTCATATCCCATATACATGCATACTTCAATTCATGCATTATATCCATTCACATATCTTTAAGTTCCATACATATACTTATTTTCAATACATACATATCATTCATGCATATTACATACTTACATGCATCTATACATTATATACATTGTATACAACATGTAAAAATATAAGAGAGAAAAAGGGAGAAAACTGAAATCGAAAGGGAAGGGAAGGAAAAATGTAAGGAAAATGAAAAACAGTGGACATATACATGCTTGCATCATATATTCTACATTACCATACATGCTATCATTATTATTGCATTACATTATGTATACATTATGCATTCATATTTTTTTTTTCATCATATATTCTACATTACCATACATGCTATCATTATTATTGCATTACATTATGTATACATTATGTATACATTATGCATTCATATCTATCATTACATGTATACCTTGCATTCATATGTAGCATTCATTATATACTTTCATGCATACAATGTATATCATTCTTTCATTCATACATTTATGCATTGCTTACATACATTACATTGATTGCATTCCTACATGCTTGCATTCAACCATATATATACATTAATGTAAAGACGATACATATCATATATATATATCATTTTATTCATCTAACATATCATGCATTACATACTCTATATTTATTTAATATCCTTACTATATAGGCTCATAGGTTACACAAAATGTCTATAACGTATAGTCACTCTTCTACTTAAAATCAATACTATACTAATTGGGCCATCACTAAATTCTAGGATTAAAGTATGTCGTAGCCCTTCATGTTAGCTTTTAGAAACTTTAAACGGACCGCATTTTTGTGTCCGGAAGCTCCCGTAATCGCGAAAACACCGAAACGCATTTGTCTTTCGGACAGCTGACACTCAAATAGTTTTACGAAAAGTTTCAGAACGATTTTGGCTTATTAAAATATATATATTTGGAAAGCTAACTTCGATACGGTTCTTTTAAAAAAAATGGGAGATTTATCGGAGTTCTAAGCTAAAAGTTAAGACATTTCTAAGTTGCTTTGGTTAATAAAAACGTAGATGAATATTATGACGAATTTGAGTTGTTTTAGATAAAATAAACACATGTAGGCCAACATACTTCGATACCAACATAGGTATCCAAATGAATCTCATTCTAACCATCCTAACTAAGCTCAATCCACTCTCTAACCATTCTAAAACTGAATTTAAATATCTATTTAAACTATTATCATATATATATACACATGGGTGTCCTAATTTGGGATCTATCAAGTAGGACACAAGACACATATCTAAAATCCTCAAGAGAGCTCCAAATGGCCTCAAATTTAAATCTAAATGGGGTACATGCATGGGGGTGGATCCTATGGATTCAAAACTAACTAATATGCATAGGAAATCAGTTTATAGGGTTGGTTTTACCTATTGGGAGTGGAATCCCAATGATACTCCCAAGGACACGGCTCCGACACGAAGATCTTCCAAAAAGGACACTCCTCCTTGCACTTTGCTCCAAATCTTTGCTAGCACCATCCCTTGGTAGTATGAGAAGGTTGGATGGAAGTTTTGGTGGAGGGATGTAAGGATTTGAAGTTCAAATCAAAGAGGGAAGCTCTCTAATTTGGGGAAGAACATTTTGAGAAGGAAAAGAGGCAAGATGGAACGAAATGAAAGGAATGGAGGCTAACCTAGATATAGTGGCTTCCATTAAACCCTATTTGGACCTTAGGGGAAAGCCCAATAAGGCCTCAACTAGTCCTCTTGGTTAATTTTATGTTAGGTTCAAGTTTGGGATCAAAAGGGTTAAATTTAAGCCTCTAAGTTAACCAATCTAACAAGTGGGATTAGTCTAAACTCACTAACTTAATTAGTGGGGTTTATGGGCCATAACTAACTCATCCTGGGATCTCGTCTACAGTCTAAGCTACCCGGATCACTAACACAAGTCGGAATGAAACGAAACTCAAATCCGACTAAACAAATCCCGTAAAATTAATATTAATATATAAAAATTCCCAAAATATTAAAATATAAAAAATGACCAAAATCAAAATACATCAATTTAAATATTATTAAAATAATCTAAAATTCACCAATTAATCAAAATCCTAAATAATTCATAAGTCACAAAATGACCAAAATACCCTTAGCCTAAAAAGTTGTAAATAGTCATTCTAATCACATGGTTAGGTCCCCATGGTCATGGTTAGTCTATAGGCTCAATAGTTCTAGGGTTCACTAGCTAACACATCAAAATTATAATTCACCAATATTAATTAGTATTAAATTAATTAAAAATTCTCATAAATCATAAATCCTATTATTAAATAATAAACTTTTACGAAAGTTCAAAATTACCCTCATTTTAGAAAAGTGGGTAATACAAGTCTATCCTCCATAGAAAATTTCGTCCTCGAAATTAAGATGGTCGTACTTCTTCTAGAGTCTCGTCCCCAACAATCAAAGTTTTAGAACTTACCTAAATCATACAATTTAAAAGAATGGCATACAGGGTCATGGCATACAGTAGCAGTTGAAAGTCTCATCTAGGTATACTAGTCATGCTAAACCAAAACGGTCATTGGGTAACAAAACATACAAGCAATCTGGGGTACTAAACTGGAAAAGTTACAGAAACAACAAATCATCAAGGCTGTAAGGCAGTCTACCATCCTATATAAAAACTGGTAATTATCAAAAATAAAATAAAGATAACTAGTAATTATCTATAAAGGGGTACTATTCAAAGAAAAATTAAAATCAAAAGTTTAAAGAATGAAAGTCAATAGCATTGAAATCCAATCACAATATATATTAAAAAAAATTAGCCTCGTTACGATCTAAGTTGATCAATTCTGGGTAATCAAGATTTGGGCAATATGGAGGACAAGCTCATCGAAGTCTGAGCACGAGCATACAAGGATGGAGATTCAGGTCACAATTAAATTTAATTCAATTGAGTTGTACCCAAGATATTAATATGATAAGAAAAGATGATCAAAGTCGATTGGTCATGATTAAGGGAGCTAAGATTCAATGATATTGAAAACTTTTAAAGGGTGATTCAAAGATATGGAATAAGTCAAATTTCTTCTTTTAAAGGGAAAACAAGAGAAAAGATTTCATAGGAAAGTCAACTTAATCATCTCTCTCTGATGCTATCAAGTTTATCATTTGCCAATCATATTTTTATCTCATAATTCCTAATATAAAAATCAACCATTATATGACTACCAACAAAATTATATCCTTCCATCATAAAGATTTGACCTTGCCATGATCACCATAGGCTAAATTTCTAAGTTCCGAAACATTATTAATAAAGCATACCCATCTTACTAGGAATCAAAACTGATTACTTAATCATTATAAATCTAAATTCTACCACCTTGTCCTAAATTGGATCCGAAGCCTCTAAATCAAGATTTATGTAATCCTTGAACTTATTCAATTTACTCTCCTTGTATTATTTAAATCTAAACCCACTAGGCCTTACAAAACTTATTCTTTATTATAAATTCAACCTTCATATTTTCTTCAACGTACACCTTCAATATTATTATCCTAAATTTTAAAATTTTCACAAAATATCTATATTTTATATAACTCAAAATCCTTGCGTTCTTTCTGTTTTTAGCCATTTCATACAATATCTTATTCAATTTCGTATCATCATTGCATATAATTAAAATCTCTTCTCTATTACTAAATTCCTAAATTTAACATCATAGCCTTAAAGTGTAACGTTCCAAGAATTAATAAGCAAAATTTATCCAAGTTCTCGAAACCAAGTTGTCCTCAAATATCCTCATCAGTTATGAAATACATCTATGAATTATTTATACCCAAAAGATTTCTCTAAGTATGATTGTTCCTAAATTGACAATATAACTCTCTTGATTTCATCCTCAAATTCAGTCGCATCTCTATCCCAAACCTATATCAAGGTCCATCATATTATACCCCTAGCAAGATAATCACAAGATAACAAATCAAGTCTTTTTCGAGTTAGATGATTTACGGTACTTCCTCGACCTTTCGAAGGTGAAAAGATATGGAGATTTAAGGGTTTCAAAGTATAGCTGACAGAATTAGATACGAAACAGATGATTGATGTAATCATGACAGTTTTATTATTTATTTATTTTAAAAAGGTAATACAAAAAATAATGGCAAGAAAGAAATAATGATAAAATCCGTTCTTCATCAACTGTTAAAAAGAAATGAACCCATTTAAGATAAAATCTGATACCATACACGTCTTCCTGAAAATTATGTTGTCAGAATTTTGCCACCCCAGTAAGCATAGCTGCAATAAACAATATAGTCCATAACGAAGGTATACACCCTATAGTCATGTTATATAGAATTCTTACCACGCCACCCGGTATAACTGCAAGAAAATCTAGATTTCATAACTAGGATAAGTATATCTAAATCAGGCTCTACGTCCTTGTCATGTTAGCAAATATGACTGCGATAAATTCTAAACTCCATAAATAAAGTAGACTTTTACCTTTTTCACTGTCCTTATAAAGTATGTTATCAGGTTATACCTTAATTCCAAAAGGATGTATATATATATATACATAAATATGAACTCAAATTCAACAACTAACATCAAGATTCAAAATTAAACAATAATCAATCAAAAATCAAATTCAATAACAGGAAGCAAGGGTGAATCAAATTAAGGAAAAAAAAGAGATTTCAAATCAAAGTTAAAATAAGATTCTCAAGGGTCGTCCCAGGAATCACTCAAGAAATTCTAACAGTGATTGAGTATCCTCTTATCCTAACACCTATTCCTTATCTCTAATCGCAGGTGTGCAGTAGTGCAAATAATCGTCGTACTACCACGACTTCGCACAAATGCGAATCTCGACCTGCATGGGCCACCACTAAAAATGTGTCACGATCCGCACCCAGTGTAGGGCACGAAAAGTGGGTACGTCCAGCTTATGCCGCAGTATCGGCTGTAGAACGCTGTTCTAGGTCACAATTAAATTTAAATACAATATGATATACTCTCCGTACGGAGGACAATCACAGCAGGATATAACTCAATCACCAAAACTAGAAGTAGCACGATAAGATAACTATGAATCCACAAGAGAAGTACAACAGAGAGAAATAAATCTCGATGTTATCAACACCAACTCAAACAAGCATAAAATAAATACAACTCAAGACAATTGAAAATAAAATACGAAAAACTCTAGCCATCTACTCCAACCTCTACTATGTCTCCTTTAGGCTAGCAGGTAACCTCTAAGCTATCTGTAAACTTTTCAACAGGTCCAGTCAGGACAGGAGCGAGCATAATATATCTCATGCAAATCATAATAGGTTAGAAAATATAAATATGCTAGAGAGTAAGATACATGAAACTGAAAAATCAACATGGTATAAAAGAGAGAACTGTAAGTAAATAGCTACTATAAATAGAGAACTATCAGTGACTAGTGAATCAGAGTACAAGATAAACATGTGAACAGTTGGAGGTGATTCATGGCTATACTAAAGAGTTGATTCATGACTACACTACTTTGGAATCATTCACATGTTTAGTTCTACTCCCCCATTTCCCTAATCAATACACATGGATCCATTCAAGTTACGTTAAGATTCATGACTATGCTACTGACTCATAATGAGTGATTCATGAATAGATTCGTAAAGGCTCTGTGATTCATGAGAGTATATGAGTCACAAGCAGATTCATGATAGATTCATGATAGTAGAAGCATGAGATACATGATGTAAGTGAAACACACAAGACATGAGTATCCGATGCTCCCGAGAGGGACAACATCTCATGAAGGGATCCATATAGTACCAATCCGTGTTACCAACGTAACAGCATCAAGTAAAGTAATCTAGAGCAAGAATATAATCCTAAGCAAGTCATGAAATGATCAGAGAATGTACTCGCCTGATACCCTGAACAGCTGATATAAAAAGATTGCCAACTGGAGTCACTGAGTCCTAGTTAGAGCAACACAGGTTATAAAGAGTTCAATTTATATGGTAATTGAAATTATAATGCAATCTACATGAGCCTAAGTCAATCTGGGTCAAAGTCAACTCTGGTCAAACTAGCAAGGATTGGGTCAACAATGGTCAACTAGTCTAGGTTAGTCAATTTTAGGTCTAAACAAACTAAGTCAATGCAAATCAAGTATCCAAGATAGCTACTAACTCATAGCCTAAGTCACTTGCTAAACCAAGCACAAAACTAAACCATAAGCTAACAAGGCACACAAACTTTATCATATAATGTATATATATTATTCACATTCACATATTCTTATACATAGATATATATAGGAAAGCTATATATATATATATATATATATAGGCACATACATACATATATATATATATATATATATATATAGAGAGAGAGAGAGAGAGAGAGAGAGAGAGAGAAGGAGAGGTAAAATAGTAAGTGAATGTGTGTGTGTGTGTTAAAGGATATGTGTTAATGTTGTTCTCAGATTTAGTGAAAGGTAGGTTTATGTGACATGGGATAAATGGTGTCAAAGGGTGTATGAATGCATGTGTCTAAAAGGTTATAGGTTAACTCAGTTTGTAGAAATGCATACATACATATTTACATTGCATATATACATGAATACATACATATCATGTATACATACATACATTGCATACATGCCTACATACATATCTTATATGCATACTTGCATTCATTCATGTACCTATACATACATACATAGATGCATACATACATATCATATATACATACATACAATGCATACATGGCTACATACATATCATATATGCATAACCTATATTATATTACATTCATTCCTGTATACTTGCATTCATATAATATATGCATACAAACTCATATATTTAACTCAAAATATATGTGAATACATATATTACATTACCGTAAGACATATATATATCATTTATTCATATCCCATATACATGCATACTTCAGTTCATGCATTATATCCATTCACATGTCATTAAGTTGCATACATATACTTATTTTCATTACATACATGTCATTCATGTATATTACATGCTTACATACATCTATACATTATATACATTGTATACAACATGTAAAAATAGAAGAGGGAAAAAAGGGGAAAAACTGAAATCGAAAGGGAAAGGAAGGAAAAATGTAAGAAAAAGGGAAAACTGTGGACATATACATGCTTACATCATATATTTTACATTACCATACATGATATCGTTATATATTGCATTACATTATGTATACATTATGCTTTCATATCTATCATTACATGTATACCTTGCATTCATATCTAGTATTCATTCTATACTTTCATGCATATATTGTATATCATTCTTTCTTTCATGCATTTATGCATTGCTTACATACATTACATTGATTGCATTTCTACATGCTTGCATTCAACCATATATATACATTAATGTAAAGAGGATACATATCATATATATATATATATATCATTTCATTCATCTAATATATCATGCATTACATACTCTATATTCATTTAATTTTCATACTACATAGGCTCATAGGTTACACAAAATACCTATGTCATATAGTCACTCTTCGACTTAAAATTAATACAGTACTAATTGGGCCTTCACTAAAATCTAAGATTAATGTATGTCGTAGCCCTTCGTGTTAGCTTTCCGAAACTTCAAACGGATCGCATTTTCGTGTCCGGAAGCTTCCGGAATCGCGAAAATACCGAAACGTATTTGTCTTTCGAACAGCTGACACTCAAATAGTTTTACAGAAAGTTTCAGAACGATTTTGGCTTATTAAAATATATATTTGGATAGCTAACTTCGATACGGTCCTTTTAAAAAAACTGGAGATTAATCTTAGTTCTAAGCTAAAAGGTATGACATTTCTAAGTTGCTTTGGTTAATAAAAACGTGGATGAATATTATGACGAATTTGAGTTATTTTGGACAAAAGAAACACATGTAAGCCAAGATACTTGGATACCAACATAGGTATCCAAATGAAACTCATTCTAACCATCCTAACTAAGATCAATCCACTCTCTAACCATTCTAAAGCTAAATTTAAATATCTATTTAAACTATTATCATACATACATACACATGGGGTATCCTAATTTGGGTTCTATCAAGTAGGACACAAGACACATATCTGCAATCCTCAAGAGAGCTCCAAATGGCCTCAAATTTGAATCTAAATGGGGTACATGCATGGGGTGGGTCCTATAGATTCAAAACTAACTAATATACATAGAAAATCAATTTAGAGGGTTGGTTTTACCTATTGGGAGTGGATTCCCAATGATACTCCCAAGAACACTGCTCCGACACGAAGATCTTCCAAAAAGGACACTCCTCCTTGCACTTTGCTACAAATCTTTGCTAGCACCCTCCCTTGGTAGCATGAGAAGGTTGGATGGAAGGTTTGGTGGAGGGATGTAAGGATTTGGAGATCAAATCAAAGAGGGAAGCACTCTAATTTGGGGAAGAACACTTTATGAAGGAAAAGATGCAAGATGGAATGAAATGAAAGGAAGGGAGGCTAACCTAGCTATAGTGGCTGCCATTAAACCCTATTTGGGCCTTGGGGGAATGCCCAATAAGGCCTCAACTAGTCCTCTTAGTTAATTTTAAGTTAGGTTCATATTTGGGATCAAAAGGGTTAAATTTAAGCCTCTAACTTAACCAATCTAACAAGTGGGATTAGTCTAAACTCACTAACTTAATTAGTGGGGTTTGTGGGCCATAACTAACTAATCTTGGGATCCCGTCTACAGTCTAAGCTACCCGGATCACTAACACCAGTCGGAGCGAAACGAAACTCAAATCAGACTAAACAAATCCCGTAAAATCAATATTAAAATATAAAAATTCCCAAAATATAATAATATGAAAAATGACCAAAATCATAATACATCAATTTAAATATTATTATAATAATCTAAAATTCACCAATTAATTAAAATTCTAAATAATTCAAAAGTCACAAAATGACCAAAATACCCAGAGCCTAAAAAGTTGTAAATAGTCATTCTAATCACATGGTTAAGTCCCCATGTTCATGGTTAGTCTGTAGGCTCAACAGTTCTAGGGTTCACTAGCTAACACATCAAAATTATAATTCATCAATTTTAATTAGTATTAAATTAATTAAAAATTCCCAAAAATCATAAATCATATTATTAAATAATAAACTTTTATAAAAGTTCAAAATTACCCACATTTTAGAAAAGTGGGTGTTACAGAGGGGACGACGGGGACGACGTCACCGCTGAAGTCGTTCGACCGACTGACGCCGGAGAGGGGGCGACCGAGCGCTCCGAGGGTCGCAACGCGGCCACGTGAGCCCACAAGAGGGGCTCGCAACTCGCAGGGGGGAGGACACCGACGACGGGGGATGGGCGAGGGCATCAGAAAATGTCGGAGGGGGAACCGAAGCTGGAGGCGGGGGAGGTGCCCCCAGGAGGCCCGAGGCGGTGGCTGGAAAGAGAGGGAGGGGGGCCACTCCAGGGAACCGGGGGCCGGGGGGCTCGAGGTGGACGCTACCGAGGAAGCTGGGGGCCACTTCAGAGAGAGGAACACGGTCGCTGCCGAGGAGAAGGGCGGCACAGCGAGAGGAACGACGGGAGGGCGAGCGCCGGGATAGAGGGAGGCATGCCTGGCTGAGCAAGGCGCGACCTCGGCTGAGAGCCAATGAGGAAAGGGGCCGGAGGAACTCCAGGGGGCTGCCGGCAGGGGAGGATCGGGCTGCCTGCGCCTAGCCCGGTGGCGTCGAGGATGCTGGAGATGACGATAGCACCGAGGAGGATGGGGGGAAGGAGGGAGGAGGGGAAACCGCATGGCGAGAAGATGCCGGCAAGGGAGGGGGAGACCCCCCACAGGGGGGGCGGCCAGGCGAAACCCGGTCTTCCGGGGAAGCGGGGGCGACGGGATGGGAGGGGGCCTCCGAGGGGCGGGGAAGGAGCCTGGGGGTGCGGCCGGTCCGAGGAGACCGACCGACCATGCGAGCCATCCGACCACGAGGAGGTAGGGGGGCTGCGGCGAGCAGATGAGCTCCCTTCGATGGAGACCGGAGTCCTCTCTTCTTCCTCATCCCGTGAGCCCGGCTGAGTGGGTGGTTCATATATAAATATAAATATATATAGTGTAGTATATGTATATATATGTATATTTTCTTGTATATAAAACTTTTGTTTACTTGTTTAGTTGCATGAGTTTTGTTTCCAGTTTTGGGAATGTTAGTTGCTATATAGTTTGCATGATAGTTCCAGATACAAGTTCTCCTATGTATCTCTATATATATTATCTATATACCTTGGTATATATAATGTTAGTGTATATTATATCTTGCATGTTCTTGGCTTGCTGTGGGGTGGTTCTGAGGGTATCCTCTGTTGGGCAGCCCAAACAGCAGCCACCCAGCCTCTCACTCTATGCACACACACACCCACACACTCCACTTTTCTTCCCTCTTCCTATATATATGTGTATATATATATACTTTATTATACTCCTTAGTATATACTTGTATATATATAGAGAGTATATATATGTTATGGATGTTAGTTAGTCCTTGATTATAGCTTGTGTTTCTTTAAGCTTTAGTTTTTTAGCTAGATTGGTAAGCCTCCTTTTAGGCTTGCCCTATATACACTAGTTAGTGTATATATACATTAAATTTATATCTTAGAGATTGGTTAGGCTAGTTTAACCATAGAAATTGACTAGATCGGCCTAATATGACTAGTAGACTTGAGTTTGACTAAATCCTAGACAAGTTGACTAGTTTAACTAGAGTTTGACTAGTTTGACTAGATCGTTGACCAGAGTTGACAAAGAGTTGACTTTGGCCTAAAATGCCCTAGAATCATATAGAATGCATTGTAAACTTCATTATTACCAATATGAATACATTGTAACCTATGTTGCTCTAATTAGGACTCAGTTACTCTGATTTGGACATTTTATACTCATAGACAATCAGGATCTCAAGCGAGTACATTCTCTGATCGTTTTATACTTGTTAGGATCTATATTCTTGCTCTAGACTACTTTACTTGATGCTGACACTTGTTATCATGGATTGGTACTATATGAATATTTTCATGCGATGTTATCCCCTTAGCGGATACATCGAGTATTTCGTGTTCGTATACTTTATCACGGGCATCGTGTACTACTTGTATTCATGTTATTCGTGTACAAATCATGTGAAATCGTGTACTCTTATGTGCTCACATGATCTTCGTGTACAAACTAAACTTCATGTACAATAACATAACTTGACTGGATTCTTGTGTATTGATCGGGGACGGGAGAGTAGAAGTGGTTATGTGATTACTCTATTAGTTTACTCGTGTATAACCTCTGTAGATTACTCATGTATAACATCGTGCCGGTAACATAACCATCTTGTGCTCTGAATCACTAGTCACTTACAATTCTTACTTATCATACAGATATTTCCAGTTTACCATATCTCTCTTATCTTTCATATACATTCTTACAGTTCATGTATCTTACTCTATTGCTTGCTTTATATTTCCTGCCATGATATGGACTGCATGGAAGATTTTATGCTCGTTCCTGTCTTGACTGGACCTGTAGAAAATATTACAGAGGATGATGAGGACTTCTGTACCACCTACTACGTAGCCCACTTAGATGACACCTGTGAGTTGGTTCCACAGGTGGATCCAGCAGTAGCAGCTGAAGACACCATCCCTATAGTCTAGGCTAGATAGCTAGACTGTTTATCTTATTTTATTGTGTTTGTATTGACATTCTGAGTTGTATTATATTTCTGGATGTTGAGGTATTGTGTCGTTTAGACACTTAGACTTATTTCCTTCTATTTATATGTTCTCTATTTGAGATTTCATATCTATCATATCGTGCTACTTCTACCTTAGAATTGTTATTGAGATGTACTTTCTGTATTGTCCTCCGATTGGAGAGTATATCTTGTGTAGTTACATTTATACTGTGTTAGATGTATATGACTTAGGACAGCGTTCTACCGCCGACATTACGGCGTAGGCTGGACGTACCCACTTCTGGTGCCCCTATACTGGGTGCGGGTCATGACACATTTTTAGTGGTAGCTCATGCAGGTCGAGAGTCGCAACTAGTGCAATTTCATAGTGGTACTCGAACTAGAGTATCAGTACAGCCTGCAGTAGGATATAAGATGTAGTTTTGAGGTACTCAATCACATTTAGGAAAAAGTCTTATCTAATTCCTGCCATCTAAATTCTTGTTGATTAATTGCTTTCCTTTGAAATAAACTGTCATCCTTTGATTATATTGCTTCTTTCTCAGTATTGATTTCCTTGTTTGATCTGTCTCGAGGATGGTGATTGAGAAACGATCGCATCGCCCTAGCACGAGAGGTACTTCGGAGAGGTCTGCCACCTCTCACTCAGTTTAGCAAGGACCATAGACAACAGCTCCCCTAGTACCTACTCATATCGGGTTTTTTGCAGCATTCGGTGTGCACCTCCACCTGTTCGGAGGCCGATCCCGATTATCCCAGATGTGTTGTAGCAGGAGCAGCCACCTTCAGGATCGGTTGACGCTGCACACCTCTTTACCTTCTTCCAGCAGATCATGGAGGCACAGCAGCACAAGCAGCAGCGCCAGACTGCTGACTTCCGACAGGGCATAGATGATGCCCACCAGCTGGTCAGGATGACAGTAGAGACGGTGGCTGCCCAGCTACATGGAGGGCAGATACAGCAGTGGCAGTCGAGGAATACGAACATCCAGGATTTTCAAAAAATGAAGCCTCTAGACTTCCGAGGATCAGAAGGGATTCTGTATGCTGACGACTGGATCGAGCATATAGAGGAGATTTTTTGTCTGGCACTGATACCAGCCGGGATACAGATAGAGGCGACTAGCAGCCAGATGCAGGACCTTGTCCGCACATGGTACCAGTCAGGCCCTAGAGTAGGAACGGAGGGGCAGACATGGGGAGCTTTCAAGAAGCTCTTGAAGGATTAATTCTTCCCAAACGTAGCACTGGGAGGCTTGGAGCAGCAGTTTGAGAGTCTGGTTCAGGAGAACCAAACAGTCGAGGAGTATACGGGAGGGTTCTGCCGGCTCAGCAGATTTATGGATCGGATCTGAGCGAGGCGACGAAGGCGAGAAAGTTTCGCACGGGCTTGATCAGGGAGGTCAGATCCTTGACCAAGAGTGGCTGGGATGCTACATTTGAGGAGATCCTAGCAGGAGCTATGGCAGTAGAGGATGACCTAGGGCTGAAGCTGAAAAGTGGTCATGATTTGCACGGACCCAGTAGTAGTGGAGGTCCACCCAAGAGGCCTCACTTTTAGCAGCAGCACCACCAGAGGCCGTTCCAACAGCAGCTTCAGAAATAGGGCTGTGTACCTTTTCAGCAGGTGCAGCAGCAGCAGGCACCCAGACACTAGCAGGCCACCAGTTGCACCTTCTTCAATAAGCTAGGTGTAACTCCTCTTCCCAAATTTTTTTAAAATATTTTTTATTATTTATTTGATTTAAATAGTGCTTTTTAGAATTTTTATAAATAATTATTTAATTAATTATTACGGTAGATAGCTTTAGCCATGGTTGAGTTTTGAAGTACAAGACGATAGGAATCATGGCACGGATAGTGCAGTGGCGTGCTTTGACTAGTGTTTAGCCATGGTAGGGAAATGCCGAGCCATAGGTATGTTCTAACTAAGAAAACTAGGCCAAGTTGCGAGTTAATCCCTATAAAAGATTTAATTAGTTATTTATTAATATTTTGACTTTTAGGAAATTCGGTTATACCAAACTAGTCTAGACTGGACCCAAACCAACCCAAGCTCATGTAGACGGCTCCGACGTCCATGTATATGTTTGTTGTGTTGGTATCTTATTTTTGTGATTAGGAGACAATCTTAGAAATGATTGTTATATATGTATATTTTATATCATAAATATTCTTGCTATTATGTTACTATTCTGTAAATATGATAACTATTTTCCTTATACATACTTGTGTATTTTAGGGAATCTAGACTATACAGATTTTGGATGTACAACTATTGTTCTTTTCCTTGTATGTTATCATCATTATGATTATTCTTATTGTTATTATAAATATTAAATATCATAAAGTATTTAGTTTACTTATGAAACAAATATATATTAAAAGAAACAAAAGGTAAAGCACAGCAGTGGAGAAGTCCCAGCCCAGCCCAAATAAGCCTAACCCCTCAGTTGCCCAGCCCGAGCCTTCAGACAGCAGAACCCAAGTCCAGCTAAGTTTCCCCTAATCCTGACCCCAATTATATACATAGTATATATATATCGAGAACGAGAGAGAGAGGGATCGTGGAACCGAAACCCAAACCTACATCTCCGCCATGCCACCCCGACCCTGGGTGACCAATCACCGCCAGCACCGTTGTCACGTGCGGCCAGAGCCGCCGGAGGCCGCGCGCGCGACAGAACAGTAAAGAAACGGTAGTAGCAGCGACAACAACCCCCTACCTTCGCGGTATGTGTTCTCCCTGATCCTTCAATAAAAATTATTTTTGTAAATTGCCGCGTCTAGCCTACTAGACCTTCTTCAAACCCCTTCAAATGGATTTTATTCTATCATAGTAGAAACCCCATAAAATTGACACAAAATTAATCAAATAACTGATCGAAAATAGAACATTGAGGACAGTCCAACTCCTTGATTGGAAGGTAGTTTATAAACAAAACAAAAGGATTTTTTCAAAAACTAATTAAAGGCAGTCCTAGACAACCTATAAGGTGCTGTAACCCAATTTACAGAACTCGATTTCATTGACTATGCGTCGAGAAATCGGATCCCAAATATTGACAAAAACCTGTTTGCAAAACTGTGAATTTTCAATAAAACCCACCGATCTGACGTGTGTCCCGCCAAACCAGGCGACGTGGTTGCAAACCGAAAGCATCAAAAGGTGCGTATCGACTTCGCGGACGTGTGGGCTTTGACGAAATTTAAATTGGTTGCGTGTGCGCGACGAATTTGATGCATATCCGTCAAAATTTTTCGTATCAGTTACTTTGCAAATTCCCAATTACTTTGTGCACATTTGTCAGATCGAGATGAAACTTGCGCAAACAGGATCGTATTATTTTTCTGGTCATGTATGCCATGTTTGGTCCAATTCCGAGACAGTTGATCGGATTACCATTTTTTGGGCCCCACGATCCGACTCAACGGACGATTTTGTGCACAGCCCGTCGGAATCCAACTCTGGACGTACGGTTGGGTTCGTATCATCAAAATGAATCTGTAGACATATAGTTTGACAACTTTAGAGACCATTGACTCTGGCATATTTTTCGGTACAAAGCGGGTCCAACGACGGACATCGTTTTGGCCTGAAATGATCGTTTTACCCCTGTATCCAGAATTAGACTTAAGGACATACAAACCTAGCTAATTTGACTATTCTGAGAATGTTGGCAATGTCTGTTTCAGCTTTAGAAGATAGTTGTGAGATTTGGACTTTATGGCTTACCAGTTGACGGAGTATTGTTGGTTCTTCGTGCTACCACCAGACAAGTATACCTTACCTTCCTCTATAGTTTATTTACATGCTTATAGCCCTTCTCTTTATATGTTATCATCGGGCTTCTCTGGTTGATTTTGGTTTGCATGTTTTTCTTTATACCATGCACATTAGTATAATTGCCTTGTTCGGATATCATCATCGTTCATGACTTGATATTGTAGTTATAACGGATTCGTGTCATCGAATGTATCATGACTTAGTCATATTGTCTCGTAGGATGTGTAAGTCATGACTGAACTGCTGTACCTTGTTTTGGAATTCCCACATGCGTGTCCACAAAAGGGTTGAGGGTGATTTCTTGAAGCTAACATGCGAGTCCATACTAGGGGCGAGGATTAGTAGTCATTTGTCCGCACCTACGAGTCCACAATAGGGGCGAGGGTGATTCTTGAAACTAACCTGCGAGTCCACACTCGGGGGAGGGTTAGTATTTGTTCAAACCTGCGAGTCCATACTAGGGCGAGGGTTTGAGTATCCGATTGGTTTCTTGTCCTGAGTTTATGTTTCCTTTCAGCAGTTCAATTATGCGTATTTGTTCCCGTATCCGTGTTCATAGTCAACTATTAGTAGCCACCTGTCAGTTTCTATGTTGTTTCCTATTTATAGCCTGTTTATATTCTTATGCATGATAGAACTGTTAGATGGGCATGTTTTTATGTATCTTGCTATGTCCCCTGAGGACCTGATGATCTCTTCATGTAGCTGATTGCATGGAGTTAGTTAGTGGATCATGATGGTAGTGATTACACCTGCAGGGATACATGTATTTGCTTGTGATATTTTTTTATTATCCTCTCGTGCTTTCTATTCCATACAATGACATATTCTGCTTGTTAGCTTATTTTATAGACTCATATTATTCTTGGAGTCTAATCGGACAATATGGTAATGGGCTGCAGACCATGGCCCATAATTGTTCATTCATGTTTCATACTCTTATTGTGGATTGAGATATAGTGATGCCTTGCCATAATTATACCTATTACATAGTCGAGATAACGTTTACGTATTAGGGTTGGGCTGGAGTCCGCTCGATATGTAGCTGGCTTTCTCACGAGCTTGTGCCCGAAAAGCGGGTACGGGTCGTGACACTAGGGAGTGGGTGGAACAACTATAGGAATAGGCTGGGGTGGTGCCTGATGTATGGTTCGTCAGACCACCATATGAGAGACTGTCCCATAGCTGCTATTCGTCCGGCACCAGGACGAGGAGGAGGAGCTAAGGCTTTAGTAGGCCAGCAGAAGGGACCACCGTTGCAGACACAGCAGCAGAGGTTCATCTAGCACCAGCAGCAGGCCAGGAAGGCCAGCAGGGGCTAGCTTTCGCCATGGTAGCTGAGGATGTAGAGGCTATTAGAGAGCAAATTACAGGTTCTATTCTTCTCGACACCATTCCAGCTTGGGCATTGTTCAATTCTGGTGCTTCACATAGCTTTATGTCTGTATCTTTTGCTATTAGACACCATCTAGATTCAGAATCATTGCCTAATCATTGCCTAGGACTTACAAGGTCCCGACTGGGGGTGGCATCATCCTCGTTAGTCATATTTACAAGGATCGAAGAGTAGTTTTGGAAGGCCGAAAGTTGGATACGAGTTTTCTCGTAATGCCATTACCGAACTACGATATCGTACTCGGTATGGATTAGTTGAGTATGTACCATGCCAGTATACATTATCGCGATGGCAGAGTAATATTCCATCCACCAGGAGAGCCAGAGTTCGAGTTCGCCAGATGGCAGGCGGAGCAGAGCAGCGGAGTCTTCTACGGAGTTTCATTGGAGGAGCAGACGGTGCCACATCCATTGATAGCAGAGTTCATGGATGTCTTTTCGAATGACTTGCCAAGACTACCACCAGACAGAGATGTGGAGTTCTCTATAGACTTGGTGCCCGGTGCAGAGCCGATATCCCAAAACGATTATAGGGTGAACAACAACGAGTTGATGGAGTTGAAGCAACATATGGATGAGTTGCAGAACAAGGGCTTCATCCGATCGAGTTCTTCACTATGGGGTGCACCGATACATTTTTTGCCGAAAAAGGATGTGTCGGTATGGATGTGTATCGACTACACGGCACTCAACAACCTTATGATCAAGAACAAGTACCCGCTGCCGAGGATCGATGATCTCTTCGATCAGTTGGAGACTCTCCGGAAGAAGGATCTTTATGGCCAGATCTCGAAGTATGAGTTCTTCATGGATCGGGTTGATTTCCTGGGTCATATTGTGACTGGAGATGGGATCTCAGTTGACCCGAGGAAGATCACTGCAGTGGAGGCGTGGACAACACCGAGTTCAGTTGCGGAGATCAGGAGGTTCCTGGGATTGGCAGGCTACTACAGGAGGTTCGTTCAGGATTTCTTCCGGGTTGCAGAGCCGTTTTCTAGGCTGACCCGGAAGGACACAGAGTTTATCTGGTCAGAGGAGTGTCACGTCACTTTCGATGAGTTGAAGAAGCGGTTGACAACAGCTCCAATTCTGACGTTCCATCAGGATCAGACAGGTTTACTATCTACAGTAATGCCTCTGGGAAGGGTTTAGATTGTGTATTGCAGCAGCAAGGAAAGGTAATTGCCTATGCTTCCAGGCAGTTACGTTCGCATGAAAAGAACTACCCTACCCACGACTTGGAGTTGGCGACAGTTATCTTTGCCCTAAAGTTATGAAAACACTATTTATACTGAGAGCGAGTGGAGATCTTTACAGACCACAAGAGCTTGAACTATGTGTTTACACAGAAAGAGCTCAACATGAGGCAGCAGAGATGGTTGGAGTTGATGAAGGACTTCAATATTTCATTGTACATCATCCAGGGAAGGCCAACGTGGTTGTCGATGCTTTGAGCAAATATCCGGTAGCCATGTGTTTGACGACAGATCGTCACTTGTTAGCATATCTGGAGAGCCTGGAGATCGAGGTGATAGTGTCGGGAGTTGAGATGCAGATATGGGGTCTGTAGATTCAATCGGACTTGATAGAGAGGATGAAGTCGACTCAGTTCGATAATGTCGCTCTGCGGTGTATCCGAGAGCAGGTTCGAACATGACCGGTAGATGAGTTTTTTATTGCAAAGGATGGCGCATTGAGGCACGGTTCCAGACTGTATGTGCCAGTAGAGACCTTCAGGAGCAGGTTATGCAAGAGGCCCACCGTTCTCAGTACTTTATGCATCCTTATTCCAACAAGATGTATAGGGATCTGAAGGAGCATGTATGGTGGTATGGGATGAAACGGGAGGTAGTACGCTTCGTAGCCAGATGTTTAGTTCGCCAACAGGTAATGGCAGAGAGGCAGAGGCCAGGAGGACTGTTACAGCCATTGCCTATTCCGAATTAGAAGTGGTAGCACATCACGATGAACTTTGTTTCAGGATTGCTGCGTACACCAGGAGGGAAAGACGCGATTTGGGTCATCGTAGACAGGTTGACCAAATCAGCCCACTTCTTGCCATTCAAAGTGGGTTTGTCTACGGAGAGGCTAGCAGAGATGTACGTGCGTCAGATTGTCAGACTTCATGGAGTCCTGGTGAGTATTATCTCGGATCGGGATAGTATCTTTACTTCTCATTTCTGGCGGAGTCTGTAGATTAGTTTGGGCACTCAGCTCACGTTTAGTACTGCATACCACCCTCAGATGGACGGACAGTCAGAGAGGACTATTCAGACTCTCGAAGACATGCTAGGGACTTGTGTCATGGACTTTAGAGGTTCCTGGGAGGATCATTTGTACTTGCTGGAGTTTGCATACAACAACAGCTTCCAGGCCAGTATTGAAATGTCACCATTCGAGGCGTTGTACGGACGTAGATGTCGTACTCCATTGTCTTGGGATGTCATTGGAGAGCGAGCTTTATTGGGACCTGAGTTGGTTGTAGATGTAACCGAGAAGGTAAAGCTCATCAGAGATCGACTTCGCATGGCGCAGGACATACATCGACATTGGGCCGATAGCTACCGCAGACCTTTGGAGGTTGAGGTACCGTTTAGAGTTAGGATTAGGATTGATTTGATTTTGTGATTTTGTTTGATCATGTTTGATTATTATAGTTAATTTAAGACCTTGTTTATTATAGGTTGGAGATCTGGTACTCTTGAGGATATCTTCGACACGTAGTATGATACGCTTTGGTGGAGGTGGAAAGCTTAGCCCGCGTTACATCGGACCTTTCGTTATCAGCGAGAAAGTCGGTGACATGGCATACAGGCTAGACCTTCCACCTGCATTAGAGGGAGACAACAATGTTTTTCACGTGTCGCAGTTGAGACGGTACGTGGCAGATCCTAGCCATGTACTCGATCATTCCGAGATCGAGGTAGGACCTACTCTTAGTTATCCATAGCAGCCTGTGGAGATTCTTGATCGACGAAAGAAGGCACTGAGGAACCACACTATACCCTTAGTACCCATCGCATGGAGGCATCATTATCCATGAGAGTCTACCTGGGAGAGGGAGGATGAGATGCACGAGCGATACCCTTATCTTTTTGGACTTTGAGGTTTGATTTTCTGTCCTTCTCATCAGTTTGGTTTCGCCTTCAACTTCGAGGACAAAATTATTTTAAGGAGGGTAGACTTGTCACTACCACATTTTTAGCCTAAGGATATTTTGGTCATTTTTGACTTTTTATGAAATTTAATTTTTTATATTAATTAATTATGTGCTAATTAATTATTAAGCCTTAACCTAGAAGTTAACCGAATCTAGATATGATCATGAGGCAAGATATTTGATTAGAACCTTCCTACTAAGTGCCAAGATTAGTAATACCTAGATAATTGCTAGTAAGATATTTTAGTAGGATATTTAGAAGGAAACCCTAGAATTGGTTTGGGCCTTTGAATTAAGCCTTGATTACATGGGTAGAAGCCCATAGCCCACAATTCACCATGCCTGAACCTAGCAATCTAGTTGGCCGGCCAAGCAAGCATCCCCCTATATAAACTACACATGCATCAATCTTGCCTCGTTTTAATTCTACATTAAAAACCTAACTTGTGTTCTTCCCCAAATCATTCCCCTTTGCTCAAATCAACTCCAAATTGAGCCTAGTCTTTTGCATCACCCTCCCCTATAGTAGAGAAGACCATTGGAGGCTAGCTAGCAAGGATTGGAACCTATGTGACCATAGCAAATTGGTGAAGGAGCTCATCCCTAGGCTTTTATATTAAGATTCAACTTTCAATAGGTAAACCTCTCTAAACACTCTAAAACCTCATTTCTTTTCATAGATGCATACATCTAGGTGCCATACCCCTATAGGCCAAGTTTGGTAGGATTTGGTGTCCATTTGATATGCGTATCGGAGTTTAATAGGAAGGTGTTCGATGTGTCCCTCTTATTATTTAATTTCAATGTTTTACAAAACTTATTACATATTATTGTAGCCCTATGCATGAGGATCACGAAACTGTGGCACTGAGCACGATTGCACCTGTGTCCGTATCCAAAATTGGACATGGGACACTGTACGAGGCAGTGCTCGGGTGCCCTGCTACCCGAGCATGAGATCTCAATGTGTCCGACACTTGGACACGTGCCACTTGGCACAGAGGTCGGGGACACAACTGACATCGTGTCCTCCAAGTCTCAGGTGGTGTCATGTCATACCGGACACGATATCCCACCCATATTGAATTAACACTACCTGTGCATAGTCGGATTCGAGCCTCTGACACGGGCTTCGTGTCACTCTTGGACACGTCGTGGTCATGTGTCAGTGTGTCGACCAAGTAGCCCTATACCCCCTCTATACGTGGACACGAACATGTGGTCATTGTTGTACTATGTCATGTCCTATGTGACCCGTCACATCACCACGAGACACTTCAAACGCTGAGTTAACTGATACTGGGTTTTGAGCTCTAACATAAGTTTTTGGACACGATTCTGACACTTTGTGGGCACGACTCACACCCCCACATGTTGACACACATGTGGGCCACCTTTCCCCCAATTTTTATTGTATATATACGTATATTTTTCGTGTATCTATATATGTATATGTTAATGTATATAGGTAATATAGCTATGTTACTATACTGTGTAGTTGGGTTTATTTTCCTGGGATTTTCTAATGGTTGGGATTTTGTTCATTCCAGTTTGTTTAATCCCAGTTGTGGATTTGTTAATTGTTAGATTTAATGTGATTTCATATATACTTTCTCTCTCTCTCTCTATATATATATATAGAAAAATATATAGTGTAGTATATGTATATATGTATATTTTCTTGCATGTAAACCTTTTGTTTACTTGTTCAATTGCATGAGTTTTGTTCCCAGTTTTGGGAATGTTAGTTGCTATATAGTTTGTATGATAGTTCCAGATACAAGTTCTCCTATGTATCTCTACATATTAGCTATATGTATATATACCTTGGTATATATAATGTTAGTATATATTATATCTTGCATGTTTTTTGCTTGATGTGGGGTGGTTCTGAGGGTATCCTCTGTTGTGCAGCCCAAACAGCAGCCTCCCAGCTCTAACTTTATACACACCCACACACTCTACTTTCCTTCCATCTTCCTATATATATATATTTGTATATATATATACTTCATTATATTCCTTATTATATTTTTTTTTTACTTTCCTTCCATCTTCCTATATATATATTTGTATATATATATACTTCATTATATTCCTTATTATATACTTGTACATATATATATATATATATATATATATATATATATATATATATATATATATATATATAGTATATATGTGTTATGGTTGTTAGTTAGTCCTTGATTGTGGCTTGTGTTTCTTTAAGATTTAGTTTTTGAGCTAGATTGGTAGGCCTCCTTTTAGGCTTGCCCTATATACGCTAGTTAGTGTATATACATTAAGTTTATATCTTCGAGACTGGTTAGGCTAGTTTAACCATAGAAATTGACTAGATAGGTCTAATATGACTAGTAGACTTGAGTTTGACTAAACCCTAGACTAGTTGACTAGTTTGACTAGATCGTTGACCAGAGTTGACCAAGAGTTGACCTTGGCCTGAAATGACCTAGAATCATATAGAATGCATTTTAAACTTGATTATTACCATTATGAATATATTGTAACCAGTGTTGCTCTAATTAGGACTCAGTTACTCCGATTTGGACATTTTATACTCATAGACATTCAGGATCTCAGGCGAGTACATTCTCTGATCGTTTCATACTTGTTTGGATCTATATTCTTGCTCTAGACTACATTACTCGTTGCTGACACTTGTTATCACGGATTGGTACTATATGGATCTTTTCATGCGATGTTATCCTCTTAGCGGATACATCGGGTATTTCGTATTAGTGTACTTTATCATGGGCATCGTGTACTCCTTGTATTTGTGTTATTCGTATACAAATCGTATGAAATGTGTACTCTCATATGCTCACATGATCTTCGTTCATGTGCAAACTAAACTTCGTGTACAATAACATAACTTGACTGGATCCTTGTGTACTGATCGGGGACGGGGGAGTAGAAGTGGTTATGTGATTACTCTATTAGTTTACTTGTGTATAACCTCTATAGATTATCCGTTTATAACATCGTGCCAGTTACATTGTAGAAGCATGAAAAATTTTCAGCAAATATAGCTCCATGCGCCCAAGACAAGTGAAGCTCCATGCGCCCAGTCAGTGTAACCCTATGCGCCCACTCAATGAAGCTCCATGCACCCAGTCAGTATAACCCCATGCGCCCAGTCAAGTGTAGCTCCATGCGTCCAAGACTAGCTCCTCCGAAAGGAGGGCGCATAGCCTGAGACATGGCTATGCGCCCAAGCCTGACTCAGTCAAAGCCACGATCAAAACGTGCACCGAAGCGTATGGCCACGTCAGTCTCCACGAGAAGTCGGGCACCAAAGCATGCGGCCACGTCAACACCACGAACAACCCACGATCTCGCAGCCTGTATGCGCCTACATCCTATGCGCCCAAAGCAGGACTATTCGCCAATATAAGAACCAGCATGTTTCCTCATGTAGGCGCATAACATCATTCCAGCTCGAGAACAACTATAAAAGGGGGTCCTCATCCCTCTTCAAACACAGAGAACGGAGAGCATTTTCAAGAGCCAAATTGCTGCACTTCTTGCCAGTGAACCGAGAGTTAGCAATTTTCTTTGGTTTTCTCCCACTTTTGTAATCGGAGTGTCAACGGAGTAAAAGAGCATCTGCTGCTCGATCTCCATCGTCTCATTCCCCATAATTCTTTTTTGTACTTGGGGTTCCTCAGCGCATGATCTCTCAGGCGTACTCAATTTGTGGTGCCTTGCGCCAATAAAAGAAAAGACATCATTTTCTTCTTCTTTTTTGTGTGTGTCCACAAAAATGATGACTCTACTGGGGACTACCTTTTCCTCTGACGAGAAGGTGGTGACGTAATCTGATACCGACAAAGTGGGGTGTACTCAGAAGATGTTGATCGTAAAGTTCGATCAGCAGGCGTTCGAAGAGATGCTCTCGAGGGACGGCTCTACTCCTTCAAAATCAGCAAAGCCAAACAAGTCTCGCAAAAGTTGGCTTCCGAAGGCTCGTTGTGCATATCCTGCTAGTGTCATAGCAGATATGTAGCTGGAGGACTCTGCTACATGGGCGCATGACTCTGCCACAAAAGTTCTCCAAACGGAGAAGGTTCACACCGTTCTGGGCTCTACTAGCCCAGTAACTTCGTCCCTGTACAACCAACAACAGGGTGTTCAACACCCGAGACTTAGCAAAAGAAAATACTACGATGCCAAGTATCGGGGTGTACGACACTCTGGCCGAACCCGACGAGGTTCACAAACGAAGGAAGCCAAACTGGCAAAAAACAGCGCTGCTCCACCAGGCATGCGCCCAAGGCCATGCGCCCAAGGGAGTGTTTGGGCGCATAGCCCTAACCAGAACACTTGTGTCTTTAGCTGGATGGGCATCCAAAGCCATACGCCCAAGGCTATGTGTCCAGGCTCTCTGGATCCATACTATGCACCCATATCAAGGAGGCTCAGACATGCTGTTAAGGAGCATGCGATGTAAACCCTTGTCCTAAAATTTATATTTTTGTAAATTTTTTTATTTTATTATTAATTGGACCCGAGATAGTGACTTTTGAATTTGTAGATAATTCTAAATAAATATCAAAAGTTGGTTTCATGCAGGAAAGGAGGGGGTGTAATTTCAGATTTATTGGAGGGCTTAAGTGAAAACTTTTGAATATAAATCTTTTCCACGACCAAGATAGCAGCTAGAGCCAAAAAAGGATTCGATTTTTCCTCTTCTTATCATTCAGTGATTCAAATACTGAGTTTGATTCAAATTCCTAGTCGATCCTATCACAAACCCTTGTATAAAGGATTCTAGGGTCGGCTAATTTCTCAAATTTTCAAACCCTAGACGTCTGCTTCACCTCCCTCACAAAGAAAACCTGGGAAGGAACAGAAGGGGGCTCCAATTCGATCGAGAGGCCATCCAAACCTGTCATTCATAACAAGAGGTAATCACCAACCATTTGGATACTTGTAAATTTCTATCATTAGCAAGTTGGGTTTGGATTGATTTTTGTTTGATAAAATTCCTAGAAGAACCTAAAGGATAGGCACAACATTGGGTAGGAACCCTGTGGACATTTCCATGGGACCAAGGATTCAAGGGTACATCAAGTCCCCATAAGTCTTTTTTGATTTACTGTCGACTTAGATTCTGTGGACTCTTCCTTTGTAATCTAACTGATGCAAAGGTATAAACCATACACGAATAACCATGTAGTTAATTAACGATGGAAGAGCATACCCTGCCATGTATATGGGAATACCAGAGATGGGTGACTACTTGTCCTGTGATAGGCCAAGTGTGATTGATGTATCAGGACGTGCTGATACATTAGTACATATCTGTACCAGTTTGTGTACAGGAGCATCAACAAGCCCTGTATAGTCTTTAGATGCCTCCGTTAATTTATCCTTGTTTTTGTGTAGCAACAGGATAATATACAGTAGTGGATGGTGTCCTATTGTCCAATGGGAGTTTCAACCAATGCTTCTTGTCCAGACCGGTCCCTTGCTCTGTTCAGTCAAAATTGATTGACTAATAACAGTAACATACGTTGTTCACTACATGTATAAACTGCCATTAGGATTACACTTCCTACATTTCCAAGTTCAGCCTTATAGTGAACTTAGATAATTGTCATGCATCCCTTTGTTACCTCCATATAGGAAGAAGGGCCAATAGTACCCGTGTAGCATTGGGGGTTTTGCATCACTTCCTATATGTGTACGTGTCAAACCAAGGATATAATTTTGCGTATCAGTTGGTATAAATGACTTTAATGTGGATACTCGAAATTCAGTATATATAGGTATCCTGTGTATCAGGTTAGGCAGGGATAGGAAGGAGAGACCGTAGGTGGGCATGACAGCATTTTAGTCAGTATAGTTGGTCAAGAAGGGTATCAGAACATAGGGAAGAACGAATTGGAGTCATCAGTATCCGGATTAGTACTTGGTATCGGAGGGTATGCTTTGATACCAGCCTTGGTAACAATAGAAACACCTGACCTGTAGGCTTCCTACATTCAATCGATACTTTATGAAGGCTCTCTATTGTGCAGATTGATATCAATGAGTAATAACACTTGATCCCAAACCTGAGACACTGATTTAGTATCAAAGCAAAATCGAGTCCTCACCTTACTCTGAAATCAGTTGCAAATGCATAAACCACCAGGAGGCCGAGTAGATGGGTACCAGCTTCGAAGCTGGAAATATTTGGGTTGATTGGTAGGCTATTGCTAGGAACAGGTAATCAGGAAGAACTTCCCATGAACCAGTCAACACAGGGGCGGATTATTGGTGTCTTGACATAGGGGTTTTAGAACAGACCCTAGGAAGTAGGTTACACATAGAGGCAACCCCATTAGGAAGGCAATAGCAGTATAAACTTCCACTGTAATGCACACGATATACAACATTGAGGATAGGGTATAGGATGTGAGGTTGACCCCTTAAAAATAATGTAAATATAGTTGTGTATCAGTGGTAAGTAGATAACTAGGTACGGAGTGGGTTGTGGTTTGTACAAAACTGTACAAAATTCTAATGTTTAGGATGTATCAGTCCAGCATCATAAAGATGTAGTGTCAAGTTTAATAGGTGGAGTATGGGACTGCACGAACAAATGATAAGCTAGGTTGTACAGATACAACCTTGGTGCACACATATAGGGGTAAAGCCTATGGTAAATGTAAACCCCCTAAATTTCTACTACAATTTTTTTAAAATATTTTTTTATTTTTGTACTTCGTATCTGCACATCGCATATGAGTTCGCTTTGTTGTATTTGCGTAACACGTGAGATTTGTGTTTCGTAATTTCTCGACGAGTGCGAATATGTGTCGAGGTACATATGTTAGAAAAATATTTTTATTATAAATTTATTTTATATAGGAAAGTACATGTTCAAATAAATGTGATAAATAATTTTTATTTTTAAAAAAAAAAATTATTTTGTTCGTCGTGTAAAAATAAATAGTGATTTGGAAAATTTTGGTTTATATAAAATATATTCTAGATATTTGTGGAATTTAAATTTGTATAGTAACATATTTTTGTTATTTATAAAAAGCTACTTTATGATTTAATATTTAAGTAATTACCTTGATTTTCGAAATTAATTAATGCTATATTTTAATATTTATGAAAAAGATATTTAAGATTTTGTTCTATTTAATATTTGAATTATTTTGGATAATTTAATTTAGAAAAGATTTCATGAGAATTTGAATTAAATGAAGGTTTTATCTAACCTTGATTTGGATTTGAACGATTAAAGTTTAAATCAAATTTTAATTTAATATGATATTATCTATGGGGGATTTAAATCCTCCCAATCCCTATCCAACTGGGAATTCCCACCTCCTATAAAAGGAGAGGTACTCTTCCATAATTTTCATAACAACCTAATTTAGTGCATCGTGTCTGTGCCCCCTTCCCATCCACTATAGTTCCATTACAATTATAGTTATTTTCTCCATGTCCGACAACCCTGGACACCGAAAAACCCTCGTGCCTCACAGGACACGAATACCATTCGTGTCGGACATTTTCGACACAACACAACTTCTAATCCTAAATCCGAACACCTATTCTGTCCATCATCCCCGTCAATCAATCTGCCATCATTTCCGTCCATCAATCTGCCATCATCCCCATCGCCGCCAGCCTTCTTCCCTAACCCAGCAGAACCGTCGCGGCCTCCTGCCGCATATCCAACTGCCGGAGACCCCCAATTCCGTCACCACCCGACAACACAACCCTGCCATCATCACAGCCCCTGGAACACTCGCCACCACCATCGCCGTTGTCTCCGACACCCCAACCCGGACCGCCACCGTACGCACTATCACCATTAGCCAAGGCACCACCACAACCTACCGCACAACCATCACCTCCGCCGTCTCACCAAAAAGACGGCCATCGCCGCAAAAACCAGCACACGGAAGAAGAAGAAGTGAAGACACCTCACCTGAGCCGGCGCACCACCGCGCCGTACAGCCCAGAACTCCTCCGCCGCATCACCTGCCCCTCCGCCTTCTTTCGGCGATGCCAGTGCCAGAACCCCGATCCGCCATGGCCGTGCGCTCATCCGTCGCCGTTGAGCCCGCCGTGCCAGAACTCCTCCGGAGCCGCCACTCGTCCCCCACTGCGTCGATCGGGCTCCGTTCCTGTTCCCGAGGCAACTATCGGTACCTTCCCCACACTGCTTTCCGGCGTCCGCGAGACACCGCCGTGCCGTCCGCGAACTCCCCGCTTGGGCCACCACCATCGTTGGTGGCCGAGCCGTGGCCAGCGCACCGCCCCAAGGAGTTCTCTCGCGCCGCCTCCTCTGACTTCTCGTCGCCGCCTCCGAGCGTGCCGCCCAAACCCCGGTGTTGACCGCGCCCAGCCGCTCCGCCCTTCCGCCGCCAGGCCGAGCGCTAGAGCAGCGCCACTCCGGTAACCCCTCACCGATCCCCCTTTCCTTCCTCTTTACACACTCTCTCTCTCTCTCCCTCATTGTAACTTAATTGGGGGGAGGGTTGTATATATTGGGATTATATTATTATTATTATTATTATTATTAGTTACTGTTGTTATTATTATTACTGTTAATTATTATTAGTACTGTATCAGTACATCATGAGTACTACCTTAATACTTTTGTTATGATATTGATTTTATCATTAGAATTTTTAGTGTATTATTCTGTTTTTGTAAATAAATTTGATAATTAATATTTTCCCAAAATTATTTAGACAAAACTCAATAGCCCTAAAAGTATTACTATATTATTATTATTTTATTGTATTTAAATATGACTTTTGCCTAAAAATATATATAAACAAGGTTATGTTTTCTTCCTATTTAAACTTAAAATATTTTGATCAAATAAAAAGAAAAAAAAGCGGTTTCCAAATTATTATATACATTTTCAAGTATTTATATAAAATATTTTATTAGAAAATTTTAGTTGTTAACCTAAAATTATTTTTATATATATAGCTACTTACAAATATTTTGGGATAACAAAATATAGTTTCAAACGTCATAAATATTTTCTTCCCAATTCTTTTCCTTGATCACGACTGATCCCTCGTTCTTATTTTCACGCAATTTTGGACCCCTACGCAACGATCCCGGCTATTGGATAATCGTGACTTTTTTGAACATCACACCATACCAGGCGACATAACAGGCAAGATACCTTGCCACAATTTACTGTTTATAAATTAGTCCGTATTTTATTTATTGCATATCACTGTGTATTATTTATAGTACTTTTAGCTGTACCATTATTACAGTTCCTTCTTTACTGCCTGTTCAGTGATATTAGATGTACCTTGTTATTTATCCTTTGATTGCATATGGACCTAGAGTAAGGGACTACCACTAGTTTAGTGCATTACATAAACTTTGATACTGATGTGCCACGAGATGTGTGAGTTGTGAGTAGCATATAGCATCCGGACTTGCATGTTGGCTGATCACTGATGCGTATAAGACGTGTGTTAGGTCTAACTGTCAATAGTTGAATGTTAGAAGCCTTGACGGTTAGTAGTGTTACATGGTCGTGGATACGACATGATAGGTACATTGGGTGGGGAGAACAATTCTTTATCGTATGGGCTTCGATTGCACTTCCCTTGTAACCCGGAAGCTCCGCTGGAGATACGTGTATGTTTAGCCTCTCAGGTTTGCCACTGTCGTTTTTGAACGTCATGCGCTGTGGTCACTGGTGCCCAAGTAGAGACTATACCAGATCCCATTTACAGCCAGGGCTCATGCAACGAAAGGTTTGTTCTCAACTGCATGTTCACTTTAGTACGATTAGGTTACCTTATTGGTGTCTTGTCACTTTCTTTGATTGTCGCATATTTTATATTCAGTATTTATATGGCATGTTTATTGTATCTTGTTACGTCCCTCTGAGGACCTGTTTATCTTGCCAGGTGTGTGCTCTTGTCTTTCGCAGGTGTCCTAGCCGTGGCCATGATCATCTCTACTTCTTCGAGGATGATTGAACTTTTATCGTCTTCGCTTCGCTCGCCAAAATCTTTCTTTTGCAATGTATTCTTTTCATAGTTGGTAGTGGATTTGTCTCCGCCCAACCACATGTACCAAATGATAATTTCATAATTGATTATGTGATATCATTATTTCATTTATTTTGTGTGGATGAGATTAGTCACAGTTCTACTACATTTTACAGCTTACGTATATATATTATGCGGCTGGCAAGTCTACGTTCCTAGTCCTACGTATTTTGGGACTAGGGCATTACATGTTTTTGTGGTGGCCCATGCAGGTCGAGTTTGTCACTTCAGTCACGTTATTGTACCGATGTGAGCCTGCAATATAGGATTAGAGTCTAGAATCTCATCCACCTACTTGACATTCCTTCATGACTTCAAATTTCGAACTCTCATTCGACCTCCTTGAATTGCATCTTGCTTGACTCCTTCTACCGTAAATTCTTAGTTTCGTGTTTAGTAAGATGACTACACTAGTATATGCCCATAGGTTAAACATATGGCTAGATGGATTGCATGGACAAATAATATGCATTGAGATTTTATTTGAGTTATAAAGGCATTTATTTTCCTAGAAACATGATTTTAAGGATTTGTTAATTCCAAGTTGGGTAGTAGCATATTACCGTTTCCAAAAGATAGTTGGAATTTTAATTTGATATTACAAGGTGATATACACAAGAGGATAGCTAGATCGAGAAAATAAATTGATTTGATTTTGCGTTTTGATTTTTGAAGGTCTTTGAACATTTATGATTTATTGAGTTATAGCTATACATCTTTTGGAGGGATATAAATTTGATTTGAAAAGGATCATAAAATTTTAAACTATGATTTACGATTGACCAAAATTTGAGGATGATTAATAAATTTTGGTAAAATATTTTTGAATTAAATTACGTCATATGATCTATGATTTATAAAGTTATTTAGATTTCGAGCTTACAACCTTGATTATGGATATTTAAATTTTGGAAAAAAAGAAGAAGAATTACTTTTGAAGAGCAGTTGTGACTTATTGGAAGCTAGATATACACATTTGAAGAATATATAATTAAATTCGGGATTTATTTAAATGTTCCACTTTGTAGTATAAAATTCGGCTGATAAACTTATTAAATGTTGAGTTTAAGGTTTGGAAAAAAATGATAATAATTATTCGATTTACGATATACAAGGGTTGTTTCGAGATTGACTAAATTTTTTAAAGTTGACCATCTAAGATAATTGGAATTTTTGGCGGACTATCTTAGAAATTTTTTTGAGAAACTTTCGAGGAACTTGAAATTTTAGATTAGATCATATATTGGTGAAGGACCAAGAAACAAGTAAGGTCACCCTAGTGAGACAGAAGTATTCCACATTAGATTGCCATACCACCTATGATTATGATATTGCATATACACAAGTATATTTAGTCATCGACCAAACCGATGGACATATCTTTGACTTACTCGATCTTTCCTCAAATCTAGATCTTTATTCGTGACATCTAATTGTTTGAAACTTAGAAATGATTAGAACCATCCCCTTGACCATACCCTTATCTATGAGACTATTTTCTCTCTAGAAACTGTGCCTCTAACTTATCTTAACTTGATCTATGAGATTTCCTAAATTATCTTTATTTCATGCTTTAACCTTTTATTTTTGTGCATTAATTAGTACCTTACGAAAACCCACTTTCTGTTTTGATCATTTGGCGTTCCCCATTGTGACTTTGATATTTGGAGCACAACACTAGAACTTTTCTTCCAACAAATTTCACATGCAAGACCTAGACGAGCTCACCTTCATGTAGGTATGTCATGTCCCACTAAAACACGTCCCCTTGTACTCTATTTTTATGGTACGACTTTCGGGTCATAAAGACTAACTATAACCTATACCATGGTACCGATATACCTTTGACTATATATTTGGACTCAATCTCGACTCAAATCTTCGGCCCGATTGCGATCTACTAAATCCGTTAAATGCTTAACCTTGTGTTTTATCTTGACTGCTTAACCCTTGTCATTTTATTTTCTTGTATTATCTTGATTTACTTAGACCCATAGCACCTTTTACTCTTCATGCAATAGTAGCAACACTTACTTTTCTCCCTTCCAATTAAATTGCTTACTCATATTTCACTATGATTTCTCCATTGTTTATGCAACCTTGTTCCTTGTATGATTTCCTTATGTGAAATAAAATTTGATCATGACAATCTTGGGTTAGTAGAGGTAGATTAGAGAACCCTACAGCAAGGATAAATAACATAGTTGGTTAAGATAATTACGAGACTACAAGGTGTAGAATGGACAAAAATGAAAATGTGCGATAAATCCAAATAGATGAAGTGAGAAATGTTATATTGTGTTGATAAAACAATCAAAGGTAAATAGACTTCTCAATTTTCAAAATTTGTTTCGAGGTAAAAAAATATTGAGTGAAGAATTTTTAAAGTTTTGGTGGTTTAAGAACCAAATTTAGATTAAATTGATGAAGGCAAATTCTTGACAGAGACAATGTGGACTTGCCTCCGATAAAATATAGTGTTATGATGATAATAGTTCCAGGGATAACCAAATTATTAAAGAAAGATCTTTACACTTTTGGATGCATTAAAAATTAAGTTTCTAAGGTAATTATGGAAAGGAAGTTTACGATGAGTGATGTTTCAATAAATCAAAACGATGACAAAGTTAGTGAGAAAATATTTATATAAATATAACTTGGAAGAAGTAGATTAGAGAGTTATCGAATTCAAAAACTCTAGATTTGTGGCAGTCTATTATGGGATGGATTTATATGTGTATTCCTTAAAAGAGGGAAAGGAAGATGCGTATACGAAAATATAAATTTTAAGGGATATCAGCTCTGAGAAGAAATCAACATTTTTGAAGATTTAGTATTGATAAGTGGATAATAATGATTCGAAGATTTAACCATATGGTAACCCACTCGACAGTATGAGCTAGCAATCAAAATTGGGATAAAGGAGACTATTGCCTATTTATAAGTTGTACGTCTATAGGATAATGGTAGCATGGATTGATTCCAAACCTTGATAGTTTGTCATGCATTGGCCATCTTCTATCCATTTAATTTGTCATTAAATATCCTTACTTCTCTCGTCCAATGATTTAATTCATGGATTCTTATGAAAAAACTCTTTCTAAATCTTCAACCTTACCTATCCAAATTTTTCCTAAATTTTGAGGACGAAATTTTTTTAAGTTGGGTAGGATATAAACCCCCTAAATTTCTACTACGATTTTTTTAAATATTTTTTTTATTTTTGTACTTCGTATATGTACGTCACGTACGAGTTCGCTTTGTTGTATTTGCATAACGTGCGAGATTTGTGTTTCGTAATTTCTCGACGAGTGCGAATATGTGTCGAGGTACATATGTTAGAAAAATATTTTTATTATAAATTTATTTTATATAGGAAAGTACATGTTCAAATAAATGTGATAAATATTTTTAATTTTTAAAAAAAGAGTTATTTTGTTCGTCATGTAAAAATAAATAGTGATTTGGAAAATTTTGGTTTATATAAAATATATTCTAGATATTTGCGGAATTTGAAATTTGTATAATAACATATTTTTGTTATTTACAAAAAGCTACTATATGATTTAATATTTAAGTAATTACCTTGATTTTCGAAATTAATTATATTTTAATATTTATGAAAAAGATATTTAAGATTTTGTTCTATTTAATATTCGAATAATTTTGGATAATTTAAATTAGAAAAGATTTTATGAGAATTTGAATCAAATGAAAGTTTTATCTAACCTTGATTTGGATTTGAACGATTAAAGTTTAAATCAAATTTTAATTTAATATGACATTATCTATGGGAGATTTAAATCCTCACAATCCCTATCCGACTGGGAATTCCCACCTCCTATAAAAGGAGAGGTACTCTTCCATAATTTTGACCACAACCTAATTTAGTGCATCGTGTCTGTGCCCCCTTTCCATCCACTATCGTTCCATTACAATTACAGTTATTTTCTTCTTGTCCGACAACCCTGGACAACGACCAACCCCCGTGCCTCACAGGACACGAATACCATCCGTGTCGGACATTCCCGACACAACACAACTTGTAATCCTAAATCCGAATACCTATTCTGTCCATCATCTCCGTCCATCAATCTGCCATCATCCTCGTCAATCAATCTACCATCATTCCCGTCGCCGCCAGCCTTCTCCCCTAACCCAGCAGAACCATCGCAGCCTCCTACCGCAAATCCATCCGCCGGAGACCCCTAATTCCGTCACGACCCGACAACACAACCCTGCCATCATCACAGCCCTTGGAACACTCGCCACCACCATCGCCATTGTCTTCGCCACCCCAACCCAGTCTGCCACCGTACGTACCACCACCATCAGCCAAGGCACCACCACAACCCACCGCACAACCATCACCTCCGCCGTCTCCCCAAAAAGTCGGCCATCGCCACCGAAACCAGCACACAGAAGAAGAAGAAGAAGTGAAGACACCTCACCTGAGCCGTCGTGCCACCGCGCCGTACAGCCCGGGACTCCTCTACCGCACCACCTGCCCCTCTGCCTCCTTCCGGCGATGCCAGTGCTAGAACCCCGATCTGCCATGGTCGTGCGCTCATCCGCTGCCGTTGAGCCCGCCGTGCCAGAACTCCTCTGGCGCCGCTACTCGTCCCCCACTGCGTCGATCGGGCTCTGTCCCTGTTCCCGAGGCAACTGTCCGCGCCTTCCCCACGCTGCTTTCGGCGTCCGCGAGACACCGCCGCGTCGTCCGCGAACTCCCCGCTCGGGCCACCACCGTCGCCGGTGGCCGAGCCTTGGCCAGCGTACCGCCCCATGCAGTTCTCTCGTGTCGCCTCCTCTGACTTCTCGTCGCCTCCTCCGAGCGTGCTGCCCAAAACCCGGCGCTGACCGCGCCCAGCCGCTCCGCCCTTCCGCTGCCAGGCCGAGCGCCGGAGCAGCGCCACTCCGGTAACCCCTCACCGATCCCCCTTTCCTTACTCTTTACACTCTCTCTCTCGCTCTCCCTCACTGTGCTTAATTGGGGGGAGCATTGTATATATTGGGATTATATTATTATTATTATTATTATTAGTTACTGTTGTTACTATTATTATTACTGTTAATTATTTATTAGTACTGTATTAGTACATCATTAGTATTACCTTAATACTTTTGTTATGATATTGATTTTATCATTAGAATTTTTAGTGTATTATTCTGTTTATGTAAATAAATTTGATAATTAATATTTTTCCAAAATTATTTAGACAAAACTCAATAGCCCTAAAAGTATTACTATATTATTATTATTTTACTGTATTTAAATATGACTTTTGCCTAAAATTATATATAAACAAGGTTATGTTTTCTTCCTATTTAAACTTAAAATATTTTGATTAAATAAAAAGAAAAAAAAGCGGTTTCCAAATTATTATATACATTTTCAAGTATTTATATAAAATATTTTATTAGAAAATTTTAGTTGTTAACCTAAAACGATTTTTATATATATAGCTACTTACAAATATTTTGGGATAACAAAATATAGTTTCAAACGTCATAAATATTTTCTTCCCAATTCTTTTCCTTGATCACGACTGATCCCTCGTTCTTATTTTCACGCAATTTCGGACCCCTACGCAACGATCCCGGCTATTGGACAATCGTGACTTTTTTGAACATCACACCACACCAGGTGACATAACAGGCAAGATACCTTGCCACAATTTACTGTTTATAAATTAGTCTGCATTTTATTTATTGCATATTACTGTGTATTATTTCCAGTTCTTTTAGCTGTACCATTATTACAGTTCCTTCTTTACTGTCTGCTCAGTGATATTAGCTGTACCTTGTTATTTATCCTTTGATTGTATATGGACCTAGAGTAAGGGACTACCACTAGTTTAGTGTATTACATAAACTTTGACACTGATGTGCCACGAGATGTGTGAGTTGTGAGTAGCATATAGCATCCGGACTTACGTGTTGGCTGATCACTGATGCGTATAGGACGTACGGTAGGTCTAACTTTCAATAGTTGTATGTTAGCAGCCTTGACGGTTAGTAGTGTTACATGGTCGTGGATGCGACATGATAGGTACATTGGGTGGGGAGAACAATTCTTTGTCGTATGGGCTTCGATTGTACTTCCCTTGTAACCCGGAAGCTCCGCTGGAGATACGTGTATGTTTAGCCTCTCAGGTTTGCCACTGTCGTTTTTGAACGCCATGCGCTGTGGTCACTGGTGCCCAAGTGGGGACTATACCAGATCCCATTTATAGCCAGGGCTCATGCGACGAAAGGTTTGTTCTCAACTGCATGTTCACTTTAGTACGATTAGGTTACCTTATTGGTGTCTTTTCACTTTCTTTGATTGTGGCATATTTTATATTCAGTATTTATATGGCATGTTTGTTGTATCTTGTTACGTCCCTCTGAGGACCTGGTTATCTCGCCAGGTGTGTGTTCTTGTCTTTCGCAGGTGTCCTAGCCGTATCCATGATCATCTCTATTTCTTTGAGGATGATTGCACTTTTATCGTCTTCGCTTCGCTCGCCAAAATCTTTCTTTTGCTATTTATTCTTTTCATAGTTGGTAGTGGATTTGTCTCCGCCCAACTACATATACCAAATGATAACTTCATATTTGATTATGTGATATCATTATTTCATTTATTTTGTGTGGATGAAATTAGTCATAGTTCTACTACATTTTACAGCTTACGTATATATATTATACGGCTGGCATGTCTACGTTCCTAGTCCTACGTATTTTGAAACTGGGGCGTTACAGTAAACAGGGAACATGAAGCAAGAGCAGATAGCATTGGATGCCTATGTTAGTAAGGGACTGAGTGGCAGTTGCAACATGCTGTTGCAAGCAACCAGAGTGGACCAAGCCAGGGTACTACTTTATCCTATTGAACAAGAACTTACAGGAAATAAGTGGTATAGCAGTAGATGGTAGGACATTTACCACATATGACTACTGACACCTCGTAGGAGTTAAACTCTGAATGTACATTCTTATGAGCCTCAGTTCATGCAATAAAGTACTATTTCTTTTGTTTGGGACACGATATATCATAAACAAAAGGTTCTTGAGTACCAAATACTCTTGTGTAGTAAATTGTGTATAATTGAAGGGCAATAGAGTACACCATAGGAAATGGTAACAGGGAAGGGGATAGTCACAATGACAGATAAAAAACCAGTATAAGCTATTAGGGTTCCCTCTTTGCATATACCCTGTGAGTATATCTAGGGGTATAGGGATGAATCAAATTAAACTAGACATGCCAAGTAAGGGACCAAGTTCACTTCGTTAGTAAAGGGAATCAATTTGAACTAAGTCAAAGAGAAGTAGATAGATCATTATTCATTTCAAGCTATCTATTAACATTATGTACATGCTTTAAATAGGTTAAACGGACTTTGACTCAACACTTGAACGTGCCAGCAGCTCAGGACCTAAGGCAAGTATACCTTGTCTTCCTCTACAGTTTTACTTACATGCATTTCCTTTCCTTTCAGTCATTTGATTGTTTATGGACATGTGCTTTTCGTTTTCTATTCTGTAGAGATGTTTTTATTGTTTATAGCCGTGTTCATGTATGGCCTTATGTTTCATGCTTAGAGTTTCTCACCAGTACCTTGCTTGAGTCGTGTCATAGAACGAGTGCGTGTAGTGAACTGCCATAGCCTTGATTATCGTTTTACACAACCAGAGAGTCCAAACTCGGGACGAGAGTTATTTAGTGCACCAGAGAGTCCACACTCGGGACGAGGGTGTTTGTCGTGTTTATTGGCACCAAAGAGTCCACACTTGGGACGAGGGTTGACCAAATGCATCAGAGAGTTTACACACGGGACGAGGGTGTATTGCCGTGAGCTAACCAGAAAGTCCACACTCGCGACGAGATTTAGTGCTTAGTTCAAACCCGTGAGTCCACACTCGGGATGAGAGTTTGGTTCTTCCATTGATCTCGTGTTCATTGTTTACTCGGCATTTTATTTATATGTAGTTGTTCTAGTTTTCGTGTTCGTGTTTCGTAGTCAGTTGTCGTATTCCTATTTTTCTTGTTTATTTTCTTGCACATGATAAAACTGTTAGATAGGCATGTATATTATGTATCTTGCTATGTCCTCTGAGGACCTGATGATCTCTTCAGGTTAGCCGAGTTTGAGTCAGGAGCAGACGAGAGAGTTTGAGTCAGCACCAGACCGTGGAGTTTTGCAGTTGAGATTGCCTTAATTAGTAGGTTGTATTCAGTTGGTATATTTCATATACTTTTCTCTTTCTGTCTATTGGTAGTGGATTTGTGACCACCGGACGTGACATTGATTCTTGGATACATTCAGTTTATATTAATTATTGCTTAGTTTCATGTCTTATTTATTGATCATGATTGTGATTCGATTATTCTGTGGATGAGATATAGTTTACCATGAGATTCTAGATTGTCGTGACTTGTGTATATTAGACAGCGTACTACCGCCGACACTGCGACGTAGGCTGGACTTGGACACGTTTCGTATCTGATATGCCGGTGCAGGTCGTGACAAGTTTTTTTGGTGGCCCATGCAGGTACACGTTAATCCCTTCGGTTATGTCACTGTACCGTCGTGAGCCTACAAATAGGAATAGACACTTAGGATCTCATCCACATGTCTTGACTCATTATTGGCCTCCGGTCCTTGATTTCATTGAATCCTTAATTTGCATCCTGTTTGAAAATCTCTTCAACAGCTAAAGTGTTTTCTTTGTTTCAGTTAAGATGGACTCTCAAGACAGGAACAATACTACACTGAACACTCCAGGAGGTTTTTTCACGTATATGACCCCACCGACACAAGGAGGCCAGCTCACTCATATGGGCAATCAGCCGTAGCTCTCGAGATTTTGCAGAAGCGACATTCCACCACCTCCGCAGTTTCCTCCGCAGACTTCACCACAGTACCCGGTCTACCACCAACATCTGTCCTACCGCTAGGGGTTCTACGTCCAGTACCAGCCATGCACCCAGCACCAGCAATGTACCCAGCATTTGCCATGAACCCACCACCGGCGATGTATCCAGCCCCGACGATTTATCCAGCACCTGTTCTGCCTCCGCCACCAACACTGGACAATGTTACATTCTTGGGGATCTTCCAGCAGCAAGCCAACATATTCTGCGACACTTTGAGAGAGGCTCTTCAGATTAGAGATGCTCTGCGACTGCACCCTGGGACGTCCAAGCACTTCATGGACCTTAGGCACAGAGAGTTCCATGGGACGGAAGGAATTATCTACGCTGATGAATGGCTGGAGAACGTTGAACGATACTTGAAAATGGCCCGAGTCCCAGAATATCTGAAGATCGAGTCAGCTAGTTGGCAAATTATTGACATCACGCGGACATAGTACTAAGGCGAACCCCCATTTTCGGCTCCAAACGCGACTTGGGAGGAATTCAAGCGACTGTTCAAGAAGAAATTCTACCCATACGTAGCATGAGAGGCGTTGATGAGACAGTTCGAGCACCTAGAGCAGGGCAACCACACCGTCGACGAGTACACATTGGAGTTTTCTCGCCTCAGCCGCTTCGTAAAGAACTTAATCAGCACCCCTGAAGACATGGTACGACGATTCAGGAAGGAACTATCTCACGAGATTCGTCTAGACATCACCACCAGTCGAGCCGCTACTTACGAAGAGATTCTAGAAGTCACCCAAGCTGTAGAGGAAGAGCTTAGCCACAAGCCGAAGAGGAATCGAGACGCTAAGGGAGGAGGCGACAACCAATTAGCACCAGCAAAATGCTCCAATATTCCAGAGAAGACCTCAACACAGCAGCATCAACAGCAACCACGAACAGCCCCACAACAAGTCCAAAATGCTCCCACCTGCCTGTATTGCAAGAAGAGAGACCACGTCCAAGAAAACTGCCGAAGATGGTTAAGGTTATGATATACTTGTGGATCCAACCAGCTTAACTCGAGTTTTCCCGAAGAAGATTGCGACTGCACGACCACTACCAGCCGCACAGGGAGGACAAGCCTATACCATGATCACGGAGGGTACAACAACACCACAGGGAGTAGCTGGCGAGAATTTTCAGTAGAAAATTAGCAGTATCATAGATAGGCCATATTAGACTTTATTTAAAAAGCAACTGAATTACTGTCATAGCAATTTTTCGAGACTACTCATGCTAGTAGATCTTGGCTTTATGAGAATTTCGAGGACAAAATTATTTTAAGGTGGGTAGGATGTAAACCCCTGTCCTAAAATTTATACTTTGGTAATTTTTTTTTTATATTATTAATTGGACCTAAGATAGTGACTTTTGAATTTGTAGATAATTCTAAATAAATATCAAAAGTTGGTTTCATGCAGGAAATGAGGGGGTGTAATTTCAGATTTATTGGAGGGCTTAAGTGAAAACTTTTGAATTTAAATCTTTTCCACGACCAAGATAGCAGCTAGAGCCAAATAAGGATTCAATTTTTCCTCTTCTTATCATTCAGTGATTCAAATACTAAGTTTGATTCAAATTCCTAGTCGATCCTATCACAAACCCTTCTATAAAGGATTCTGGGGTCGGCTAATTTCTCAAATTTCCAAACCCTAGCCGTCTGCTTCACCTCCCTCACAAAGAAAACCTAGGAAGGAACAGAAGGGGGGCTCTAATTCGATCGATAGGCCATCCAAACCTGTCATTCATGACAAGAGGTAATCCCCAACCATCTGGATACTTGTAAATTTATGTCATTAGCAAGTTGGGTTTGGATTGATTTGTGTTTGATAAAATTCATAGAAGAACCTAAAGGATAGGCACAACATTGGGTAGGAACCATGTGGACATTGCCATGGGACTAAGGATTCAAGGGTACATCAAGTCCCCATAAGTCTTCCCTGATTTACTGTCGACATAGATTCTGTGGACTGTTCCTGTCACCCCCAGTTTTCAGAAACAAGGGTATTTTTGTCAATTTATATTTTTGAATATTTTTAAAATTTATTTTATTATTTATGATATTATTTTGGGGTTGAAATTTATTTTATTATTTATGATATTGTTTTGGGGTTATTTGAGTCGGGTTCGAATTTTAACTCAATTCGACTTGAAACGGGGACCCGGGGGGTAGTTTGACTCTAGTGGGACCCACACACTAGTTAGGCATGGACCACATGATATTAATTTTAGTCTACATGATATTAATTTTAGTTAGTAGTTAGACAAATTATCTATGGATAGGTTTAGTTTAATTAGAGACTTAAAACTAGACTAAATTGACCTCAACCTTTAACTCATTCCTAATTTAAATCAAATAGATTAGTGGAGGGCACTTTGGACATTCAAATAGGGGACACCTTACCATTTTTGGGCAGCCACCTATGGGGGGATAAGGAGTGAGTCACTCCTTCATTCATTTGTTTTCATCTACTTTCTCTCTCTTGTTCTTCCCCAAATTAATTTAGAGATGAACCTCCATTGATTTCATCTCCAAATCAACCCCTTCTTCCACCAAATCTTCTTCATTTCTCATCTACTCCATGGTTAGAGGGTGCTAGCCAAGTTTGGGAGGCTTCGGAGCTCGTTCGTATCCTTTTAGAATCTCTACGTGTCGGTGTCGTGTCGGAAGGATTTTTCTTTTAATCTCTCTTCCGGAAGGTATAATCTCTCCTCTAATCCATCCCTACATGCATATAAGAATATTTTGAACCCATAGAAATGGCCCCCATTGTTGTATCTCCATTTGTGTCCATTTCGTGTACATTTGGAGGTCATAGGAGTGTCCTTTGTGTTATGGTTGTGTCTATGTGGGAAAATCCCAAATTTGGACACACTATGTGTTGTTGTTATGTATTAATAAATTATTACATGTTTAATCTCATATTTTTGTATTGGGGTTGTATTCTATAGTGTCTCATATATATATATTAGTGTAGAGAGTGAGTTCTTGATATATTATGTTATATACTTGTGTTTCTTTTGTCTCAAACTACCTAAATTCGTCATAATATTTATCCACATTTTTAGTAGCAATAGCAACTTAGAAATATCATAACTTTTAGCTTAAAAATCTGATTTATCTCCTATTTTTTTTAAAAGAACCGTATCGAAGTTAGCTTTCCAAATATATATTTTAATAAGCCAAATTCGTTATGAAACTTTCTATAAAATTATTTGAGTGTTAGCTGTACGAAAGACGAATGCGTTTCGGTGTTTTTGCGATTTCGGGAGCTTCCGGACACAAAAATGCGATCCGTTTAAAGTTTCGGAAAGCTAACACAAAGATCTATAACATACTTTAATCCTAGAATTTAATGAATGCTTAATTTGTACAGTATTGATTTTAAGTAGAAGATTACTATACGACATATGTATTTTGTTTATCCTTGTATGTACAAATATGTATGTATACATGTGTGTATATATATGTGTGTGTATTAAGAGAATGTAATATAATATAGAGTATGCATAAATGATATAATGTATGAAAGTATATAATGTATTCAAATATGTTTGTATAGGTGCATGAATGAATGAATGAATGAATGAATGAATGAATGAATGCAATGCATGAATGAATGCATGAAATACAAGCATGTGGGTAATGCAAGGTATTGAAACATGTATGCAAGTATCCATATGTAAGTAAGTAACGTAATCAAGTATGAATGTATGCTATATATGAATGCCAACATGATATGAATGTATGATGCCATATTAGCACTTAGCACCATGTTCATATGTTAAAACCCCCTTCTACATGTTGACAGTAACCCCAAGCATGAATACACATAAAACCTACTTACTGTTATGAGTAAACCCTTTGATGTATAAATAAACCCTTTTGTTATGATTAACACCCACACACACATGCTAAACCTATGCTTTACATATTATTTCTTCTATGTGACACAATGAACCCTTGCTAAATGTTATCCTTCTAACATAACACCCTCACACTTGAACACATTGTACTGCTATGTACACATTGCCATATCCACATTCACGTATCACTCACTCCTTGTCTTTATGTACTTTGCTTGTAATAAAAATATATATGAATATATATGTAATGTGTGTTTGATAACTTGTGTAGCTTTGTGATTTTGTGTGAGTGATAGTCTAGGCTTGGTTAGGCCTAATAAGACTTGTTAGTCTAGGTTTAGACCTAGTACTGTCTAGTTAACCTAGTTTGACTAGTACGGTTGACTAGAGTTGACTAAGAGTTGACTTTGACCTAAAATGACCTAGAATTATGTAGAACGCATAATAGAGCTTTATTTTACCATTTTGGACTTGTTGTGACTTGTGCTCTTCTAAATAGGAGCCATACACCTCTCCTCGGACAGTATATTTCCTTTGGACATTCAGATCGAGGCGAGTACATTCTCTGATCTTTTCATACTTATCTGGATTATATTCTTGCTCTAGATTACTCTACTTGATGCTGACACGTATCTTCATGGATTAGTACTATATAGATCCTTTCCTGAGATATTATCCCACTACGGGTGCATCGGGTATTTTATGTTCATGTACTTTATCATGTGCATCAGGTACTTGTACTCGTACTAGTTCATGTATTTACATGTTCTCATGTGCTTTCATGTGCTTCATGTGCTATCATGTGCCTCATGTACTACTCATTACATGAGTTCACGTATCTTTAGCTGTATTCATGTGCCTATAACGTAACTTGAATGGATCCTTGTGTATTGATTGGGACGGGGTGAGTAGAATTGGTTATGTGAACACTATCCCCAGTAGGTATTCATGTGCTTCTTAGTTGTATTCATGTGCTCCTTAGTTGTATTCATGTGCTCCTAAGCCGTTTACATAACCATATTGTACTCTAAATCACGTAGCCACTTACAGTCTCTACTATCATGTATTTACTTTCAGTTATAAAATATCTCCTGTTTATTTGTACTTCCTTTTCAGCACTTCCTATATTTTACTCTATTACATGATTTATACTCCTAACCTGATATGAACTATTTGAGAGATATGTGCTCGTTCCCGTCCTGACTGGACCTGTTGAAAATTTTACAGATAGCTTGGAGGTTGCCTGCTAGCCTAGAGGAGACACAGTAGAGGTTGTATAGATAGCTAGGATTTCGCTTATAGTTTATTTTCAGTTGTCTTGAGTTGTACTTATGGATTTACTGTATTTGAGCCTTGAGATGTATTTCTGGGTTGTGTATCTTAGACACTTAGACTTCTATCTGCTGTATCTCTTTTGGATTTCATGTTTTATCTATCTTCCATTATACTCTACCTTAGATGTGATTGAGTTTACATTCTGCTATGTCACCCCCACTCGGGGAGTATAAACTGCTTAGCCTTATACTGTTAGATGCATGAGACCTAGGACAGCGTTCTACCGCCGACACTGCGGCGTAGGCTGGACGTACCCACGTCTCGCGCCCTAACTCTAGGGTGCGGGTCGTGACACATTTTTAGTGGTGGCCCATGCAGGTCGAGTTTGTGTAGTGGTATTCGAACTAGAGTACCACTACAGCCTGCAGTAGGATTAAGATATATTTTTGAAGGTACTCAATCACAGTTAGGATCCCTCGAAAGATTCCTGGGATGACCCTTGAGAATCTTATTTTAACTTCGATTTGAAAAACTCTTCTTCCCTTGATTTGATTTATCTTTACTTTCTGTTGTTAAACTTGATTTTGATGATGATTGTGGAGTTTTGAATCTTGATGTTAGCTGTTGCATCCGAGTTTGTATTTATATGATTTGATGGATTATTGTTCAGTTTTGAATCTTGATGTTCGTTGATAAATTTGATTTTTGGGTATCCATTGTTGATTTAATTTAATTTTTGTCAAGATGAAATCAAATGGGCTAGGTCATCTAAGTTATGGAATCTAGTCTTCTACAGTCATATTAGCCAGCATGGTAAGGACATATAGTCTGATTTTGGATATATTTTTCGGGGGTGGAAATTTAAGGTTTTCGCAGCCAAGCTAGCGGCATCGCAAAAATGTTAAATACCACGATTCTAGAGGTATGTGCCTAAGTCGAGGACTTTGTGATTATCGTAGCCTAGCTTACTAGTATGACGAGGATTTAGAGTACCATGATTTTGGATAGACGCATATGATTATCAGATTGTACCTTAAATATTTTTGAACATGTTTTCTCTACTTTTGTTTCAGTCATTCAAAAAAAAGAATTATTGTTGTTTTGTTTTATTTCGCTTCTCATTGTTTAACTTAGGAGTAGGTTTAGCTGTTTTTATAAACCTTTGTGTAACTTCTTGCTATGAATTTCTTCATAATACAATGAATCGATAATTTTGCTAGACCTTATCTTGGATTTGATATTTTAGCTCTGGGTTTCAAAATAGTTCACTCTTTTAAACAAATAAGCAGAACAGATTTCATTGTTATTTCCTTCTTGCTACTATTCTTGTATTAAATAATAATAATAATTAAACTGTCTTGTTTACATCAATCACCTACTTTATAATCTTGGTAGGAATCTAAATGTTGGTCTTAACGTAGAATTTGATTTTTATAATAGGACATGAAATATATATAGTGGACACTTGCCTGACACGTATGCATGCTACACTTTGATTCCCACCTATTTAAATACATATTAATATGTCGTTGATGTTTAAATTTTTAAAACCCCAATATTTCTGGTTCTATGCTTTTTCCATCTTAAACTCGTAATTTAAATATAAATTTCATGTTATTAGTTATGTTTACATCACTGCACATGTATGTTATACATATGGTTTCAATTAAAAAAAAAAATTTAGTTGAGTTTTGTGTTTGAAATTGTCAAATATAAGACTGTGTGCATATTAACCCTTAATATTGGATCTTAAATGTTAGTTCAATTTGCTGTTTTATTTTTTTTAAAATGTAATATTTTGAGCTATATACGTTGTGGTATGTAGGAATATAAATTTAGTTTCATATTCTTACATGTTAGGTGGTGATAAATATTGGGTTGGTTGATGTTCAAATTTCTCCAAATCCTAAAACTGAATACATGTTAACATTTTCACATTAATTTCCAATGTTTAGTTCAATTTTAGATTTAATATGTAATATTGAACTGTATGTATAGCTAATTGTATGGATAGTATGTTAGGGTTTCTTCTCTATCATGTTAGGATATATTAGAAGCATTGAGTTAGTTGTGATGTTTAAAACCACTAAAATCTGAAACTGCATTATGTTAGTATTATACTGGTTAAAATGTTAGCTCATTTTCGGATTTTGTATGTAAATGCTGAACTAAAACTGGGTTTAACCTTTCAATACTAAAGCTATAACCCTGTACTAGGACACACACACTCTAACATAGTATACACTGCCATGTAACCTAACCCTTCCTCTCTATCTTATGTTCATATATCTATATATATATATATATATATATATATATATATATATATAGTTTATGCATACATGTTATAATGTATATAGATACATAACTAAATCTCTACCTCTTTATATATACATATATACATGGTTAGCCATACATGTTATGAGCAAATGAGTAGTGTATTGTAGATTGTTTAACCAATATGCCATGATTAGTGTAACTTGATAGTTATTATTTGAAACCCAAATCCTCCTATGCACTTTCATGTATATTTCACATACACATACGCCTATTTTCTAACCATATGAACATGTCCACATACACCCATACACACACGAACTACATAACTTGTACATAATGCTAGCTTTTCCGTCTCTAATACTCTCTCTCTATATATATGTGATAGGATTTCAATGCTCGACATTTGTGCTTTTAAAATTTTTATTTTGATTTTTCTTTGAATAGTACCCCTTTATAGATAATTGGTAGTTATCTTTATTTTATTTTTGATAAGTACCAGTTTTTATATAGGGTGGTAGACTGCCTTACAGTTTTGATAATTTGTTATTTCTGTAACTTTTCTAGTTTAGCACCCTAGATTGCTTATGTGTTTTGATACCCTATGATCGTTTTGGTTTAGCATGACTAGTATACCTAGATGAGACTTTCGCTACCACCGTATGCCATGACCCTGTATGTCGTCCTTTTAAATCATATGATTTGTTTAAGTTCTGGGACTTTGATTGTGGGGGTTTGACCTAGAAGGAGTATGAACATTTTAATTTCGAGGATAAAATTTTTCTAAGGTGGGTAGACTTGTAACACCCAGTTTTCTAAAATGAGGGTAATTTTGAAATTTTGTAATTTAATCATTTATTGATTTGACATTTAAATCATGATATGATTTTTGGTAATTTTTTTAAATCATTTTAAAACTATTTAAAATCATGACTTGTGATTTTGATGTTTTGCTAGTGAAACCCTAAAGACTGTTTGACCTAGAGCCTAACCATGTGATTAGGATGTTTTAATGTCATTTCTGGCCTATGGATATTTTGCATTTGACCTCTTTGAATTATTTTGATATTTATTGCGTTGGTGATTGTTGATTTTGACCTTTGATAGGTGTGATTTTGTGATGGTTTTGTGTCCGTATCGGACACGTATCAGTTTTTATTTACAAATGTTTGATGTGCCTCAAAGAAATTTTTTTATTGCTGATTTTTTTTGAAAAGTATTTGAATGAGATTGTTTTCTGCATGTGTTTCCTGTGATTGCTTTGTTTTAATTTCGAGGACGAAATTTTTTAAGGTGGATAGATTGGTCACACCCAGTTTTCAGAAACAGGCGTATTTTTGTCATTTTATATTTTTGAATATTTTTAAAATTTATTTTATTATTTATGATATTATTTTGGGGTTGAAATTTATTTTATTATTTATGATATTGTTTTGGGGTTATTTGAGTCGGGTTCGAATTTCTACTCAATCCGTCTTGAAACGGGGACCCGGGGGGTAGTTTGACTATAGTGGGACCCACACACTAGTTAGGCATGGCCTACATAATATTAATTTTAGTCCACATAATATTAATTTTAGTTAGTAGTTAGACTAATTATCTATGGATAGGTTTAGTTTAATTAGAGACTTAAAACTAGACTAAATTGACCTCATCCTTTAACACATTCCTAATTTAAATCAAATAGATTAGTGGAGAGCATTTTGGACATTCAAATAAGGGACACCTCACCATTTTTGGGCAGCCACCTACGGGGGGGATAAGGAGTGAGTCACTCCTTTATTCATTTGTTTTCATCCACTTTCTCTCTCTTGTTCTTCCCCAAATTAATTTAGAGATGAACCTCCATTAATTTCATCTCCAAATCAACCCCTTCTTCCACCAAATCTTCTTCATTTTTCATCTACTCCATGGTTAGAGGGTGCTAGCCAAGTTTGGGAGGATTCGGAGCTCGTTCGTGTCCTTTTAGAATCTCTACGTGTCGTTGTCGTGTCGGAAGGATTTTCCTTTGAATCTCTCTTCCGGAAGGTATAATCTCTCCTCTAATCCGTCCCTACATGCATATAAGAATATTTTGAACCCATAGGAATGACCCCCATGGTTATATCTCCATTTGTGTCCATTTCGTGTCCATTTGGAGGTCATAGGAGTGTCCTTTGTGTTGTGGTTGTATCCATGTGGGAAAACCCCAAATTTGGACACACTATGTGTTGTTGTTATGTATGAATAAATTATTACATGTTTAATCTCATATTTTTGTATTAGAGATGTATTCTACAGTGTCTCATATATATATATTAGTGTAGAGAGTGAGTTCTTAATATATTATGTTATATACTTGTGTTTCTTTTGTCTCAAACTACCTAAATTTGTCATAATATTTATCCACGTTTTTAGTAGCAATAGCAACTTAGAAATGTCATAACGTTTAGCTTAAAACTCTGATTTATCTCCCATTTTTTTTTAAAAGAACCGTATCGAAGTTAGATTTCCAAATATATATTTTAATAAGCCAAATTCATTCTAAAACTTTTTGTAAAATTATTTGAGTGTCAGCTGTACGAAAGACGAACGCGTTTCGGTGTTTTTGCGATTCCGTGAGCTTCCGAACACGAAAATGCGATCCGTTTAAAGTTTCGGAAAGCTAACACAAAGATCTATAACATATTTTAATCCTAGAATTGAATGAATGCTTAATTTGTACAGTATTGATTTTAAGTAGAAGATTACTATACGACATATGCATTTTGTATATCTTTGTATGTACAAATATGTTTGTATACATGTGTATATATATATGTGTGTGTGTTAAGAGAATGTAATATAATATAGAGTATGCATAAATGATATAATGTATGAAAGTATATAATGTATTCAAATATGTATGTATAGGTGCATGAATGAATGAATGAATGAATGAATGAATGCAATGCAATGCATGAATGAATGGATAAAATGCAAGCATGTGGGTAATGCAAGGTATTAAAACATGTATGCAAGTATCCATATGTAAGTAAGTAACGTAATCAAGTATGAATGTATGCTATATATGAATGCCAACATGATAGGAATGTATGATGCCATATTAGCACTTAGCACCATGTTCATATGTTAAAACCCCCTTCTACATGTTGACAGTAACCCCAAGCATGAATACACATAAAACCTACTTACTGTTATGATTAAACCCTTTGATGTATAAATAAACCCTTTTGTTATGATTAACACCCACACACACACATGCTAAACCTATGCTTTACATGTTATTTCTTCTATGTGACACGATGAACCCTTGCTAAATGTTATCCTTCTAACATAACCCTCTCACACTTGAACACATTGTACTGCTATGTACACATTGCCATATCCCCATTCATGTATCACTCACTCCTTGTCTTTATGCACTTTGCTTGTAATAAAAATATATATGAATATATATGTAATGTGTGTTTGATAAATTGTGTAGCTTTGTAATTTTGTGTGAGTGATACTCTAGGCTTGGTTAGGCCTAATGAGACTTGTTAGTCTAGGTTTAGACCTAGTACTGCCTAGTTAACCTAGTTTGACTAGTACGGTTGACCAGAGTTGACCAAGAGTTGACTTTGACCTAGAATGACCTAAAATCATGTAGAATTCATAGTAGAGCTTTATTTTACCATTTTGGACTTGTTGTGACTTGTGCTGTTCTAAATAGGAGCCAGACACCTCTCCTCGGACAGTACATTTCCTTTGGACATTCAGATCGAGGCGAGTATATTCTCTGATCTTTTTATACTTATCTGGATTATATTCTTGCTCTAGATTACTCTACTTGATGCTGACACGTATCTTCACGGATTAGTACTATATGGATCCTTTCCTGAGATGTTATCCCTCTACGGGTGCATCGGGTATTTTATGTTCATGTACTTTATCATGTGTATCAGGTAATCCTTGTACTCGTACTAGTTCATGTATTTACATGTTCTCATGTGCTTTCATGTGCTTCATGTGCTTCATGTGCTATCATGTGCCTCATGTACTACTCATTACATGAGTTCACGTATCTTTAGCTGTATTCATGTGCCTATAACGTAACTTGAATGGATCCTTGTGTATTGATTGGGGCGGGATGAGTAGAATTGGTTATGTGAACACTATCTCCAATAGGTATTCATGTGCTTCTTAGTTGTATTCATGTGCTCCTTAGTTGTATTCATGTGCTCCTAAGCCGTTTACATAACCATATTGTACTCTAAATCACGTAGCCACTTACAGTCTCTACTATCATGTATTTACTTTCAGTTACAAAATATCTTTTATTTATTCGTACTTTCTTTTCAGCACTTCCTGTATTTTACTCTATTGCATGATTTATACTCCTAACCTGATATGAACTATTTGAGAGATATGTGCTCGTTCCCATCCTGACTGGACATGTTGAAAATTTTATAGATAGCTTGGAGGTTGCCTGCTAGCCTAGAGGAGACACAGTAGAGGTTGTATAGATAGCTAGGATTTCGTTTATAGTTTATTTTCAGTTGTCTTGAGTTGTATTTATGGATTTACTGTATTTGAGCCTTGAGATGTATTTCTGGGTTGTATATCTTAGACACTTAGACTTCTATCTGTTGTATCTCTTTTGGATTTCATGTTTTATCTATCTTCCATTATACTCTACCTTAGATGTGATTGAGTTTACATTCTGCTATGTCACCCCCACTCGGGGAGTATAAACTGCTTAGCCTTATACTGTTAGATGCATTAGACCTAGGACAGCATTCTACCGCCGACACTGGGGCGTAGGCTGGACGTACCCACGTCTTGCGCCCTAACTCTAGGGTGCGGGTCATGACGGTTCCTTTGTAATCTAACTGATACAAAGGTATAAACCACACACGAATAACCATGTAGTTAATTAACGATGGAAGAGCAGACCCTGCCATGTGCATGGGAATACCAGAGATAGGTGACTACTTGTCCTGTAATAGGCCAAGCGTGATTGATGTATCAGGACGTGCTGATACATCAGTACATATCTGTACCAGGTTGTGTATAGAAGCATCAACAAGCCCTGTATAGTCTTTAGATGCCTCCACTGATTTCTCCTTGTTTGTGTGTACCAACAGGATAATATACAGTAGCAGATGGTGTCCTATTATCCAATGGGAGTTTCAACCATTGCTTCTTGTCCAGACCAGTCCCTTGCTCTATTCAGTCAAAATTGATTGACTAATAACTGTAACATACGTTGTTCACTACATGCATAAACTGCCATTAGAATTACACTTCCTGTATTTCCAAGTTCAGCCTTATAGTGAACTTAGATAATTGTCCTGCATCCTTTTGTTACCTGCATATAGGAAGAAGGGCCAATAGTACCCGTGTAGCATTGGGGGTTTTATATCACTTCCTATATGTGTGCGTGTCAAACCAAGGATGCAACTGAGCGTATCAGTTGGTATACATGACTTTAATGTAGATATTCAAAATTCATTATAAATAGGTATCCTATGTATCAGGTTAGGCAGGGATAGGAAGGAGAGACTGCAGATGGGCATGACAGCATTTTAGTCAGTATAGTTGGTCAAGAAGGGTATTAGAATATAGGGGAAGAACGAATTGGAGTCATCAGTATCCGGATTGGTACTTGGTATCGGAGGGTATGCTTTGATGCCAGCCTTGGTAACAATAGAAACACCTGACCTGTAGGCTTCCTACATTCAATCGATACTTTATGAAGGCTCTCCCTTGTGTAGATTGATATCATTGAGTAATAACACTTGATCCCAAACCTGAGACACTGATTTAGTATCAAAGAAAAACTGAGTCCTCACCTTACTCTGAAATCAGTTGCAAATACATAAACCACCAGGAGGCCGAGTAGATGGGTACCAGCTTCGAAGCTGGAAATATTTGGGTTAATTGGTAGGCTATTGCTAGGAACAGGTAATCAGGAAGAACTTCCCATGAACCAGTCAACATAGGAGAGGATTATTGGTGTCCTGACATAGGGGTATCAGAACAGACCCTAGGAAGTAGGTTACACATAGAGGCAACCCCATTCGAAAGGCAATAGCAGTATAAACTGCCATTGTAATGCACACGATATTCAACAGTGAGGATAGGGTATAGGATGTGAGGTTGACCCCTTAAAAATAATGTAAATATAGTTGTGTATCAGTGGTAAGTAGATGACTAGGTAAGGAGTGGGTTGTGGTTTGTACAAAACTATACGAAATTCTAAAGTTTAGGATGTATCAGTCTAGGATCATAAAGATACAGTGTCCAGTTTAATAGGTGGAGTATGGGACTGCAGGAACAAATGATAAGCTATGTTGTACAGATGCAACCTTGGTGCACACAGAAAGTCAAACATATAGGGGTAAAGCCAATGGTAAACAGGGTACAGGAAGCAAGAGCAGATAGCATTAGATGCCTATATTAGTAAGGGACTGAGTGGCAGTAGAAACATGCTGTTGTAAGCAACCAGAGTGGACCAAGCCTAGGTACTACTTTATCCTATTGAACAAGAACTTACAGGAAATAAGTGGTATAGCAGTAGATGGTAGGACATTTACCACATATGACTACTGATACCTCGTAGGAGTTAAACTCTGAATGTATATTCTTATGAGCCTCAGTTCATGCAATAAAGTACTATTTCTTGTGTTTGGGACACGATATATCATAAACAAAAGGTTCTTGTGTACCAAATACTCTAGTGTAGTAAATTGTGTATAATTGAAGGACAATAGAGTACACCATAGGAAATGGTAACAGGGAAGGGGATTGTCACAATGACAGATAGAAAACCAGTATAAGCCATTAGGTTTCCCTCTTTGCATATACCCTGTGAGTATATCTAGGGGTATAGGGATGAATGAAATTAAACTAGACATGCCAAGTAAAGGACCAAGTTTACTTCGTTAGTAAAGGGAATCAATTTGAACTAAGTCAAACAGAAGTAGATAGATCATTATTGATTTCAAGCTATCTATTAACATTATGTACATGCTTTAAATAAGTTAAACTTACTATGACTCAACACTTGAACGTGCCAGCATCTCAGGACCTAAGGCAAGTATACCTGGCCTTCCTCTATTAGTTTTACTTACATGTATTTCCTTTCCTTTCAGTCATTTGATTATTTATGGACATGTGCTTTTCGTGTTATATTCTGTAGAGTTGTTTTTATTGTTTATAGTCGTGTTCATGTTTGGCCTTGTGATTCATGCTTGGAGTTTCTCACCAGTACCTTGCTTGAGTTATGTCATAGAACGAGTACGTGTAGTGAACTGCCATAGCCTTGATTATCGTTTTACACAACCAGAGAGTCCACACTCGGGATGAGGGTTGTTTAGTGCACCAGAGAGTCCACACTCAGGACGAGGGTGTTTGTCGTGTTCATTGGCACCAAAGAGTCCACACTCGGGACGAGGGTTGACCAAATGCACCAGAGAGTCCACACACGGGACGAGGGTGTTTTGCCGTGAGCTAACCAGAGAGTCCACACTCGGGACGACGGTTAGTGCTTAGTTAAAACCCGTGAGTCCACACTCGGGATGAGGGTTTGGTTCTTCTGTTGATCTCGTGTTCATTGTTCACCCGGCAGTTCATTTATACGTAGTTGTTCTAGTGTTCGTGTTCGTGTTTCGTAGTCAGTCGTCGTGTTCTTGTTTTTCTTGTTTATTTTCTTGCACATGATAAAATTGTTAGATAGGCATGTATATTATGTATCTTGCTATGTCCTCTGAGGACGTAAAAAACTCTTCAGGTTAGCCGAGTTTGAGTCTGGAGCAGACGAGAGGGTTTGAGTCAGCAACAGACCGTAGAGTTTTGTAGTTGAGATTGCCTTGATTAGTAGGTTGTATTTAGTTGGTATATTTCATGTACTTTTCTTTTTCCGTCTATTGGTAGTAGATTTGTGTCCACCGGATGTGACAATGATTCTTGGATACATTCAGTTTATATTCATTATTGCTTAGTTTCATATCTTATTCATTGATCTTGATTGTGATTCGATTATTCTGTAGATGAGATATAGTTTACCAAGAGATTCTAGATTGCCGTGACTTGTGTATATTAGACAACGTACTACCGTCGATACTGCGGCGTAGGCTGGACTTGGACACGTTTCGTATCCGATATGCAGGTGCGGGTCGTGACATGCGCCCAAAGCCAGTCTTTAAGGCCTATGCGCCCAAAACAAAAAGACAGGTCCCAATGCGTATAACACGGGACTGTCTTCAAGGACATCACAGAACTTAGGTGTGGGGGTTGCCCTTGCACACGAACTGAGTCTGGATGCGCCTACTCTCCTTACGAACCCACATGCAAAGCTCGGCGATGCATGCAACATGGGTTGTAAGGCAAAACTCCATTCCACCGACTTGTGCGACATGATAAATCATAAGCGTAAAGCGAGGGAGAATATAACAATTCATAGTGTACTTTCGTGCACCAGTATTATTATCAACTGTTGTTGCTCCAAAATGACAAGTGCGCATCAGAGAAAGTCCATGTTTCGACGGCTGCACTTCTCTGATGACGAGAAGCCACTATGTGTTTCATCCAACATGGCTTCATGGGGTCCCCCTTACGGAAGCCCCAATCAAAGACAGTGGACTACGAACCCAACATTCTCTTTTAGCTCCGCAAGAAGAAGAAGGAGAAGTCTACCAACAGATGGTCGATAGGCTGTCACATTTGAAGGGGTCTATATGGGCATTCGATCAAAGACGAGGTTCCGTATAGACGATGAAGATTCCCAAGATGAGGGTAGCATTCCCTCAGAATCTGAAGCAGATGACCCCCATACTGGGGGTAGCCTTCCAGAGGACGATGATCCCTCCAAATCCGATGGCGACTATCTACCTCCTCTACCTGAAGATGAAGGACTTATCCACTCGGAGACAGACAGTATCAGCTCCAGTTGTACTGCTTCCTCTGTTCATCCTCGTATGCTATCTACATACATGACGGACGGAGAAAGACTTGAAGAAGTCGCTGATCATACTAGCAAACGGCTAGAGGGTCTTGAAACAGCATTTGCCAAGAATACTGATATGCTTACCAGCATCATGGCAGTTCAAGCTGTTGGGACTGTTCCTCCACCTCAATAGAACATCTCGGCCCATGCTAGTCCATCTCACAGCAACAACCCTCCTTCACTACAAAAGGAGTATCATTCCATTGTGCTGCCTCCAAATCTTACGAATGTCGGGGGTGGTCCTTCGCCAACAATGCCTGAAAACCGTTCAACAGCTATTTTCCAACACCTGCTCAATCAACAGGATGCAATTGATTCCTTGGTCACTCGCCTAGACACCATCTCGCACAAAGACAAGCTTCAGAAGATGGGGATATCTAAACCGTGTCCCTCTGAGTGGGAGAACGCTACTTGCCCTCCCAATTACAAACCGCTAACTCTAAACTCATTTGACAGGTTGACTTCTCCTTGTCAGCACATGACGTACTTCAACACGCAAACTCTGCACTTGCCCAGAGACGATCTGTTCCTGTCGAAGCTGTTTATTAGCACCTTGCAGGGGGTAGCCTTCGAATGGTTCTACAGTCTGTCTGACGGGTGTATCAATTCATTCAAAGACTTGGAGAGGTTGTTCCTCAACATGTTTTACGAGAGCGGCATGCATGTTAGCATGTCCACACTCATTGAGACTAAGCAAAGGAGGACTGAGTCTGTCATTGCCTTCATCGAATGCTTCAGGCGGCTAGCACTGAAGATGCCCTTCGGAATACCAGACTCAGAACTTATGGATACTTGTCGATATAACTTCCTTCCTACAGTGAAGTTTTGTCTGGGTATACTTAAGTATGATACATGGCCCACTTTCATTGGAGTCGCTGATGCTGTTGAAAATGATGTTCCTAACTTGGAACTACTGGGGTTGAAGACACCCAAATTCGAAGACAAGGGCAAGCATCCTCAAACTATCCCAGTTCGTAGCGGTAAAGGGAAAGAAGTAATGAAAGTCGACACATCCAAAGGAGCTTCCAATTCTCAGGGCACCTCCAACAAGGCTAAGAAAACTTTCTCCTTCGACGAAGACGATGTCATCACCATCTTCCACACATTGACGAAGGGTAATAAACTGACATTGCCTCCACCACGACGTCCTGCAGAGACGAGCCAACTCAATGATCCCAAAGAAGAAGATACAACAGCTTATCGACAGTCAAGTGATCAACCTCGAAGCTGAATACAAGGTCGCATCTGCTAACATGATCTCTCTTCAGTTTGGCGACTTTCCTCCTACAGAAGTCCCAAACGGTGTGGTCCCGATCCCCAAGGCGACGATAGAAGTCATCAACCTACCACCAGCTCGTAAACCAACTTTGGTCCCACTCACAAGTGACGCAGGGGGGTAGCGCCTCCCAAAGCAAGAAAGGGCAAGAAACTCAAGCCACGCCATATGGTAACCTCCCCCATCTACGAGGTTCTATCTGGCGAGACGCGATCAGGTAAGACTTATCTTCGGACATACTATCCCGCACAAGAAGAAGTAGTACCTCCTTAAGCTCCTGCTGCCCCCACAAGCTCAGAAGCCAGTCCGTCCAAGCCTCAAACCATGGACAAATCCAAGCAGAAGGAGACGCGGTTTGACAAATCTCTAAAGACGCCAGCTTCCGAAGGCATGGATCGGCCCTACAACTTTGATATACTGGCTCAGCTAGCCAATATACCTGCCAGGTTGTCTCTGTTCGATCTATTGCGACTCTCCAAAGAAATGCGAAAGGCCTTAAGCGAGGCATTGCTACACGCCGACTCTTACCTCGCTGAAGTTAAAGCTCCCGCTGAAGATCCTATCTCATGTCTCCACTGCCACAGTAACATGGAAGTGGTGCCCAACATCACCTTCTCACAGGAGGACATGCTACTAAAAAATAATCGTCACGATAGACCCCTGTACTATACAGGGTATATCAGGGCGATCAAGGTGGACCGCATGCACATCGATCCAGGATCCTCCCTCAGCATCATTCCTAGAAGCCTGCTTCAAATCCTAGGAATCCCTCTACACAAGCTATCCGCCACCAACACAACTATCATGGCGTTCAATGCTGGTCGAAGCCATCTGTTGGGCAAGATCCGTCTCAAATGTCAGATCGGTAATCTCCGAATGGAGGTTTCCTGTTATGTGATCGATGCCAATGTATCCTACAACATCTTGTTGGGACGTCCATGGATACACGAGAACATGATCGTTCCTTCCACACTTTACTAGTGCTTCAAGTACGTCAACAGCGACGGCATCGTAAAGACGGAGTTTGCCGATGTTGATCCTTTTAAAGGCATCAAAGCTTACTATGGAGATTCGATACTTTACAAATCTCAACCCCCCAATGATGACGGCAATGAAGCTGATAATGAAGCTGAAGCAAGTCCATCCTCCAATGATGGTGTCCTGATTATCCGAGTCAAAGGACGTACTACTCCAAAAAGTACTCCGAAGCCTCTCACAATCTGGGTAAAAAAGAAGAACCCTGACAAGGTAAAGCCACTGACCATCACTCTCAGCAAGACACCCCAGGAGGAACCTACTGATGCCCGTCCCACCAATCCTGAAGAATTACCTACGTAGTGAACTCGGCCAAGACTGTGGCTCCTCTTCCAGATGATGATCCTCTCAATGAGTATATCAATACTCATAATAATGTACCTTCAGCGGATGATGTTATCCCTGAAGAAGAACTTGCGTATTTTCCTAGTAAAGGTTTATCTTTGAATTACTCCGATGTCTATCAGTCTGTAAACTACTACATAGATACGATATAGGCTCTAAAGAATGGCATAGGACCACATCTCTGTATGCCGGTCACAATACCCCACCTGCCAAAAAAAGTTTACCCTGAAGAAATCCTCTACTTCATCGTTCCCGCCAGAAAGAAAGATGGAGAGCTAATCATCTTCGTTCGTATAATTGGCGAGAGAAAGTTCGTTCCAGATTCTACTTCTCCCAAGCACAACACAGAAGCTGACTATGACTCCGAGAAAATGCAACTTTTTCAGTATAGTTGGCAGGCCAAGAATATCATCCAGAATATGGGATATGATATCAAAAGCGATAAATGGCTAAATTACGGCCGAGGACGACGGTTGCTAATACGACACTTTGCTTCCCCCGGCAAACCCGAGAACAACTATAAAACGAAGCGGTGTTGGTTTGGGCTATGTCTCTCATCCAACAACTCCCGAAGGATCAGATAATGAAGCAGATCGTTGTTCTCATTCTTCGATTTCCTTCCTTTGGGACTCAGACTCCAGCATCGACGATATGTTCAAAGCAAGTCTGTCCGTCAACATGGTTTCCGCCGACCAAATTACAGACGATGTCCAATCATTCGAACTCGAACAATGGGCTCAAAAGATGGACACCAGGTGGGAGCTGCGCTTCGAACAACAGGAACCACCTACCGAAGACGAAGTCATCCAAGTCAATCTAGGAGATGAAGCATCCTTCAAACCAATCTTCATCAGCAAAAGCCTATCTGGCGATGAATGCCAATCTCTTATACAGCTTATAAGAGAATACATCGACGTCTTCGCATGGAGCTATGAAGACATGTCAGGCTTGGACCCTAAAGTCGCCATGCACCGCCTGAACATTTCGTCTAAAGCTAAGCCAGTGAAGCAGCAACAACGACGATTCTGACCTAACGTCATGGAAGCCATCGAGAATGAAGTCAAGGATCTCATTGCTAGTGGATTCATTCGAGAGGAACAACACCCAGACTGGGTAGCCAACATCGTTCCAGTCATAAAAAGAACAGAAAAGTTCGAGTCTATATCGACTACCATGATTTGAACTCTGCATGCCCGAAAGACGAGTTCCCCTTACCGATCACTGACGTAATGATTGATAATACTTGCGGCTTCGAGCGGATGTCCTTCATGGATGGGTTCTCAGGCTACAACCAGATCAAGATGTTCCCCGACGACGAGAAGCACATATTTTTTTGAACACCGTTGAGGGAATACTGCTATACGGTGATGCCCTTCGGATTAAAGAATGCAGGGGCAACATACCAGCGAGCCATGAACATAATTTTTCGTGATCATTTGTATAAAACTGTGGAGTGCTAAGTAGACGACATCGCAGTCAAAAGTCGTCTCAAGGGCAACCACCTCCAAGACTTGAGAACGGTGTTCGAACTAACGCGTGCACACCAACTCAAGATGAATCCAACCAAGTCTTTCCTGGGATTCTCCAGCGGCAAGTTCCTTGGTTTTGTCATCACTTCAAAGGGTATACACCTGGACCCGGAGAAAGTGAAGGCTATTCTCGACATACACCCTCCAAGAAACCTCAAAGAGCTACGAGGACTACAAGGATGGCTAGCCTACAACAGATGATTCATTTCGAACCTCTCTGGAAGGTGTCAACCATGCACTCAGCTCATGAAGAAAGGCGTATCTTTCATCTGGACTAAACAATGTCAACGTGCATTCGACGACATCAAGGCGTATCTTACAAGCCCACCAGTATTGGTTGCCCCAATAATGGGGAAGCCCTTCTTACTATATGTTCGTGCTATGGATCATTCCCTTGGCGCCCTCTTAGCTCAGATGAACGAAGGCGGCCATGAGCAGGCAATCTACTACCTCAGCCGCACAATGGTGGGTGCCGAGCAAAGATACACACCGGTGGAGAAGGAATGCCTCGTACTAGTATTTGCCATCCAGAAGACACGCCACTATGTGTCTGGACAGACCATCCACATTATATTTAAAGTCAACTCTCTCAGAATACTCATAAAAAAACCGGCTCTCTCAATTCCCGTTTAGCTACATGGGCAATGCTGTTGACTACATACGATATGATCTTCGTTCCTTAGAAGTCAGTAAAGGGCCAAGCATTAGCTGATTTTCTAGCAGCTCACCCGGTGCCGGAGTCGTCCAAACTCTACGACGAAATCCCCGACGAAGTGGTGGAGTCTATAACTGCAACCGAAGAAATCCCCATCTGGCGAATATTCTTCGACGGTGCATCAAGAACAGGACCCAAAGGGAACATCGCGGCTGGAGTAGGTGTCGTACTTGTGTCACCAGATCATCTGGTTATACACCGTGCATATTCTCTCGTGGAACCATGCACCAACAACGTGGCCGAATATAATGCCCTAATAATCGGCCTACAACTGGCGAAGCAACTGGGAGTTGACTACCTAGAGGCTTACGGCGATTCCAAGCTAATAGTTAGTCAGGTCCGAGGGGATTACGATGTTCGCCACGAAGATCTCATCCCCTACCACAGAGCAACAATCGAGTTGGCATCTACTTTCGCTGAATTCTTCATCGAGCACGTACCTCGACTACAGAATATAGAGGCAGATGCTCTAGCCGGTCTCGCTGCTTCCTTGACCGTTCCTACCAATACTCAGCAGTCGACCACAGTGTCTGGTCGAGAACTATTCTGTGTGAAAGATTTCTTGCATATTCATCACAGTTACGCAGCAAAAACAACGTCGATGCTAAAGATTAGATATTTTCCTTTATAGACTATGCTGTCTATGGAATCCTTCCTGAGGACCCGAAGGAAGCAATATCCATCCAAAGGTGATCCCTCAGATTTTACTACGACACAGCTACCAAGATGTTGTACCGACGCTCTTACGACGGACTGCTGTTACGATGCTTATTAGACACAAAAGCCAAACATGCACTCCGGGATGCGCACGATGGAGTTTGTGGTGCACATCAACCAGGCCCCAAATTATAAGATTGCCTCAAACGAATGGATTATTACTGGCCCACAATGATAGCGGATGCTGTTGAATATGCAAAAAAGTGTAGAGCTTGTCAGTTCCACGTCGATTTCATTCACCAACCTTCAGAGTTTCTGCACTCGATGGCAGCATCTTGGCCATTTAAAGCCTGGGGCATGGACGACATAGGACCAATCAGTCCGTCATCCTCCAAGGGACATCGGTTCATCCTAGCCATAACCGATTACTTCTCCAAATGGGTGGAAGCTATACCGCTCACCGAAGTGAAGACGTCAAACGTGATCAGTTTTATCAAACATCATGTCATCTACAGCTTTGGCCTGCCTCGCAGGATCATCCATGATAATGGTCCAAAGTTCGCACGTTCTATCGGTTCTGCGATAAGAATCGAATCCAGAACGTAGCCTCTACTGCCTATAATTCAGCGGCTAACGGGCTAGAAGAAGCCTTCAACAAAACCATCATCAAACTTCTCAAGAAGTTCGTATCTTCAAACAAGTACGATTGGAACGAGAAGCTCGGTGAATGTCTATGGGCCTATCGCACAACGGTCTGGACTCCAACAGGCAGTACGCCATTCTCTCTAGTTTATGGGAGCAAAGCAGTTCTTCTCCTAGAAATCTAGATTTCTTCTCTTCGAGTAACCCTAGCCAGCGAGCTGACTACTGAAGAAAGATATCGTCTGTGACTCCAAGAGCTCGAAGCGCTAGACGAAAAATGCTTATTAGCTCAACAGCGTATTGTGCTATACCAAGCACGCCTTTCCAGAGCTTTCAACAAAAAGGTGAAGGAAAGGATCTTCCAGGTCGACGATCTGGTCTTAGCAGTGAGAAGAACGATGGTCATGATGCACAAAACAAAAGAAAAATTCTAGCCTAAATGGGAAGGTCCTTTCGTCATAGAATCGGTGTATTCTAACGGTACGTACCGACTGACCAAGCCTGACGGTGACTTGCTCATGATGCCTATCAACGACAAGTTCCTAAAGAAGTACTATGTGTAACCTCTTTTACATATTGTTCACATATGTTCAGTCATGTAAATATACAGTGGGATGTTTATATGATTAAAAAAAACTATCTAACTATTATCCGTATTTCAAGAGTCTTGAATACGCCCTGGATAATAGGTCCTCTAAATATTTCCCCAGGGGAATCATTTCCATTTTTGACTATGTCCAAACTCGGTTTGACGAAAACAAATCCCGTCCCTATTACCTCTGAACTGTTTTCCGATAATTATTTCCCCAGTTGAATGAACAAATGTTTTGCCACGTCCACATAACCTCTTAGCAAAACATTCATCAAAGATAGTCATGTCCATACTACCTCTGAACTATCCACTCCTTCCTAATACTATATATCTTGCCACGTCCATATTACCTTTGGTCAGATATAGAACACTCTCTGCTTACGTCCATATTACCTCTACTAGCATCTTCATTTAACTTATTATCTATATTCGAATATAAAATGGAAAATAGGTCCATTTACTAGTAGCTTCATTCAACTTATTATCTATATTCGAGTTATTCGAATATAAAACGGATAATAGGTCCACGTAAAATTTCCCCAACGAAATACCCATCAGAAATGTCCTTGCTATGTCCACATTACCTCTAGCATCGATGTTTCACAAAACCACAGTCACTTCTGAAAAGATTCTTTATTCGGTACTTAAAACGTCTATCGAAAGACGAAAAAAAGGTACAAGAGCCGTGACGGCCAAAAAAAAGGAGAGAGAGAGTGTTCCCCAGTGGGATATCCTTTACATAAATACAATATTTGGCTCTCTAATACAAGCACCACAGATACCACAAACAAAAAATGGAGCGAATGTATTCTGTTTATTCAAAATCAGTTACATTCACAAGACTACATCACATGAGCAAAACAGAAGGTTCTTCATCTCTACATCTGGATAAAAAGTAAAAGGTTACATTGATGTCCAAAAGAAGGAAGAATCTGCTACTTATCAGCAACACATAGCCGGTCAGTTTGACAGCACCACGCTTTCGTCGAAGGAAGTCATATTTTACTCTTGAGCAAGCAAACAAGGCTGTTGAACCTTCGAGAAGCTATACGGAGGAGGGAAAATATAGCATGCTAAAACATCTACAAATGGTGATCTCCTCTCCTCCATATGACAGGAGTCGTGGGCCCATTTCTTCAAGAGACCATATCTTCAAAACAACATCCCTAGTTTTGCTTTTGCCTACTTGAAGAACCGTGAAAGTAGATCTTTCACGGTAATGCCCGGCTACCATCCGACACTTCGATGTATAAAGGTTCTTCCTACCATCTGAGGAAAAACCTTCCAAAACACTAAGAGTCCTGAGCTCTCTGATGTGGGGGTCAAGTATCGCATCTTCACCAAGCCCCGAATCGTCGATACCAGTCCTGGAGAAATTTGCCAGCCAGATCCCTACAGAATATGAAAAGTGGGGCAGAAAGAAAGTCAGAGTCAGAAAAAATCACAGGAAAAACTAAGTTCTGAAGGGTTTCTATGCGCCCAAAAGGGCTATTGGCCCAAACGAATATGCGCCCAAAATAAGATATGCAGGCGCACAACACACTAACAGTGCATGGGCGCATGACATGCCACTGCTTAGAGGGCACATAACGTGGCAACACGTGGGCGCATAACATACTACAGTATTGGCGCATGACTTCTGTGGGCGCATAGTAATGCTCACAGAAGTATGTTGCCCTAGACCCAAGCGCCCAGGAAGAAGAGAAGTCCGAGCAACGCAAATTAACGCTCGAGACTTCATTTTTTGAAGCATGCTCTCACCCAAAATCGGGTCTTGGACTGCCGAGGACTGCCGGAGGAGAGCCACTCGACGCAGCCCCCTTGCCCTTCGCGGATCTCTTGGCGGCCTTGGGAGACATGATTCTCAAAGAAAGAAGACGAAGAGCTTTCTGAAAAATTCAAAGAGAAAGGAATAATGAATTTTCTCTCTCCCCAGGGTCTATTTATAGGCAAGGGCCACTTCCTATGCGCCCACATACTCTATCCGCCTATTATGGTGTATGCGTCCACTGCAGCTTGTGCGCCCACGTAAAGGACCAGCTCTCTGCATACTATGCGACTGTCTCTTGCTGACATGGACGACGTATAAAAGATGGACCGCTTCAAATTCTGTTCCGATGAATCTGTCAGTTAGGATTTTAAAGAAAATCCCAATAGTCGTATCTCCCTGCCAGGCTGGCTAAATACTATGGGCCCAAAGGAGAGGGCCGTGTTATGTGCCCATTGCCTCGCGAGAAGACGATCCATGCTTCTTTCAAAGTATTTCGAACTTGTTCAAAGTGTCGAAAACTTTGAAGGGGGTCCTGTAGAAGCATGAATTTTTTTTAGCAAATATAGCTCCATGCGCCCAAGACAAGTGAAGCTCCATGCACCCAGTCAATGTAACCCTATGTGCCCACTCAATGAAGCTCTATGCGCCCAGTTAGTATAACTCTATGTACCCAGTCAAGTGTAGCTCCATGCGCCCAAGACTAGATCCTCCGAAAGGAGGGCGCATAGCCTGAGACATGGCTATGGGCCTAAGCCTGACTCAGTCAAAGCCACGATCAAAACGTACATCGAAGCGCATGGCCATGTCAGTCTCCACGAGCAGTCGTGCACCGAAGCATGCGGCCACGTCAACACCACGACCAACCCACGTTCTCTGTAAAACCCCTATTTTTTAAATTATTTTTTTATTATTTTATTAGACTTAAAAATGAATTTATACAATTGTGGTTTTATTTATTTTTTTATGACTCGGTTTGGCCAATTCAGCCCTAACATGGCCCGAACAAAATTTAAGCCCATTTGAGCATGTGGGGTGACTAAGATGGCCATGTAGGAACATTTCATGTGTGTACAAATATTTTTAAATAATTTTGAGACTTATTGAATATTTATTGACTTTTGGTACAAAATTATATTTGATTAATAAAATAATATTTTACAAGATTGTACAATTTTTTGGACCCATACATGGGTGAGCGGTAAAGTTCACCCATTGGGACGATTATTATTATTTTATTATAATTTAAGTTATTTTGTGGAGATTTAAATGTTTTTCCTATTTAAATGTTGAGTTGATTTATTAAGGATTGAATTTATATATATGTAGATATGCTCAAATATATTAAATAATTGGATAGTTGACTTTTAAATGGTATTTGGATTTTAAATAGATTTTTTTGTGTATTTATGGATATGTACATATATAAATATATATATATATATATATATATATATATATATATATATATATATATATTAAAGTTATAAGTAAAGATTTAAAAGATTTAGTAAAAAAAAAAATTATAAAGCATTTGTGGTCGGCCCCACCTAGTGGGAACGGACCACATCTCAACATAAGCAGCAGCATCCATAGATGCGCGCCCCCTCTTTATTAGTAGCAGCAAGCTACATTAGGCACCTTTCCCCCCACCTTATATATATATATACACACATATATATATTTACTCAAAAAAAACCTAAAATCCGAATCCTCTTCCACCTTCCTCCTCCTTCCTCCACCCTCGTCCACCTCTCCCCGGCGGGCGCGCTTAGCCTCGTACGCCACGACAGCAGTCCCGCGACGATGGCATCATCAAATAACAACAGAATTTAACATCAAGGTATCTGACTTCTCTATTCAATTTCTCCTTTATTTTAAATTTGTTTTTAGATCCGTAAATTCGTATAGAAAGCCCACATGACCCTCTAGCATTTCCTTCAAATAGTTTTATTTATTCTGCAATAAATTTCAGTTTTAATTAAATAAAAAATCTTGAAAAATTAGTTTTTATAAATCTTAAAAACCCCGTACGAGGTACGTCCCGACAAACCGAACGACCCCGTCGCAAACCGAGAGTACCGAAAGGTCCTTATCGAATTTTCGAACGTGCGGGCTTTGACGGAATTCAAATTGGTTGCGTGTGCGCGACGAATTTGACCCGTATCCGTCAAATTTTCCCGTATCGGGCTTTTCGGAATTTCCCAATTATATTGTGCACACTCATAAAATTGCAACGAAACTTGCGCCATTGGACTCAAAATATTTTTCTGGTCCTGTGAGCCAAGTTTGGTCCAATTCCAAGACCGTTGATTGGGACACTATTTTGACGGGCCCACAATCCCACTCAACGGGCGATTTTGTGCACAGCCCACCGGAATCCAAAATTGGACATACCGTTGGGTTCGTCTCATCAAAACAAATCTGTAGACATGTAGTTTGACGACTTTAGAGATCGTAGATATTGGTACGCATTTTGGTGCAAAGCGGGTCCAACGGCAGACATCGTTTTGACCCGAAATTATGAAATTGCCCCTGTTCCAGAATTTGACTTTTGGACAGGCATTTTCTAGGCATATCTTTTATTCCAAACTCGTTCGTGATGTTTGTTTCAGCATCCGGAGCTTCTTGTGGATTTTGACTTTCGTATTGACGATTCTGATTGTTGGATTTTGCTGTTTCTCGCACCACCCGCAGGGAAGATACCTTGCCTTATTTACTGTTCATAATTAGATGCACCTTTATTTAATTATTTATTGCATATTTTATTATTTGTTCTCAGTTGGATCCACTACTTGCTATTTGTTTACTTTATTTTGTTTCGGTTATTTTTCCTTCTTGTCTTTTGTATGCATATGGACCAAGTCTTAGTGAACTACCTTCTGTTTGGGACCTTGGGTGGGAGAAGATAGTTAAATGTATGGGATACCCAAATCTAAAAGCTGTAGTAACTACGTACTACGGTAGTCGAGTCGCGAGGGTCACTAGCCTCGAGCTATGTGGACTGATGGGTCACGTGGGCCGCTAGCCTCGAGTTATGCCGGCTGATAGTATTGGTACTTGATGTGTGTGTGTTGTGAGTTGTTATTTGTCCTGGGGGAGTCAGCCTTCACCTGCACATACATCGATATGTCTTCTAAATTGCCTACTAGAAAGGTTAAGAGACCTTAGCAAATTTCATGTTCCAATCATGGCATGTTAAAATGTCACATCGTAGAATAGTAAGTTAACCCTTGTCCTTGTTTGGTTGTAGGGGTAGCCTACTGTTTCGATGATGGCATATTGAGCCGTGTTATAGTTTGGACACTTTTACTTTATTTTTATCTTATGGTGCATTTATATTCAGTTCATATGGCATGTTCTTCATGTATCTTGTTACGTCCCTCTGAGGACCTAGTTATCTCTCCAGGTGTGTGCATTTGTGATTTTGCAGGTGTTCTAGCCAAGGCCGTGAGCTTCTCAATTCTTTCGAAGACGATTACGCTTGATTCGTCTCGTTATTTTATCGATCACTTCTTGTACATTTTATTTGAGATAGTTGGTAGTGGACTTTGTCTCCGCCCAACGATTGTATACATGACCAATTCAAAGTTGCTTTTATATCATTTATTTATCTAGTGGATGAGATTTAGTTATTATGGTTCTACTGTATTTTACAGCTTATGTATTCATACGAGGTTTCCATATATTGGAGTATACTTCGTATGTATACAGCTGGCATGTCGATGTACCTAGTCCTACGTATTTTGGGACTGGGGCATTACAATCTCGCAGCCTGTAGGCACTACATCCTATGCGCCCAAAGCAGGACTATGCGCCCACATAAGAACCAGTGTGTTTCCTCATGTGGGCGCATAACATCATTCCAGCTCGAGAACAATTATAAAAGGGGGGCCTCATCCCTCTTAAAACACAGAGAACGAAGAGCATTTTCAATAGCCAAATTGCTGCACTTCTTGCCAGTGAGCCGAGAGTTAGCAATTTTCTTAGGTTTTGTCCCACTTTTGTAATCGGAGTGTCAACGGAGGAAAGGAGCAACTGCCGCTCGATCTCCATCGTCCCATTCTCCAGAATTCTTTTTTGTACTTGGGAATCCTCAGCGTAGGATCTCTTAGGCGTACTCGATTTGTGGTGCCTTACGCCAATAAATAAAAAGACATCATTTTTTTCTTCTTTTTTTGTGTGTGTCCACATACATAACCATCTTGTGCTCTTAATCACTAGTCACTCATAGTTCTTACTTATCATACATATATTTCCAGTTTACCATATCTCTTATCTTTCATGTACATTCTTATCGTTCATATATCTTACTATATTGCTTGTTTTACATTTTCTGCCATGATATGAATTGCGTGAAAGATTTTGTGCTTGTTCCTGTCCTGACTGGACCTGTTAAAAATATTAGAGAGGATGATGAGGACTTCTGTACCACCTACTACGGAGCCCACTTAGATGATACCTGTGAGTTGGTTCCACAGGAGGATCCAGCAGTAACAGCTGAGGACACCATCCCTATAGTCTAGGCTAGATAGCTAGACTATTTATCTTATTTCATTGTCTTTGTATTGACATTCTGAGTTATATTATATTTCTGGATGTTGATATGTTGTGTCGTTTAGACACTTAGAATTATTTCCTTCTGTTTGTATGTTCTCTATTTGAGATTTCATATCTATCATATCGTACTACATCTACCTTAGAATTGTGATTGAGATGTACCTTCTGTATTGTCCTTCGATTGGAGAGTATATCTTGTGTAGTTACATTTATACTGTGTTAGATGTATGTGACCTAGGACAGCGTTCTACCACTGATACTGCAGCATAGGCTGGATGTACCCACTTCTCGTGCCCCTACACCGGGTGCGAGTCATGACAGGAGGTTACTAGCATCACAAGCCATCTTGGACTATAGCTTGGTTTAGACGGCGCCCCTTTCAGCGCGAGTAGTGAGCTCTGCTGAATGTTAACCAAAAAACCATGGTTTTACATTTTAATACAGCTATCTTTTCCTTCCTCCTAGGCCGAATCGATCCCGTATCTCGGGTTATCGTTCGAGGAAGCCGTTTGCTGTGCACAAGTTGTCCATGACCAAGCTAGGTTAGACTTGTTATTCAAGCATGACCTTTAATTCATAAGCAACATAAGCATTTTTATCATTATTTTATCGTATTACGGCGACAGTTATTTAATGATTCAATCTTTGTTTATCTTTGTTCTATAATAGGCATAACATATTAAGCATATAGCAGTTTATGATATGGTAGTTCTATAGCGGGCGTACGTGAGAAATCGTGCAATAGTTCATTAAAATCATTTGAGTCTTTTGTATAACCAACTAGCATTCTATCGATTGATTGGGATTCAAGAGGGTCAAGGGGGAGAAGGGTCAGCCACCCACTTTGATTATTTGATTGAGACAAGAGACCCGTTGCCTACGCTAGAAGGCACCTATGGTCACCTGAAATCGTATAAGCAACTGATTAGAACACTGTCTCATTCAATGAGTTCGATACTAATGCAAAGTTAGAAAATGCAAGTTATAAAAACCATCAAAAATATTCACAAAAATGCATTCAGAAAACCAAAGCCAAAGAAGCAAGTGCGGCATAAAAAATAGAGCAACGGAAGGTCTTCACAACTCAGCCACAGAGTCTATCCTCGAGGCGCAACCCACTGAATATGGGACTTGATTCCGAAGAAGCCATTCCATAACGAGGAATGGATCTTAATTCACTCATTCCTGTTCAATCGATTCAATCGAGCCCGATCAATCGGTTCCGACCAAATCGATAGTAATAGTGTTCCTTTATCGCGTATCCCGCGGACAAAAAATAGGGTATGATGTAGGGATGGGGCACTACACCATAACCAACTAAGAAAAAGTTTTATCCTCAAAACTTAAGAAGAGAACCTACCTCTCAGAAAACAATGATGGAAACTTTTCTCTTATCTCTGACTCGAGTTCCCAGGTCAACTCCTCGACCGAATGATTTCTCAAGAGTGCGCGGACAAGTGTGATCACTCAATTTTGAAGCAGCTTATCCTTGTGCTCCAAGACTTCATCCGGTTCTTCCACATATGCTAAGTTGGACTTTAGATCTAGCTGACCAATATCTACTACTTGGCTCGGATCGTACATGTACTTCTGCATCTGAAAGACATAGAAGACATCGTACACACTCGACAATGCTGGTGGCAATGCAATCTGGTAAGCTACAGGGGTGACTCGCTTCAAAATTTTGAAAATACCCATAAATCTTGGACTAAGCTTGCCTTTAGCTACGAATCTTGTGACTCCTCATATGGTTATTACATTCAGAAATACATGATCGCCTTCTAGGAACTCGATGGGTCATCGATGTGTGTCAGCGTAGCTTTTCTGCCTACTCTGTGCAATCTTTAGTCTTTTTCGAATGAGCCGAACTTTCTGTACTGTCTGTTCTACCTGCTCCGGGCCAAGAATCGTCCGTATAAGGCTTCGTACGACACCATCTGAATGCTGGATTTATAGCTATTATTATATACAACTTTAACCAGAGGTAGATGGACGTCCCAACTTGACTTGAAGTCAATTGTGCAGAGCCATAACATGTTTTCGAGAATTTGATTCACGTACTCTATTTGGCCGTCGGTCTGTAGATGGTAAGCTGAGCTAAAGTTCAACTTCGTACCCAAAGCTGACTGAAGGCTACTCCACAAGTGTGATAGAAATAGTACATCCCGATCAGAGACGATGGATACTAGAACTCCGTGTAGTCGTACTTTCTCGTCAAGATAAATCTGAGCTAGGCGATCGATACTCAAAGTAACTTTGATGGCAATAAAATGCACTGACTTGGTTAGTCTATCGACGATGACCCAGATGGTATCATTTTCCTATGGCATCTTCGGAAGACCAACAATAAAGTCCATGCACACGTGCTTCCACTTCTATTTCGAAATCGCCAGGTTCTATATCTCCCCACCCGACCTTTGATGCTCAGCTTTTACCTGCTGATAGGCCATGCATTACGATACGAAGAGGGCCATATCTCTCTTCATCATGTACTATTATAATATATTATGAAGAACTTTGTACATCTTGGTGCTGCCTGGATGCAAGGTATATTTCGTATAGTTTGCCTCCAATAATATCTCTTATCGCAGTTCTGAGTTATCTGGAACACATAGTCGACCTTCAATTATAGCACGCCGGTCTCATCTTTTGCGAAATCGGTCGCCTTATCCGTTGAAATTGGCTCTCACATATTCTTCAAGTACGGATCATCTTTCTGAACGTCTTAATCTTTTCCCATAAGCTCGACTCTTGCTTTAGTTGCGCTAACTGCATTTTCCTAAATCGAACCCGAAGGTCGATGCCCATCTCTTATAAATCTTATAGTAGTCTGCTGTTGATGGATAGCGAGGCAATGTATTTCTTACTCAAAGCGTCTGCCATAACATTTTTCGTGTCCGATATGTAGTCGATTGTCAAGTCATAGTCTTTGATCTATTCTAGCCAACGCCACTATCGTAAGTTCAGCTCCTTTTGAGTGAAAAGATACTTGAGGTGCTTGTGATAGGTTCACAGATGTTTTGCATGTTTCGTCCTGGTCTTCGAGTAGACAGGAATGTCGTCGATAAAGACCACTACGAATTTATCAAAGAAGGGTCAAAACACCCGATTCATTAGATCCATGAAGGTAGCTGGAGAGTTCGTTAGGCCGAACGGCATTACCAAGAACTCATAATGGTCATATCGAGTGCGAAAGGCTGACTTCGATATGTCGTCAGGCTTGATCTTGAGTTGATGGTAACCCGAGCGAAGATCTAGCTTTGAAAACACCGAGGCACCTTGAAGATGATCGAACAAGTAATCTATTTGAGGCAGTGGATACTTGTTCCATACGGTGGCTTTGTTCAGCTCTCGGTAGTTGACGCATTGACCCATCTTTTTTCTTCATAAATAACACAGGTGCACCCCATGGCGAAACACTAGTGTTTGCCTTGAAAAAAGGCTATACGAACTTTTTGTATATTAAACGTAAAAAAGAGTACAGTCGATTCCTAAACAGAAGATCTAAATACAATTTTTTTAGGGAAGTGTGACAGTAGAGATTGAGCACTGCAGCAGCTCCTTTACTCCATTGACGATCTGACGACGGGTTGAACTTGCTCTGGCTTTCTGGTGCTTGTGATTGGAACTCTGGGGTTGCCAATCAAGAGGATGCCGAAATTGTGAAGATTTTGAAGCCTCTTTTTTGAAGCCAAACTCCTTCTATTTATAGGAAAGCATATATACGATATGCATAAGGGTTGTGCAGGAACGTTGCACGTAGAGATATAAGAGAATCTCGAAGTTGCACAGTGAGGGCTGCTGCTGAGCTGACACTTTGCAGATGCTGGGATTCTCCTTTATCAAGATCTTGGGGGAATTATCGACATGACCCAATAAATGATACGTGGCGTATCTTTACAGTTGATCGAATAAACCTGAGAAGATTCTGTTCCTATCCTTGAAGTTGGATTTTGTCTTATCTTATGGGGCCATTGGTTTAAACAAACCAATTGGATATGGCCCTCGTCTATAAGAACAAATTATGTCCTTATCTATGGTTTAAATAAACCAATAGGATATTGCTCTTATCAACAGAATCAAACTTTGTCCTATCTTAAGAGCAGTGGTTTTTAAACAAACTAATCTCAAAAGGACTTAAACACCCGTCTGGCCACGTCGAACCACGTTACCCCGTAAGACAATGCTTCTATACGAGCTGCACTTCTGCGAGGCTTTCAGGTCACTGTACTTCTAGGCGATAAGTAGACTATGCTTCAGGCAACGGAGCCACTGTGATTTTAGAGCGGCGAGTGGACAAGTGCTTCAGGCGACGGAGTCACTGCACTTTTTGGGCGGCAAGTGGACAAATACTTCAGGCGACGGAGTCACTGTGCTTTTAGGGGGGCGAGTGGACTTGTACTTTAGACAACAGAGTTACTCCGCTTTTAAGGCTGCGATTAGACTTATGATTCAAGCGATGGAGTCACTGCACTTTTCGGACGGCAAGTAGACTTGTGCTTCAGGCAACGTAGTTATTGTGCTTTTAGGGCGGCGAGTGGACTTATGCTTTAAGTAATGGAGTCACTATACTTTTAGGGCGGCGAGTGGACTTGTGCTTCAGGCAACGAAGTCACTGCACTTTTAGGGCGGCGAGTGGACTTGTGCTTCAGGCAACGATATCACTTTTCTTTTTAGAGCAATGAGTGGGCATAGTGAACTGGCTGCGCTTATGAGTTGAAGGGAGGGCACAGTGGAAGGAATGAACTGGCTGCACTAGTGAGTCGAAGAAGCTAGTTTCTATCAAAGTTATAAGAGCAATTAATGACTGCTCTTTTGATAGATGTATCGGTCATCCTCTTCTTTAATTACCGTCGTCATTTGGGGAATTCAAGAAGTCTGTGGCATAGGATCCAGTCGAACGAATGAGATTCATTGTGCTGAATCTTAGGTTCATCCTATTAATTTGGAAGTCTTTGACCGATAGCCACGTGGCATGTGGGTTGGACCACACTTACGCTATATAAAGGGAAGCTTTTTCGAAGGATTTTGTCTTCTGTCTCTTAACATTTCCACGGTCATGCTCGATCCCGACTTAGCTTCGAACGGCCGTTAGCCTTGTACAAGTCGACTGTTGGTTGTGGATCCCTTAGTTCCAAGAAGCTATGTCCTTGTAGAAGAACTACTATTGAGTTTTGAAATGCACTTGAGCATTTGGCGTAAGGAGTTCGAACCTGAAAAACATCTTGGAGGTCTTCGAGATCCAAGCATTCGGGTTTGGATTGATTGCCAATCCGAAGAGCCACAGGTTGTGCTATGCCCTGCTTAATGGCAGTGGTAGACCCTGTGTTGTGGATTGTGTTCTTGCTCGGGCCAACATCTGCGTCGGGAAGTGGCTCGCTCCGACAGTGCTGTACGTCTGGGGGGTTGCACGTCTGTAAAGATTAACCCCTTGTAGATTTTTAGGTGCTTTACTCTTTTTATGACGAATTTGTAGTAGATCCTTTGTAGACATAATTTTAATAAAGAAGTTCTTTTCATGTAATCATGGCGAATCTGTAATAGATCCTTGTAGACATGATTTTAATAAAGAACTCTTTATGAACCATCTGTTGTATGTCCGTGTGACTTTGATTATCTGTCTGCGCTTTTGCGGTACCTGCGCTTATGAAGCCATGTGTAGTAGGGACGTCACCTGCGCTTTTGATATGTTTGCACATTTTTATACTTCTACAAGACCACCTTCAAAGTGTTTCGAACTTGAGTCAAACTCGGAATACTTTGAACAGAAGCATGACACGTGTCCTTTGTAAGAGAATATCCAGCATGCTTACTGATAGGCTGTTGTCCCATTTAGCCTTCGGCATTAAATGTCTTGAGCCGTCGCTTCATTAAAAGTTGATCACAACTCCTCGTTTCTAGGGAACGGTCATCATGATCTTTACTCTTAATTCCCACGTCGTCCGAAGAGTTTCCTTATTTACGAAGCTTTTTGTCTTCTTTCGCTGATATAGCCGTACCCTATAAGTAGGGTCTGTTAGGAGAAAGGAAAGCTTTCTGTCTTTCTTTTCTTCTAACAGAAGCTTTTCATCAGAGTCTTCTTCCTAATTCAAACCCTTACTTTTTCCGCCATGGCCCCTAAGAAATCAAGAACCCCAAAAGCTCCTGCGGCAAGCTCCTAGAAGGCTAAAGGAAAGCAGCCTGCATCAGAGGCCGTTGATATTGAGGACTCACTGAATGTGGGAGCTATAGTTCACAGCGACATGCGGTCGTATGTCACCGGTAATAAACTTTGGTCCTCTATTTTGCTGATGCGCATGAGCGGCTACTCCTCGGAGTATCGTCTCGTAGATGTGCTGAAGCTTTCCTTGTCGATGTACATGGACACTTGCTCTTTTAGAGGAGTGTCCGTATATGCACTGAAGCTCCGTTCAACCGATGCACATGGTTATTTTACTTTCTTAAAGTAACGACTGCAGGATTTGCTGAAGTTCTTGCTGATGCGTAGGATTACCATGTAGTGCCTACACGGATGCTCCCTCGTTTAAATACAGCTCTGCTAAGTGGTATCTGTGCGGAAGCTATCTTGCTGAAGCATAGTGCTACCTGGTAGTACCTGTGCGGTGTGCGGGAGTTCTCCAAGAGGATAATAGAGTGCCGCGGGGGAAACGATAAGTTTTCTTGGGTTGGACTCCCTTACCACAACTTGATGGGTTGGTTGGCTTTGCACCGCCCTGGTTTATAAGTCCCTAGCACACTTGAGGGTTACGAGGAAGGGGATGCGACACTGCGTAACTATCATAATGCAAAATGGCTCTATCAGAAGGTCCCCGTCTGTAGGTGGATGTTGGGCCCTTTGGAAGGATATGCTTTCAACAAGGTTTCGCCTACATACAAGAGTTTTCTTGCGGATGATGAGTTAGTAGATAGTGATATAACCTTCGGCGCCTTCTACTGGTTGCAGTCCATTCGTCCTTCCCATTTTGTGTATCGAAACTAGAATTAGGTGTACTTGGAGCCTTATTTGCCAAGCCGATTTGCCCGTCAGTTTGGCTATAGTCAGACCATGATGGGCAACCCAAGCTTCTGTCTCGGCTATGAAGGGAGTCTACTGGATAGCGCCAGGGCATGGTGTTATTATAATGCTGGTAGTACTGGAGCAAAATTTATGATCCCCTTTATGCATGAGGAGACTCGTGTCTTGTATTCCGCTGTGAAGTTCTACTGCATTGTGAATAACTTCACATCGGAGTACGATCGAGAGCGAAGTTTGCTCGAGGAGACAAAGTTTGAGAATCCTCAATTGGCTTCAAAGCATCTTCCGGAGCCTGCATCATCGGAGAGCAGATTCGCCGATGGCTCCAGCTCATCGAGGGAGGGGAGAGATGAGAAAGTCATCATGTTAAGAGAACAAGAATAGATGTTACATTGCAGGATAGACCCTCCCAACAACCTTCATTGGAACTGAGTGCCCTATCCGTTGGATCTTCTTTATGGGCAAGCCTTAGTGTTTTCTTTTCGGGGTTTCATTTCGTACTTTTTGTTTATCGCTGTTTTGCTTGTGTAGGCGGGCCTACATGGCTGAAAGACTCAGGGATCTTCCTGAAGAACCTGCCCAGAGGTGTCCCGAGTCATAAGGACCGAGGGGGAGACTACAGCTGATAAAACTACCAACCCGGAAGGTATCCCTTCTCCTGCTCTCTTCGAGTTTGAGACTCGAGGCTCTTCGGAGTCATTAGCTTCGCTCCAGCAAGAAAGTTTCATGGGGCCGAATAAGGACAAGCCCGTGGAGGTCGCCGAGGTCGACGTGGTAGAAGCCGAGGGCGGTATTCCAGAGTCTGTACCCGTGATGGGCCAGGTGGACATAGATGCTGATGATATTATCTAGAACCTTTCGACCGTGCCTCCTCTCTATATCGGAAGAAGGGTTGAGGATAATCCCGACGCACCGGGAGACAAGGAAGACCGTCCGGCCGAGGAGCTGCCTTCGACGAATTTTGGGGACTTGTCTTATTGGTTGGTTGAAGATCCCCTGGAAGGGTTGACGACGAAGGCTGTCGAAGCATTGGCCGGCCAAACTGTTGAAGGGTCGGCAAGAATGATTGTTGAACAATTGGTTGACGAGGTCATTCTGAAAGTCTCCGAGGAGGCGATTGAGGAGTTGGATGATATGGTCCTCGAAGAGGACCGAGGAGGCCAATGTAGAACAAGTCGACGCGACTGCTAACGAGCCGATAACAAAGGTTCCAACTGAGGGGGCCATTGAGACGATGGTCTGTAGTACTGTTGATGAGCCTGCCGACGTAACTACCAGGAGTCCGGCCAAGGGGACTGTAGAAGAATTGGCCAAAAAAGATTGCTGACAAGCCGGTTGCTGAAGCGCCAGTTGAGAAGACCACTGAGGAGTTGGTCACGCCGACCATTGAGAAAACGGTCATTGAGGTTGCTCATACTTTGGTTTATATGGCTGTAGTTACGAAGGTGGTTGAAGCACCAACGAGGGAGACTGTTGAAGAACCAGCTGTACCTCAGACGGTGTGGTTGTACCGCCGATGGCTTTTGTTATAGTCACGACATCACCTGTTCCGACTGCCATGCCTAAACGCAAGTTGGTTGCCGTTGCCGTCCTGGAACCTTCTATTGCAGCATCTCCAGTGACACCAATGAGTTTGGCTGACAGTACATACTATATCAATCTAATTCTGGGCACCATTCGTCAAGCTTTGATGTGCAGCATAGAGGGTGTCTTGTGGGGCAGCCAAGCTTAGACGGGTTTGGTCTATAGTAGGGGCCCAATTAGTGGCCTTGCGGGACAATCTAGAATGTGAGGCGAAGGCGGATACGAAAGATGATGTACTGACAGATTTGGAAGGTGCCGCCTCCGAGTTTCAAAATCTTCAGCACGGTCTTTCGGCCTTGGATGCTACGGAGCTAGAGAAAATGGCCTCTGAAGCATCCCTGCATGAGCAGAAATGTCGGGCCTTGACTGACAGACTTGCAGAGATCGAGGTCAAAATTGAAGAAGTGATCGACGCCGAAGAGGCTCAGGTCTGCCGTCGTACGTCCTCGGAGGAGAAGTATAAGACCCTCTGGGAGCAAATCCGGAGGCTGGAGAGACTTTGGCCCTTTCGGAGAGCATTCTGGTGAAGTCGAGGGACGAGGAGGAGGCCCTTCGTTAGCTCTCCGAGATCTTAGCCCAAGAGATGCGCCAGGCAAAACTGGCTCTTACGTACCAAAACCTATCTCCGGTTAAAGATGAGGCTGCTCGACGTCAGGATGCCAAACGTCAAGCCCAAGCACTGGTTGGCCTCTAGATTGCTCTTTTGAGGGGTCGAATAGAAGAACTTTTGCATCGATCTTCGTAGTTTTGACCTCCTTTTTGTCTTTCTATCTCTCGCTTTTTAAGAGACTCTTTTTGGTAGCCAAAGAAAGAAAACCTTTCCATTCTATAAATGAAAATTTGGTTTCGCTTCTCTTTTTGCTGTAAGCTTTTCTTGTACAAGAGTGAGAATTTCCCCAAAGGTAGTATGACGTGATGGGATGGAGATAACTCCGTTGGGGATAGGGTATTTTACTCAAAGGTAATATGGACATGGTAAACATGGAATTTTTGGTGGTAGGACCTTCCTTACTCAGAGGTAATATGGACATGGCAATGATAGACTCTACGAGTGTATAGAATGATTCAGAGGTAGTATGGACGTGAAAAGTTCTATAGATAATTCTGACAATCATGGGGTATTGTCATGGAAGAGATGTCTACTCAGTGGTGTTAAGGACATGGTAGACACAATCTTTGCTAAAGTAGAATAACAATTCAGAGGTAGTATGGACGTGAAAGATTTTCTACTGGAGGAGCTATGCAAGAGGTGAACTCAGTAATAGAATTCAAGGACACCCGTGAGGGATGTGGAAACCTATGCTGATTTGAACCTCAGACATAATAGTATTTCAGGAACATGCCATTGGTAGGCATCATTAGCAAGTCGTCGCTAGGTTTGGCCAGTCGGTAGGCCCCATTGGAGTAGACCGTCTCTATGACAAATGGTCCTTCAACTTGGGTTTAAACTTCCCAGCTGTCTTGTGAGTCATCACCATCGGTCTTCGAACTGATAAGACGAGGTCAACCACTTGGAATGTCCTTTCCTGAACCTTTTTGTTGAAGTCCTCGGTAATCCGAGCTTGGTAAAGCTTGATTCGTTGTTGAGCCAACAGACATTTTTCATCCAACGCCCCAGTCCCAAAATATATTGGACAAAGTACGTGAACATGTCAGCTGCACATATACGAAGAATACCCTAATATATAGAATCCTCGTATACGTACATAAGCTGTATAATAAATCATCACAGGTAAGAATAATATAATCTAGGGCCCGTTTGGTTTGCAGGATTGGACAACGTAATGTAATTGGCATTACGTTGTCAATCTAACTCGATTGTTTGGTTGGACAAAAAATTAGATGTAATGTAATCGCGATTACAAGTTTGATTACATTACATCAGTTTCTTCTAAACTCAATTACATTATAAAACCTATGTAATCGTAATTACATTACAACTTAAGCGGAAGATTGATATGCTATAATTTGGACGTTTTGTTCATTTTTTTGTTATTTTTTGTCGTTTTTGTTTATTTTTTTGTCGTTTTTTTTGCCTTTTTGTTCGTTTTTTGTCGTTTTTTGCCCTTTTTTGTTTTTTGCCATTTTTGTTCGTTTTTGTTTGTTTTTTGTCGTTTTTGTCCTTTTTTGTCGTTTTTGTTCATTTTTTGCCGTTTTTGTTAGTTTTTGGTCGTTTTTGTTTGTTTTTTAATCATTTTTTTGCCCTTTTTGGTCTTTTTTTCGTTTTTGGCCATTTTTGTTCGTTTTTGTTTGTTTTTTGTCGTTTTTGTTCCTTTTTTGCCCTTTTGTTAGTTTTTGTCGTTTTGTTCGTTTTTTAATCGTTTTTGTTCATTTGTTGCCTTTTTTGTTTGTTTGTTTCCTTTTTTTGCCATTTATTTTTGTTTTTTGTCATTTTTGTCCTTTTTTGTTCCTTTTTCGTCGCTTTTTTCGTCTTTGGCCGTTTTTGTCGTTTTGTTTGTTTTTTTATCGTTTTGTTCATTTTTTTGCCTTTTTTGTTCGGTTTTTGTCCCATTGTTCGTTTTTGCCGTTTTTATCGTTTTGGGCCGTTTTTTTTCGATTTTTGGTCGTTTTTGTATATTCTTGGCCGTTTTTCGCCATTTTTGGTCGCTTTTGCACGTTTTCTAATATTTATTTCGATTTTGTACATTTTTGTCGATTTTGCACGTTTTTCATTATTTTGGCTTTATTTGTACATCTTATGCCATTTTTTCACGCTTCTTTTTATCATTTTTTGTCAATTTTGTACGTTTTTATCGTTTTTAGTCGATTTTGTACGTTTTGGAACATTTTTCACCTTTTAATCATTTTTTGCCCTTTTGTGGCTGTTTTGCACGTTGTTTAAATCTTTTTTGGTCGATTTTGTACTATTTTTTGTCGTTTTTTATCTTTTTGGTCGATTTTGCACATGTTTGCACATTTTTTATCGTTTTTGGTCATTTTTGCATGTTTTTATCGTTTTTCGTTGGTTTTTGCATATTTTGTTCGTTTTTTGTCGATTTTGTACATTTTCTTTCATTTTTGACAGTTTTTGCGCATTTTTTGTTTTTTGTCACTTTTGCACGTTTTTATCGTTTTTGGTCGATTTAACACATTTTTTGCCGTTTCTGCACGTTATTTATCGATTTTTGTCGATTTTGTACGCTTTTACCACTTTCACATTTTTCTCGTTTTTTGTCGCTTTTTGTTGTTTTTGCCCGATTTTATCGTTTTTGGTCCATTTTGCACGTTTTTGGTCAATTTTGTACCTTTTTTTTGTTGTTTTTTTTGTCTTTTTCCACTTTTTTTCGTTTATGCTCATTTTTTCTTTTTGTTTGTTGTTTTTGTCGTTTTTGTTCCTTTTTGTCGTTTTTGGTCTTTTTTGCAAATCTTTTAATCTTTTTGTCGTTTTTTTGTTCGTTTTAATTCCCTCTTGTTTTTGTCTTCTTTGTTTTTTCATTTTTTGTCATTTCTGTTCCTTTTTTTCGTTTTGGATCATTTTTGTTTGTTTGTTTTTTCTTTTTTTATCATTTTTTGTCATTTTTAATCTTTTTTTGTCGTTTTGGTCCCTTTTGTTCGGTTTTTGTCGTTTTTGATCCCCTTTGATACTTTTTTCGTTTTGGTCATTTTTGTCATTTGTTGTCCTTTTTTTCGTTTTTGGTCATTTTTTGTCTTTTTCATTTTTTTTGTTGTTTTTTTTGTCAATTTTTTTGTTTTTGGTCATTTTCTTATCATTATTGGTCACTTTTGATGGTTTTCACCTTTTTTTGTTATTTTTTATTTATTGTTGTCGTTTTTCTATTTTTATCGTTTTTATCGTTTTTGGTTTTTTTTCCCGTTTTGTTCGTTTGTCAATTTTGGTATTTTTTATTTTTGTCGTTTTTTTTCGTTTTTGGTCTTTTTTTAGCAGAAAACAAACCATTTTTTCCCTTTTTTATTATTTATTATTTATTTTTAATTTTTTTCTCTTTTAAATTTTTTAATTTTTTGTTGATCAACTTTTTAAATTTTATGTTGTATTTTAAAAAATAATAAATTAAAAATTCAATTACATTACATGGTAAACCGAACACATGAATGCAATTAACATTACATTACATGGTTTGATTACATGTTTCAACCAAACATAGTAATGTAATTGTAATTCCATTACATTACAAACTCAATTACATTACAAACCCAATTCCATTACGATTACGATTACATTACAATGAACCAACGTAACCTAATCTCATCACAGCTCAACGCAGAAGATAATAAAGTCTAGATAATAAATGAGTGTATCAAAAGATAGCCGGGTGAATATACTCACTCCAAACAGCTATTAAAATAGTCTCACAAAATCGGAGCCCAACCTCCGCAAATATAAAGAAGAGAGATCTAAAAATATCCACTAATGTCTCAAATAAGTAATAGACTAGAAATCGGTAGGAACTATCTCGTCATCAATGTATGAAGGATCCAAAGCCGCTCCGTACTCCTGCGGAAAGTCGTCTAATCCTAGAGAGATAACCAGGTCCTCAGAGGGACGTAACAAGATACAAGAAAATACCATGCCAAGTAAATTGTGATATATAATAATAAAAGAAAAGGGGATGCATGCAATAGGGTTCCTGACCAGTCTACTGTGAATATGCAGTTTGCGAAACAATCTTTCGACGCATAAGCCCTGGCTGAATATAGGATCCGGTATAGTCCCCTCCTGGGCACCATTGACCAAGCGCATAACGTTCAAAAACGTCAGTGGCCAACCTGAGAGGATTATCATACCCATATCTCCAGCGGAGCTTCCGGTTATAGGGAAAGTGTAATCGAAGCCCATACGTCAGGTATCGTTCTCCCCAACCAATGCCTAGTATCATCATCTCCATGATATGAACCTCCAGTAATCGCCAAGTCTTCTAGCATGCAATTTTATTGGCAGTTACTCCTATCCGTCGTACTCTCCATACGTATCGGTGGCCAGCCGACTACGCGGGTACGTGTCCTACATATGACTCACAATACGTGGTAAAGCAAGTGTCGAGGCCGTATGAGATATACCAATACCTCATCAACAATGGGTGGTCACTAGACTAAGTAAATGCATGAGAAATAAATAAAAGCAAAAAAATGACCGATAGAGTCGCCTGCGCCCAAGTGTGACTTGGACGCACAGTTTTATAATATCAACAAATAAGAAATGCTAAAAATGACAACTAAAAATAAGAATATACTAATCACAGAGTAAGGTGGCAAGGTATCTTTCCTTGTGGTGCGAAGGTGGCAAGTCTAAGAATCACAATGTCATCAATAGAAATGTCACAATCTCCAAACAACTCCGGATGCTGAAACAAACATCAGAACGTACTCGAAATAAGTTCTATACCTAAGAATCGCCTCTCTAAAAGTCTAATTCTGGAACATGGGCAAAATCATAATTTCGGGTCAAAATAATGTCCGTCGTTGGACCTATTTTGCACCGAAATACGTACCAATGTGTACGGTCTCTAAAGTCGTCAAACTATATGTCTATAAATCTGATTTGATGTGACAAACCTAACGGTATGTCTAATTTGGATTTCGATGAGCCGTGCACAAAATCGCACGTTAGGTCAAGTTGCGGGCCAGCCAATTTGGCGTTCCGATCAACCTTCTCAGAATCGGACCAAACATGGCATACAAGACCAGAAAATCGAAACAGTCCTGCTGGCGCAAGTTTTGCGTCGATCCGACGAATGTGCACGAAGTTATGGCCAAGTTCGTAAAAGGTCGACACGTGGGTATCTCGACGGATACGCACTGATTTCGTTGCACATACGCAATAAAATTGAGTTCTGTCAGTTCTCACATGTTAGCAACATCCATATGCGCCTTTCGATGCATATAGTGTGCCACCACCTCACCCGTTTTGTCGGACGCACGCCGTATCGGGAAGTCTTCTAAATTTTTTAATATTTTAACACAATTTTTTGCACAAGTTTAACATCATGCAACTTTCTGTACAGTAAACGAAATAAAATTCTACAGAGTGCATTTTGATCTCGGCTATGTTATTTATGACTTTTTTCAATTAGTTTAATAAATATCCTATTGTGCAGATCAAAAGATGGCTTCCAAGTTAGGTTCCTACGTTATTCAATACTCTATTTTCACAGAGTTTTATTCAACTTTGCATCGAGTTATCTGTCACACCAGAGGGTTATATCCGAATACCTTTGAAGGGACTCAAAGAGGGTTACATTGTTTACATGTAGCAACTTTTGTATCGTAAAACGAATAAACGAGCGAAAAGTAAACAAGGCCGATAGGGGGGTACCTTACTGTCGAGACAGAGTAGGGTCCTCTATTTTTTCGTCGGCCAAGGGGTGCGACGGTGCTCTAGCGATCCGCAGCAGGTCTCAGGCGCTATGACAGTCGTACGGAGATGCAGAGAGAAGTTTGGGGTCGAAGAAATTGTCACTACCACATTTCTAGTTTGAGGGTATTTTTGACATTTTTGGGGTAATTTGAACTTATTAGAATTTATTTGAATTTATGGGAATTTTTAGAAATTACTTTGGAATTGTTTGAATGAGGGTTGACTAGGTTGACTTTCACTAGCTTTGACTTTGTGACCTAACCCTAGTTGAGTTGGACTTGGCTAGATATGAGACCCTAGGTTAAGTTAAGTTAGCCATACTCTAGTTAGTGAAAACAATTAGGAATTTAGAGATTAGAATAGAAGGATTTTGATCACAAGTCATGACTTGTGATTTTTAAGTCATTATTTTTATGACTAAGCCCAAAGCCCATTAGCCAAGTGCCCAAACCTAACCCAAACATTAATTGTCAAGCCACTCAACCCATCCTTGGGATCCCCCCTTATAAATATTCTCTTAGAAATTAGGGCTAGCCTCTAAGGAAGAACAAGCTTTAGAAAGAGGTAATGTCCCAACTTCAAAATCCCTAGAAATTCCATTTTAGCTCCTTTTTCCCCTAAACAAATTGCAATGGGTTTTAAATGAAGTATTCTTGCTGTTGTTACATGTTATTCTCAGATTCAAATCAATTTGGAGGAGTTTGACCATCAAGAGGAACATCTCTCTTTAGATCTTTTTTGGGATTTTGATACATAGAGGTAACTTTCTATTTACACCATGAAATTCTGGTTTTATTGCATATTTAGGGAGCCCTAGAACTAACCTAACTATAGGAATAGGAAACCCTAGAATTTGAGTCCATTTCGTGTCCTATATGGACACGTATCAGTCCTATAGTATAAGTGCTTGTGAAAATGCCACAAAGAAACTTTTTGTGTTATTTTTGAAATCTTTTTAAACAGGAAATTAGTTTTTGTTGTCGCTTACACGTTTCCTTTGGTCTGGGGGTGTCCCTGTGTCTTATCGTGTCGGATTCGACACGTACACACGCGGGTGCGCGCGCGCGCGAGGCTGTAGCGTGTCCTGCCACTCGGGGGCTATTGCTCTTCGGACACAGCACAAGAACATGTGAAACTCGATACCCACTGGGGGGCAATGACTGACACCACGTGTGTCAAGTCTCACGTGTCCCCGTGTCGTGTCGAATGAGCACGAGGCTCTGCACTGATCGGGACTGACAGGTTCAGTCGGTTTTGGGTGTCACTGATACGCGTTTGTAAGTCAGACACGCGGACACTAGGACTCATTGCAGACACCTAGACACGAGGACCTATCCTAGGCGAACCTAGGTTAGTGACCTCGAGACACGTTGTGTCTTGTGTCGTGTGCACAACACGCGTGCACACGTGCACGATACAGTGCACTGAAACAGTGCCTGTGTGTACTGTTTCGTGTCATAAACCATTTAGACACGTTTGTGTCCTTTTGTTTGGACACAAACACCTTGTATGACACATATATAATGTATATTTTGATTACCAACCTTTTAAATTGCATTTAAATGTGTTTTCAATAGTTGTTTATCAATTTCCCCAATTTACTGATACATGTGATTTCCTGTGACATTCCAGTTTTCAAAATCGAAATTGGACAGCTGTTTTAACCTAATTAATGCTGTTAACATATTAGTTTTAGTCCCATTTAGGGTTCTCCTATAGGTAATCTAGCTGTGTGTTGAATTTGGTGGTATTTTGCTTTCAAATGGGGTTAGAATGAAAAAACTGGAAAAATAGGGTCTGTCCTAACTGAACTGTGAACTGATTTTTCCCTCTTCCTATTCCTGTTCAGTCCAGTATACACCCTCTCACTCACTGGTCACTGTACACCCTATTCACTCACCCTCACTCACTCTCCAAACACCCACACACAGTCTATTGTACCCCCTCTCTCACTCACAGTTTACACACACACACTTTTACTCTCACTTACTCACACACACACACACATTCCTCACTCACAGTCACACACATACACTCATGTCTTCTCTCTCTCTCTCTCTATATTCCTATTTTCCTTTGTAAATATATGCTAATAGGTAATGTATATATATAATGTAATGTGTGTATATATATATATATAATATAGTTGTGTAATATTTGGGTATCTAGTATAGATACCTACAATGGATGTATAGGTTATACAAGTATATATATATGTCTCATATATACGCTTGTGTATTTACTATATATATGTAATATATATATACATGTGTTATGTATAGGCCTAGGTAATGTGTGAAATAGCTTGGTCTAGGCTTGTATAGCTTGGTGAGCCTAGATTGGGCTTGTACAGCTTTATTAGACCTAAAATAGACTTGCTAGACTAGTGTAGACTGGTTTGACCTAGTTTAGACTTGTTAGACCTAGTTTGACCATAGTTGACCTAGTTTGACTTCTAGGGTTGACCAGAGTTGACCAAGAGTTGACTTTGGCCTAGTTTGACCTAGATTCATGTAGAATGCATTGTAGTGTTTCATTTTACCATTCTGGACTTGTTGTGACTTGTGATGTTCTGATTAGGAGCCAAACACCACTCCTCGGACAGTACTTTTCAGTTGGGCACTCAGATACTAGGCGAGTACATTCTCTGATCATTTCATATCCTGCTTAGAATTATTTTCTGTATTAAATTACTTTACTGGTTACTGTCACGTTGGTCACACGGATTGGTACTATATTGATTCCTTCTTGAGATGTTATCCTTAGGGAGCATCGGGTACTACATGTTATGTGCGTTTCACTTACATGGCGTATCACTATGCTTCATTGGTTCATTGATCACTTGTGACATATACTCTTATGATCACAGAGTCTCCTTGAATCCTTATCCCATTTACTGGGTATCCTAGAAACTCCTAGAATCCCCATTTATGGGACATCCATGTATCACCCTTCAGGGGCCTTGCATGGAATCATAACATAACCTGGTTGGATCCTTGTGTATTGATTGGGGGTACGGGGGAGTAGAAGTAGACATGTGAATAATACCCAAGTAGTATCTCATCAGAATCTTTCCATAGTGTTTCATCAGAATCTCCTTTGCCATTTACATGTCTATATTGTACTCTGACTCACTAGCCACTGTTAGTCTTTATTTATAGTAGATATTTCTATTACATCTCTCTCTCTGTTTACATACTGCATTTCTTTCAGTACCTGTATCTTACTTTACTGCATAATTATATTTTCTAACCTGCTATGAACTGTTGAGATGTACTGTGCTCGCTCCTGTCCTGACTGGACCTATTGAAAATATTACAGAGGACAAGGAGGCCTGTGTGGATACCTTCTACGGGGCAGCCCTAGATGACACTTACGATCTGGACTCTCAGGAGGACCCAGCTCTAGCTGAGGACATCACCCCCATTGCCTAGACTAGTTTAGTTAGGCTTATCTTATTTCATGTTGTCATGAGACTGTTTAGCTAGACTTTACTTCTGTTCAGAGATTTTGAGTTGTATATATTCTTTCATATACTGTAGCTGAGTTTGTACTCTAGATATTGCTGGGATGTTATCTTAGACTACTTTATCATCTGTTTTCCTTGAGTACCATATCAAATCGTACTTTCTTCTTCCTAAGTTGTGATTGAGTTTATTTACTGCTATGTCACCCCCATTCGGGGAGTATAAACTGTTAGTACATTACTGCTAGATGTTGTGACCTAGGACAGCGTTCTACCACCGACACTGCAGCGTAGGCTGGATGTACCCACGTCTCGTGCCCTTACTCTAGGGTGCGGGTCGTGAGACGTTTTTAGTGGTGGCCCATGCAGGTCTAGACTAGAAGTGTAGTGGTACTCGAATTAGAGTATCGCTACAGCCTGCAGTAGGATATAGGACATTAATTTTAAGGTACTCAATCACTTTAGGAAAAATTCTTTTATTGCCATCTAAATCCTTATTGTCAGCTGATCCTTTGAATTTTAATTGTCCGTCTTTGTTATTTCGTTTCTTTCTCAGAAATTGATACTCTTGTTTGTCTATCTTCAGGATGGTAGAGACTCGATCGTAGCGTACCATTCATGGGGATGCTATGGAGGTGACTGCTACCTCTCAGCCAGTACAGCGGGGCCAGGGGACTGCAGCTCCTGCCACCTCTGCTCGTATTGAGACCTCGGCAGCAGCAGTAGGGAGAATGCTTCTACCGGCTCGGAGGCAGGACCCAGTCATCCCAGAGGATCCTTTCCAGCAGCCGCCGCCTATAGGATACGTGGATGCAGCGCAGATGTTTGCATACTTCCAGCAGTTCATGGACCGGCAGTAGGCTCAGCTGGACAGGGGCATGGAGTTGGCACTTACGACGGTCGCCGCTCGACCAGTGGTCCATTGGCCGAGGACACCGGAGATAGAGCAGTTCCAGAAGATGAGCCCCAGAGACTTTCTGGGGACAGAGGGGATACTATATGCTGATGAGTGGATCGAGTATATAGAGGAGATCTTCCGCCTGGCCCGGATACCAGCAGACCTCCAGATTGAGGCCGTATCTAGCCGGATGCGAGATCTTGCTCGCACCTGGTATCAGTCAGACCCCAGGGTAGGGTTAGCTGGGCAGACTTGGGAGGAGTTCAAGTGCTTCTTCAAGAAGAAGTTCTTCCCAGATTCAGCACTCAAAGCCTTTGAGTCGCAGTTCGAGAGCCTAGTCCAGGGGAGTCTTCCAGTAGAGGAGTACGTTGGGGAGTTTGGCCGCCTAGGCAGGTTCGTAGAGGGCTTGAGCGAGACGACGAAAGCCCAGAGGTTTCGGAAGGGTCTAGTCAAGGAGGTCAAGCCCTTGACCAAGGGCAACAGGGACGCCACATTCGAGGAGATCTTGACGGGAGCCTTGTTGGCAGAGGATGATCTTGAGCTTAGGCTCAAGAGAGGGCGAGACCCAGTTGGGGGCAGCAGCAGCGGGGGCCAGGCCAAGAGGCCCTACTTTCAACATCAGCAGCTGAGGCAGTTCCAGTCGCAGCCGATCCAGCAGAGGCCAGTTCACCAGCAGCAGCAGCCGAGACAGCACGAACAGGGTCAGAGACAGGGTGTTACTTGTGCCAACTGTAAGAAGCCTGGGCAAGTCTTTAATGAGTGCCGGAAGAGGTTGGGCCAGTGCCTGGTGTATGGTTCAGCAGACCACCAGATGAGGGAGTGCCGCATAGCACGAGCAGGCCAGGGAGGAGGAGCCAGGGCTCCAGCAGGCCAACAGAGGGGACCAGCCCTGCAGACGCAGCAGCAGAGGTACGTCCAACACCAACAGCAGGCCAGGGAAGACCAGCGGGGGCGAGGATTCGCCATGGCAGCAGAGGATGCGGAGGCCATCGGAGAGCTGATTGCAGGTTCGATTTTTCTCGACGCGAGTCCAGTTTTTGTATTATTCGATTCCGGTGCTTCGCATAGCTTCATATCAGTATCTTTTACGATTAGACACGGTATCGTAGCTGAATCATTGCCTAGGACTTACAAGATCACGACTGGGGGTGGCATTATCCTCGTAAGTGATGTTTGTAAGGGTCGGAGAGTAGTTTTGGGAGGCCGTAAGTTGGAGGTGAGCCTGCTTATAATGCCATTGCCGAACTACGTTATAGTACTATGTATGGATTGGTTGAGCAGGTACCACGCCAGTATTAATTGCAGATAGGGTAGAGTTCTCTTCAGAGCGCCGGGGGAGCCAGAGTTCGAGTACTCCAGACGTCAGGCAGAGCAGAGTAGCGGAGTCTTCTGTGGAGTCTTGGTCGAGGAGCAGACGATTCTACACCCCTTGATAGCAGAGTATATGGATGTTTTCCCAGAGGAGTTGCCGAGATTGCCACCAGATAGAGATATAGAGTTCTCGATAGAGTTGGTTCCAGGAGCGGAGCCCATCTCTCAGCATGTCTATCGAGTGAACAACAGCGAGCTGGTGGAGGTGAAGAAGCAGGTGGATGAGCTACAGGACAAGGGCTTCATTCGCTCGAGTTCGTCGCCATGGGGTACACCAGTGTTGTTTGTGCCGAAGAAGGATGGGTCAGTATGGATGTGTATTGACTATAAGGCACTCAACAACCTCACGATCAAGAACAAATACCCACTACCGCGGATCGACGATCTTTTTGACCAGTTGAGCGGAGCTCGGGTATTTTCCAAGATTGATCTGAGGTCGGGATATCACCAGGTGAAGGTGAAGGGGGTGGATATTCCCAAGACCGCTTTCAGGACGCGGTACGGGAAGTTTGAGTTTTTGGTTATGCCGTTTGGGCTAACCAATGCACCAGCAGTGTTTATGAACCTTATGAACAAGGTGTTCCACCAGTATCTGGATCAGTTTGTGGTGGTGTTCATTGACGACATCTTGATATATTCCAAGACTGAGGAGGAGCACGAGGAGAATTTGAGGATAGTGCTGGAGATTCTCAGAAAGGAGCAGCTTTACGGGAAGCTCTCCAAGTGTGAGTTCTTCTTGGACCGAGTAGACTTCTTGGGGCATATGGTGACTGGAGATGGTATCTCAGTTGACCCCAAGAAGATTATAGCAGTTGAGGCATGGGCAGCGCCGACTTCAGTTGCAGAGATCAGGAGTTTCCTGGGGCTGGCAGGATATTATCGGAGATTTGTGCAGGATTTCTTCCGGGTTGCAGAACCGTTGACTTGGTTGACCCTGAAGGATGCTGAGTATGTTTGGTCAGAGGAGTGTCAGGCAGTTTTTGAAGAGTTGAAGAAGCGGCTTACGACAGCTCTGATTCTGACATTGCCTTCAGGATCTGGTGCTTTCACTATTTATAGTGATGCTTCAAAGAAGGGGCTGGGTTGCGTCTTGCAGCAACATGGGAAGGTGATTGCCTATGCTTCCAGGCAATTACGTCTCCATGAGAAGAACTACCCTGCCCACGACCTGGAGCTGGCAGCAGTGATATTTGCTCTGAAGTTGTGGATGTATTATCTGTATGGTGAGAGGGTGGAGATCTTCACAGATCACAAGAGCTTAAAGTATGTGTTCACTCAGAAGGAGTTGAACATGAGACAGCGCAGATGGCTAGAGTTGATGAAGGATTTTGACATCCTACTTCAGTATCACCCAGGGAAGGCCAACGTGGTTACCGATGCCTTGAGTAGGTATCCGACAGCCATGTGTTTGACCATAGATCGGCATTTGCTTGAAGACTTAGAGAGCCTTGGGATTGAGGTGATCGTGTCCGGAGTGCAGATGTAGTTATGGGGCATGCAGATTCAGTCAGACTTGGTGGAGAGGATCAAGTCGGCTCAGTTTGAGGACGTTGCTCTGCGGTGTCTCTGAGAGCAGGTTCGAGCAGAATTGCTGGAGGGCGAGTTTTCTCTTGCAGAGGATGGTGCCTTGAGGCACGGTTCCAGGTTATGTGTGCCCAGCAGAGATTTCAGGGAGCAGGTTATGCAAGAGGCCCACAGATCTCAGTACTCTATACACCCGGGTGCCAACAAGATGTACCGAGATCTGAAGGAGCATGTTTAGTAGTCAGGGATGAAGCGGAAGGTGGCTCGCTTTGTGGCTAGGTGCTTGGTCTGTCAGCAGGTCAAGACAGAGAGACAGAGGCCCGGTGGATTGTTGCAGCCGCTGCCGATTCCCGAGTGGAAATGGAAGCATATTACTATGGACTTCGTATCAGGATTGTCACGTACACCAGGAGAAAAAGACGCGATTTGGGTCATCGTTGACAGGTTGACCAAATCGGCCCACTTCTTGCTATTCAAGGTGGGTACGTCTACAGAGAGGCTGGCGGAGATGTATATGCGGCAAATAGTCAGGATTCATGGGGTTCCGGTCAGCAACGTCTCAGATCGGGATAGTCGCTTTACTTCCCATTTCTGGAGGAGTCTGCAAACCAGCTTGGGCACTCAGCTCAAGTTTAGTACTGCATACCACCACCAGACGGACGGACAGTCGGAGTGGACTATTCAGACACTTGAAGATATGCTGCGGACGTGCGTCCTGGACATTAGAGGTTCCTGGGAGGATCATCTTCATTTGGTGGAGTTTACTTACAACAACAGTTTCCAGGCCAGCATTGAGATGTCACCTTTCGAGGCTCTGTACGGGCGTAGGTGCCGTACACCCTTATCTTGGGATGATGTAGGTGAGCAAGCTTTACTGGGGCGAGAGACGGTTGTTGATGCAGCCGAGAAGGTAAAGCTCATCAGGGACAGACTTCGCGTGGCACAGGACAGACATCGGCACTAGGCCGATAGCCACCGGAGGCCGTTGGAGTTTGAGGTACAGATTAGAGTAGGATTAGATTTAGGTTTGTTTGTTTGTGATTTTTTTTAATCATGTTGTTTATTATAATTAATTGGGACCTTGCTTGTGATTAGGTCGGAGACCAGGTTTTCTTGAGGATATCTCCGACTCGTGGTACGATACGTTTTGGTGGAGACATGAAGCTTAGTCCGCGCTTCATCGGCCCTTTCGTTATCAGTGGGAGAGTCGGTGACGTTGCATACAGGCTAGACTTGCCGCCTGTGCTAGTGGGGGTCCACAACGTATTCCATATATCACAGTTGATACGGTACGTGGCTGACCCTAGCCATGTGCTCGATCATTCAGAGATTGAGGTTGGACCTTCTCTCAGCTATCCAGAGCAGCCAGTAGAGATACTGGATCGACGGAAGAAGGTTCTGAGGAACCAGGTGATACCCTTGGTACGCGTCACATGGAGGCATCATTCTCCAGGAGAGTCTACCTGGGAGCGGGAGGATGAGATGCGCGAGCGATACCCTTATCTTTTTGGACCGTGAGGTATACTTTCTATCCTTCTCATCAGTTGCTTTTCGCCTTTCAATTTCGAGGACAAAATTCTTTTAAGGAGGGTAGATTTGTCACTACCACATTTCTAGTTTGAGGGTATTTTTGACATTTTTGGGGTAATTTGAATTTATTTGAATTTATGGGAATTTTTAGAAATTATTTTGGAATTATTTGAATGAGGGTTGACTAGGTTGACTTTGACTAGCTTTGACTTTGTGACCTAACCCTAGTTGAGTTGGACTTGGCTAGATATGAGACCCTAGGTTAAGTTAAGTTAGCCATACTCTATTTAGTGAAAACAATTAGGAATTTAGAGATTAGAATAGAAGGATTTTGACTAAGCCCAAAGCCCATTAGCCAAGTGCCCAACCCTAACCCTAACATTAATTGTCCAGCCACTTAACCCATCCTTGGGATCCCCCCTTATAAATATTCTCTTAGAAATTAGGGCTAGCCTCTAAGGAAGAACGAGCTTTAGAAAGAGGTAATGTTCCAACTTCAAAAATACCTAAAAATTCCATTTTAGCTCCTTTTTCTCCCAAACAAATTGCAATGGGTTTTAAGTGAAGTATTCTTGCTATTATTACATGTTATTCTCAGATTCAAATCAATTTGGAGGGGTTTGACCATCAAGAGGAACATCTCTCTTTAGAGCTTTTGGGGGATTTTGATACATAGAGGTAACTTTCTATTTACACCATGAAATTCTGGTTTTATTGCATATCTAGAGAGCCCTAGGCCTAACCTAACTGTAGGAATAGGAAACCCTAGAATTTGAGTCCATTTCGTGTCGTATATGGACACGTATCAGTCCTATAGTGTAAGTGTTTGTGAAAATGCCATAAACAAACTATTTGTGTTATTTTTGAAATCTTTTTGAATAGGAAATTAGTTTTTGTTGTCGCTTACACGTTTCTTTTGGTCTGGGGGTGTCCTTGTGTCTTATCGAGTCGAATTCGACACGTGCACACGCGGGTGCGCGCGTGCGTGAGGCTATGCGCGTGTCCTGCCACTCGGGGGCTATTGCTCTTCGGACACAGCACTAGGACACGTGAAAGTCGACACACACTGGGGGGCAATGACTGACACCATGTGTGTCAAGTCTCACGTGTCCACGTGTCGTGTTGAGTGAGCACGAGGCTCTGCACTGATCGGGACTGACAGGTTCAGTCGATTTTGGGTGTCACTGATACGCGTTTGTAATTCAGACACGCAGACACTAGTACTCAATGCAGACACCTAGACACGAGGACCTATCCTAGGCGAACCTAGGTTAGTGACCTCGAGACACGTTGTGTCTTGTGTCGTGTGCACGACACGCGTGCATACGTGCACGATGCAGTACATTGAAACAGTGCCTGTGTGCACTGTTTCGTGTCTTGAACCATTTGAACACGTTTGTGTCCTTTTGTTTGGACACAAACACCTTGTATGACACATATATAATATATATTTTGATTACCAACATTTTAAATTGCATTTAAATGTGTTTTCAATAGTTGTTTATCAATTTCCCCAATTTACTGATACATGTGATTTCCTGTGACATTCTAGTTTTCAAAATCGAAATTGGTAAGCTGTTTTAACCTAATTAATGCTGTTAACATATTGGTTTTAGTCCCATTTAGGGTTCTCCTATAGGTAATCTAGCTGTGTGTTGAATTTGGTATGATTTGGTGGTATTTTGCTTTCAAATGGGGTTAGAATGAAAAAAACTGGAAAATAGGGTCTGTCCAAACTGAATTGTGAACTGATTTTTCCCTCTTCCTGTTCCTGTTCAGTCCAGTATACACCCTCTCACTCACTGCTCACTATACACCCTATTCACTCACCCTCACTCACTCTCCAAACACCCATACACAGTCTATTGTACCCCCTCTCTCACTCACAGTTTACACACACACACTTTTACTCTCACTTACTCACACACACACACATTCCTCACTCACAGTCACACACATACACTCATGTCTTCTCTCTCTCTATATATATATATTCCTATTTTCCTATGTAAATATATGCTAATAGGTAATGTATATATATAATGTAATGTGTGTATATATATATAATATAGTTGTGTAATATTTGGGTATCTAGTATAGATACCTACAATGGATGTATAGGTTATACAAGTATATATATATATGTCTCATATATATACACTTGTGTATTTACTTATATATGTAATATATATATATACATGTGTTATGTATAGGCCTAGGTAATGTGTGAGATAGCTTGGTCTAGGCTTGTATAGCTTGGTGAGCCTAGATTGGGCTTGTATAGCTTTATTAGACCTAGAATAGACTTGCTAGACTAGTGTAGACTAGTTTGACCTAGTTTAGACTTGTTAGACCTATTTTGACCATAGTTGACCTAGTTTGACTTCTAGGGTTGACCAGAGTTGACCAAGAGTTGACTTTGGCCTAGTTTGACCTAGATTCATATAGAATGCATTATAGTGTTTCATTTTACCATTCTGGACTTGTTGTGACTTATGTTGTTCTGATTAGGAGCCAGACACCACTCCTCGGACAGTACTTTTCAGTTGGACACTCAGATACCAGGCGAGTACATTCTCTGATCATTTCATATCCTGCTTAGAATTATTTCCTGCATTAAATTACTTTACTGGTTACTATCACGTTGGTCACACGGATTGGTACTATATGGATCCCTTCTTGAGATGTTATCCTTATGGAGCATCGGATACTACATGTTCTGTACGTTTCACTTACATGGCGTATCACTATGCTTCGTTGGTTCATTGATCACTTGTGACATATACTCTTATGATCACAGAGTCTCCTTGAATCTTTATCCCATTTACTGGGTATCCTAGAATCTCCTAGAATCCCCATTTATGGGACATCCATGTATTACCCTTCGGGGGCCTTGCATGGAATCATAACATAACCTGGTTGGATCCTTGTGTATTGAATGGGGGTTCGGGGGAGTAGAAGTAGACATGTGAATAATACCCAAGTTGTATCTCATCAGAATCTTTCCATAGTGTCTCATCAGAATCTCCTATGCCATTTATATGTCTATATTGTACTCTGACTCACTAGCCACTGTTAGTCTTTAGTTATAGTAGATATTTCTATTACAGCTCTCTCTCTGTTTACATACTGCATTTCTTTCAGTACATGTATCTTACTTTACTGCATGATTATATTTTTTAACCTGCTATGAACTGTTGAGATGTACTGTGCTCGCTCCTGTCCTGACTGGACCTGTTGAAAATATTACAGAGGACGAGGAGGAGGCCTGTGTGGATACCTTCTACGGGGCAGCCCTAGACGACACTTGCGAGCTGGACTCTCAGGAGGACCCAGCTCTAGCTGAGGACATCACCCCCATTGCCTAGACTAGTTTAGTTAGGCTTATCTTATTTCATGTTGTCATGAGACTGTTTAGCTAGACTTTACTTCTGTTCAGATATTTTGAGTTGTATATATTCTTTCATATACTGTAGCTGAGTTTGTACTCTGGATATTGCTGGGATGTTATCTTAAACTACTTTATCATCTGTTTTCCTTGAGTACCATATCATATCGTGCTTTCTTCTTCCTTAGTTGTGATTGTGTTTATTTACTGCTATGTCACCCCCATTCGGGGAGTATAAACTGTTAGTACATTACTGCTAGATGTTGTGACCTAGGACAGCGTTCTACCGCCGACACTGCGGCGTAGGCTGGACGTACCCACGTCTCGTGCCCTTACTCTAGGGTGCGGGTCGTGACAGAAATTTGAGGGGGTCGCGAGTTTTTATGGTTCCAATCGAGCTTCGGTTATTTTTATATAAAAAGTTAGTTTGTTATGTATCCATATTAGATTTGATTTTTTAACCAAATCTCCATTGTTTATGATTCAAATTTTTGATTCAAATCGGAAGATAATCCTTCAGGGATTCGGTTAAGTCAAATTTTGTGCGATTTGGTTTTGAATTGGCCGAGTTTGGGTTTAAGAAAATTCTATTTTTCTTGCTTCATTTCCGAAGGTTACACAGCGGTGAGTCGGCTTGGTCGCGGGCACTGTAGCTTGCTACAGTACGCGCCTTTAAGTCTATTTTTTCTCTAACTCTTATATATATATATATATATATTTTTTTTCTCTAACTATTATATATATATATATATATATATATATATATATATATATATATATTAAAAAAAAATATATATATATATATATATATATATTTTTTCTCTAACTCTTATATATATATATATATATATATATATATATATATATATATATATATATATATATATATATATATATATATATACCTTTATAAATATATATATATATATATATATATATATATATATATATATATATATATATATATATATATATATATTTTTTTTTTTTTATATATATATATATATATATATATATACCTTTATATATATACCTTTATAATCAATCTTATAGAACAATAAAATAGCCTTAGAAAATTTCTAAAAATATCTAAAATTCCAAATCATAATGTAGAGTACATTTGTTAACATAATTCACAAGCATACATACCTATACATTATTAACTAACAACTAATGACTTAATACAAAAAAAATATATAACAAAATAATAAATAATAAAAATATTAAAATAATTACGAATAAAATATGGGGGTTTACATCCTACCCAACTTAAAAAAATTTTGTCCTCGAAATTAAAACTAATGTTGGGGGTGGGGGTGCAATGCAAAATTTTTTTAAAGAATCAACATGCAAAACATACCTTGGTTGTCAAAGAAATGAGGGTAGCGATTTCGAATGTCGTCCTCACGCTCCCAAGTAGACTCTCTTGGCGAGTGGTGCTTCCATGCCACGCGAACCAACAGTATAGATTGATTCCGCAACACCTTCACCCGACGATCAAGGATGCCTACTGGTTGCTCTCGGTACGACAGACTCGGTCCAACCGTGATCTCGGAGTGATCGAGCACGTGACTGCTGTCTGCCACGTATCGCCTCAGCTGCGACACATGGAATACGTCATGCACTCCCTCTAATGACGGTGGCAATGCCAATCTGAAGGCATCTTCTCCAACACGTTCTAAGACATCAAAAGGGCGATGTATCTTGGACTCAATTTGCCACGTCCTCCGAATCGAATCGTGCCTGTAGTGGTGGATATCTTCAAGAACACATGGTCGCCTTCCTTGAACTCCAAAGGTCGACGACGATTGTCTGTCCACTACTTCTGACGATCTTGCGCTGCTCGCAGGTGGTCCTGTATCTTCTTAACCTTCTCCACTGTACTCAAAACTAGCTTGGGACCCAATATCTGTCGCTCTTCGATGTCGCTCCAACAGACAGAAGATCGACACTTTATATCATACAATGCTTCAAACGGAGCCATCTGATTGCTCGTTTGATAGCTATTGTTGTAAAAAATTCTACAAGATGAAGGTGGTCTTTCCATAATTCGCCAATGTCAAGCATACATGCTCTCAACATATCTTCTAGCGTCTGGATAGTACGCTCTGACCGACCGTTTGTATGCGGATAGTACGTTATGCTAAACTTCAAATGCGTATCCAAACTATTCTGCATACTCCTCCAAAAGTGTGAGATAAATCTCGAGTCACGATTCAACACCATACTAACTGGTAAACCGTGAAGCTTCACTATTTGCTTCATATACATATCTGCTAAAACTTCTGTGGACTGCCGCACTTTAAAAGGTAAGAAGTGGGCCGACTTGGTAAGTCTATCAACAATCACCTATACCGCATCTCGTCTAGTATGACTCTGAGGAAATCCTGTGACGAAGTCCAACGTAATGTGCCCCCACTTCCACTCGGGAATGGGTAGCGGCTGCAATAACCCGGCCGTCCTTTGGTGCTTGGCCTTCACTTGTTGGCACAACAAACACTTGGCCATGAAACGAGCTATCTCCTGCTTCATTCCGTGCCACCAATAATACTGTCGTAGGTCCCGGTACATCTTAGTTCCTCTTGGATGAATAGAGTAAGTCGAACTGTATGCTTTTGTCAGAAATCCTGCTGTAGCTCTCCATTAGGAACATAAATACGATCACCACATTCTAATATCCCATCGAGATTAATCCTCAATCTTGTCTGCTCTCCTGCTTCTGTCCTCTCTCTAAGCCGTCGAAATCTAGCATCCGTGGGCAATGCCGCCTTGATCCTCTCTACTAATGATGATTGCACTTGGAGATTGGCTAACATGCCATCTGCTCCAGGTAATACTACCTCAATACCAAGCTTCTGCAAGTCTTCTATCAATTTCTTCTATGTGCTCAAGAAGTGAGCCATGGGCTTACGGCTTAATACGTCTGCCACGACATTAGCCTTACCCGGATGATAATGTAGCTCGATCTCGTAATCCTTCATCTACTCCAACCAATGTCGTTATCGCATATTCAACTCTTTCTGTGTGAATACGTACTTGAGGCTCTTATGATCAGTGTAGATATCAACCTTCTCGCCGTACAAGTAGTGTCTCCATAGCTTCAAGGCAAAGATAACCGATGTGACCTCTAGATCATGGGTCGGATAATTCTTCTCATGCACCCTAAACTGCCTCGATGCGTATGCTACTACACAATCAGGCTGTATTAATATACATCATAATCCCTTCCCCGATGCATCGTTGTAGATCATAAATCCTTCCGGGCCCGATGGTAGTATTAAGATAGGTGCAGTGGTCAAGCACTTCTTGCATTCGTTAAAAGTGAGTTGACACTCATCTGTCCGTACAAACTCCTGACCCTTACAAGTGAGTCAAGTCATATGCCCCGCTATTCGAGAGAAATCTTCTACGAACCTTCGGTAATAACTCGCAAGTCCAAGAAAACTTCTTACCTCGAAAGTTGATGTAGGAGCAGGCCATGCCTTGACTGTTGTAATCTTCTTCGGATCTACTGATATGCCGTCTCCAGTAACGATGTGTCCAAGAAATGATACTTCCTTGAGAAAGAACTCACACTTGCTAAGCTTTGCGTAAAGTCGCTCATTTCTCAATGTTCCCAAAATAATCCGTAGATGCTGCTCATGCTCCTCTTGGCTCTTGGAGTAAATCAAAATATTATCTATAAAGATGACTACAAATTTGTCCAAGTACTGGTGAAAGATCTTGTTCATCAAATTCATGAAAACTGTGAGAGCGTTGGTCAAACCGAAAGGCATAACCAAGAATTCATAGTATCTACACCTCGATCGAAATACCGTCTTTGTAATGTCTACCTTCCGAACCATCAGTTGGTGATAGCCTGATCTTAAGTCACTCTTGGAGAATACTTCTGCTCCACTCAGTTGATCGAATAGATCATCTATACACGGTAGGGGATACTTGTTCTTCACCGTTACTGCATTCAAAGCTCTGTAGTCGATGCATATGTGCATTGTCCCGTCTTTTTAGGCACAAAAAGAACGGGCGCTCCCCATGGTGACGTACTGGCATGAATAAAGCCTTTCTCCAACAAGTCGTCAATCTGCATCTTCATCTCTACCAACTCCTTGGGTGCCAGACGATACACTCGAGATGAAATAGGCTCGGCTCTGGGAATAAGCTCAATAGAAAACTCAATGTCTCGGTCAGGTGGCAGTCCTAGAAAATCCTCGGGGAATATATCCTCTAACTCAGTGATAACAGGGTACTGAGGGGTGTCCTGCATCATCATGTGAGTCCCAAATGTAGGTGTATCACAACTCTCTCCTTCTTCTTTGGCGAACTCAAACTCCACCATATTCGGTGGTCTAAAGATGATACTGCGCCTATGGCAGTCTATGAGGGCAAATTACTGGTTCAACCAGTCTATTCCGAGAACCACGTCGAACGTAGGCATAGGAAATATAAGAAGTCGTGCTTTCATCTATCTACCACATATCACTACAGGACAAAGTCTAAAAACACCACTAACAGGTACAACTCCTCCAGTGAGGATTCTAATATTCTTAGATAAGGGTGTAATTGGAATGTTATGTCTAGTGGCAAAACTAGTGGCTATGAATGAATGAGTGGCTCCAGTATCAAATAATATAATGGTGGGAAACGAAGCAACTAAAACCATACCTGCTATGACCTCTGCCGCGGTCTCTATATCCTCTACAGCAAGCGAGAATACCTATCTATAATTTTGTCCTATACTCTGAGCTCTGGCCTTGTTGTACTGTGCGTCTTAGGAAGGCAATGGTGGGCGAGGTTCTCCTGCTGCTGGTCAGGGAGGTGGGGGTGCTGAAGCTTTCGACCTCAAGGCCTAATGTGCATGTACTAGTACTCGCTGCTCGGGGAAATCTCTGGCCAAGTGCTGTCCCGATCCATATCTCATACATAATCCCAAATGAAGTCGGCAGTCATCTCTGATATGACCTTGCTATCAACAAAAGTGGCAAGTGGGCTTCTAATAGGGTGTACCCCTCTGCTGGTACTATCCTGTGGTCCTCCTGAAAGGTCCTTCCTGAGTAGCTCAGGCTGGTGCAACTGCTGGTGTGTGGTGCCTCGATGTCTGCTGCTGCTCCTTGCGAAGAATCTTCTGAGCACAAGCTTCTTCCAAGGCAGCTGAATGGGAGACTCGAGACTGGGTAGTCGTATAAGACAGGAGATCTGGTGCAAGCTTCTGATAGAATCTCCTTGCCTTCTCTAACTTTGTCGGGATCAGTCCCGTACCAAATCTACTTAGGCGATTAAATTCAGAGTCATACTCATCAACCGTCATATTTCCTTGCTTCAGATGAAGGAACTGGTCGTATAGACCATCTCGAACATGGATGGAGAAGAATCTCTCATAGAATAGATCATAGAACTGCTTCCAGGTGATCCCAGCGCCTAATCATCTCTCTTCTGCTTTCCACCAGTGGTGGGTATTATCCTCTAATAGTAGGTCCACTGCTGTCGTCCAATCTTGAGCTAGCAACTGGGATACCTTCAGTAGATTTTTCATACTAATAAGCCATTGTGACACCTCTAGTGGCTTCTCCGTTCCTCTGAAGGCCTTAGGGTTCATATCTGTAAAGTTTTTGCTACAACCTTCATAAGGATGCAGAGCCGGTGCTGGTGCTGGTACCGGTGCCATATGTGGAGGTGGAGGTCTAGCCAATGCTATCATCATAGTCTATCTTATCAGCTCAGTCTGCTGTCACTGAGGCTGCATCATGGCATGCACAAACTGGAATGTAGGGCTCCCATCCGTTGGTGGTAGAGGCATCTGAGGTCCCAACTGTTATAGAAATTGCTCAGGAAATGATGGTGGTGGAGGCAGTGGTACATTACCTTCCAGTGGCATGGTAGTGATCTGTCCATCCTGGCTGACTCGTGTGCCGTAATCTCTGGATGCACCGTCGTCGGTGTCGTAGAAGGATGCGACTTTTCTAGCAGGTATGGTGTCACCGGAGTCACTGGATGATTCTGTCCCTCCTGGGTAGCCTCTTCTCAATATATGAGGGCCAAGGCAGAAGTACATCTGCTTCTTAGATTTATACTGTTGGCACGAGGAAGAACAGGACGATATTAGGAATGGTTAGATATGAGGTAAATCAAATAATCAGGGAAGTTTCGAAAAGGTTGGAAGTCAAAGGAGGTAGTAGTTCTGGATGAGATACTATTCCTATTCCTATATGCAGGCTTGTTGGGAAAAGTCATGTAACCCAACCATATTTTCTGACCTGCATGGGCCACCACAAAAACATATAACTGCCCCAGTCCCAAAATATATAGGACCGAGTACGTGAACATGCCAGCTGCACATATACGAAGAATACTCTAATATATGGAATCCTTGTATACGTACATAAGCTATATAATAAATCATCACAGGCCAGAATAATATAATCTAATCTCATCACAGCTCAACACAGAAGATAATAAAGTCCAGATAATAAATGAGTGTATCAAAAGATAGCCGGGTGAACATACTCCAAACAGATATAAAAATAGTCTCATAAGATCGGAGTCCAACCTCCACAAAGTATTAAAAAAAGATGTAAAAATATCCACTAATGTCTCAAATAAATAATAGACTAGAAATCAGTAGAAACTGCCTCGTCATCAATGTTTGAAGGATCCAAAGCTGCTCCATACTCCTGTGGGAAGTCGTCTAATCCTGGAGAGCTAACCAGGTCCTCAGAGGGACATAACAAGATACAAAAAAACACCATGCCATATAAACTGTGATATATAATAATAAAAAGAAAAGGGGATACATGCAGTAGGGTTCCTGATCAATCTACTGTGAATATGCAGTTTGAGAAACAATCTTTCGACGCATGAGCCCTGGCTGAATATAGGAACCGGTATAGTCCCCTCTTGGGCACCAGTGACCAAGCGAATAACGTTCAAAAACGTCAGTGGCTAACCTAAGAGGATAATCATAACCGTATCTCCAGCGGAGGTTCTGGGTTACTGGGGAAGTGTAATCGAAGCCCATACATCAGGTATTGTTCTCTCCACCCAATGCTTAGTATCATCATCTCCAAGACTGATATGAACATCTAGTAACTGCCAAGTCTTCTAGCATGCAATTCTATTGCTAGTTACTCCTACCGTCGTATGCTCTATACGTATCGGTGGCCAGCCGACTATGCAGGTACATGTCCTACATGTAACTCAACACGTAGTAATACAAGTGTCGAGGCCGTATGAGAGATACCAATACCTCATCAACAATGGGTAGTCACTAGACTAAGTCAATGCAAGAGAAATAAATATAAACAAGAAAACGACCGATAGAGTCGCCTGCACCCAAGTTTGACTTGGACGCACAGTTTTATAATACCAACAAATAAAAATACTGAAAATAACAACTAAAAATAAGAATATAATAATCACAGAGTAAGGTGGCAAAGTAACTTGCCTGGTGGTGCGAAGGTGGCAAGTCCAAGAATCATAATGTTATCAATAGAAATGTCACAATCTCCAAACAACTCCGGATGCTGAAACAAACATCTAGAACATACTCAGAATAAGTGATATACCTATGAAAAACCTGTCCAAAAGTCTAATTCTGGAAAATGGGCAAAATCGTAATTTCGGGTCAAAACGATGTCCGCCGTTGGACCCATTTTGTGCGGAAATGTATGCCAATATCTACGGTCTCTAAAGTCGTCAAACTACATGTCTATGAATCTGGTTTGAGGAGATGAACCCAATGGTATATACAATTTTGGATGCCGATGAGTCGTGTACAAAATTGTCCGTTGGGTAAAGTTGCGAGCCCGTCAATTTGGCGTTCCGATCAACCTTCTCAGAATCAGACCAAACTTGGCATACAGGACCAAAAAATCGATACGGTCCTGCTGGCGCAAGTTTCGCATCGATCCGACGAACGTGCACAAAGTTATGGCCAAGTTTGCAAAAGGTCGATACGGGGGTATCTCGACGGATACGTACTGATTTCGTCGCGCATATGCAACAAAATCGAGTTTTGTCAGTTCTCACACGTCGACAACATCCTTATGCGCCTTTCGATGCATATGGTGTGCGACCATGTCGCCCGGTTTGTCGCTCGCACGCCGTATCGGGATGTTTTCTTAAGTTTTTAATATTTTTTTAACATAGTTTTTCGCACAAGTTTAACATCATGCAACTTTCTGTACAGTGAACGAAATAAATTTCTACAAACTGTGTTTTGATCTTGGTTATGTTGTTTATGACTATTTTTAATTAGTTTATTAAAAATCCTAATGTGCTGATCAAAAGATGGATTCCAAGTTAGGTTCCTAGGTTATTCAATACTCTGTTTTCGAGACAGATTTTCATTCGACTTTGCATCGAGTTATCTGTCACACCAGAGGGTTATATCCGAATCCCCTTGAAGGGACTCAAAGAGGGTTATATTGTCTACATATAGCAACTTTCGGATTGCAAAACGATTAAACGAGCAAAAAGTAAACAAGGCCAAAAGGGGGGTACCTTGCTGTCGAGACAGAGCAGGGCCCTCTATTTTTTCGTCGGCTAAGGGGGTACGACGACGCTCCGGCGATCCGCAGCAGGTCTCAGGCACTCTGACAGTTGTTCGGAGATACAGAGGGAAGTCTAGGGTCGAAGAAATTTGAGGGGGTCGCGAGTTTTTATGGTTCCGTTCGAGCTTCGGTTATTTTTATATATAAAAAGTTAGTTTGTTATGTATCCATATTAGATTTGATTTTTTAACCAAATCTCCATTGTTTAGGATTTAAATTTTTGATTCAAATCGGAAGAGAACCCTTTAGGGATTCAGGTAAGTCAAATTTCGTGTGATTTGGTTTTGAATTGGCCATGTTTGGGTTTAAGAAAATTCTCTTTTTCTTGCTTCGTTTCTGAAGGTTAGACAGCGGGGGGTCAGCTTGGTCGCGGGCACCGTACCTCACTACAGTGTGCGCCTTTAACTTTTATTTTCACTAACACTTATATATATATATAAAAATAAAAAATATAAGTATATATATATATATATATATATATATATATATATATATATATATATATATATATATATGTATATACCTTTATAATCAATCTTATAGAACAATAAAACAGCCTTAGAAAATTTCTAAAATTATATCCGAAAATATCTAAAATTCCAAATCATAATGTAGACTACATTTGATAACATAATGTACAAGAATACATACCTATACATTATTAACTAACAACTAATGACTTAATACAAAAATATATATAAAAAAAGAATAAATAATAAAAATATTAAAATAATTAGGAATAAAATATGGGGGTTTAGAGTTGATTGTCTTCGTCAGTCAGCTGGTTGGTGATGGCTACCCATAGAGATAGGATCTGGATCTCCAGGGAAGCACTGCCTCGCTTCCATAAACCAGAAAGAATGGTGTGTTGCCAGTGGGTGTCTGAACAGTTCTACGGTAAGCCCACTGGCATTTGCCAAGCTTTTTATTCCAGTTACATTTGTTAGAGGAAACGACTTTTTTTAGCAGCTTGACGATAGTCTTTTTAATGCTTCGGCTGTTGCATTCGTTGCAGGATTGTAAGCCGTTGATGCCACATTTTGTATTCGATTCTTATCGCAGAACCGTTGTCATGGATAATCCTTCTAGGAACCTTGAAGCGGTATATAATGTGTTGCTTGACAAAACTGATCATATTCGAGGTTCTGACTTCAGCCAGAGGTACTGCTTCTGCCCACTTAGAAAAGTAGTGGGTGATGGCGAGTATGAACTTGTGTCCTTCGGAGGATGGTGGACTGATCGGCCCGATAATATCCATTTTCCATGCTTCAAATGGATAGGAGGCCGCTGTGGGGTATAAAAACTCAGAAGGTTGGTGGATGAAGTCAGCATGCAAATAACATACTCAATACTTTTTTGCATAATCAACAGCCTTTGCCATCATAGTGGGCCAGTAGTAACCCATATGATGCAATCGATCCTGTAACTTAGGACCAACTGATGGGATCCGCAGGTGCCATCGTACGCCTACCGGTGTGCCTCTTATGCTTCTGTCTTGGATAAACATTGCAGGAGAAGTCCGTCGTATGAACGACGATACAGCATTTTGGTAGCCATGTCATTGTGGACACACACAAAAAAGAAGAAAAAATACTATCTTTTCTTTTATTGGCGCAAGGCACCACAAATCGAGTACGCCTGAGAGATCCTCCGCTGAGGATCCCCGAGTACAAAAAATAATTCTGAAGAATGGGACGATGGAGATTGAGTGGCAGTTGCTCTTTTACTCCATTGACACTCTGATTATAAAAGTGGGAGAAAACCATAGAAAATTGCTAACTCTTGGCTCATTGACAAGAAGTGCAGCAATTTGGCTCTTGAAAATGCCCTCCGTTCGCTTGTCTTGAAGAGGGATGAAGACCCCCTATTATAGTCGTTCTCGAGCTGGAACGATGTTATGCGCCCATGTACAGAGACACGCTGGTTCTTACGTGGGCGCATAGTCCTGCTTTGGGCCATAGGGTACAGGCACATACAGGCTGCAAGATCATGGATTGGTCGTGCTGCTGACGTGGCCGCATGCTTCGGTGCACGACTGCTCGTGGAGACTGACGTGGCCATGCGCTTCTGTGCACGTTTTGATCGTGGCTTTGACTAAGTCAGGCTTGGGCGCATAGCCATGTCTCAGGCTATGAGCCCTCATTTCGGGGGAGCTAGCCAATGGGTGCATAGTACGGCCCTCTCCTTTGGGCGTATAGTATTTGGCCGACCTATCAGGGAGATACGACTGTTGAGATTATCCTCAAAATCCGAACTGACAGATTCATTGGAACATAATTTGAAGCGGTCCATCCATTATGCGCCGTCTACGTCAACAAGAGACAGTCGTATACTATACAGAGAGCTGGTCCATCACGTGGGTGCATAGGCTGTATTGGGCGCATATACCACAATGGGCACATACAGTATGTGGGCACATAGGAAGAGGCCTATGCCTATAAATAGACCCTGGGAGAGAGAAAATTCATTATTTCTTCCTCTCTGAATTTTTTAGAAAACTCTTCATCTTCTTCCTTTCAGAATCATGTCTTCCAAGGACGCCAAGAGATCCGCGAAGGGCAAGGGGGCTGCGTCGAGTGGCTCTCCTCCTGCGACAGAGTCCTCGGTCGTCCAGGACCCGATTTTGGGTGTGGGCATGCTTCAAAAAACGAAGTCTTGAGCGTTAATTTGTGACGCTCGGACTTCTCTTCTGCCTAGGCACTTGCGCCTAGGGAACATACTTTCTGTGAGCGTTTCTATGCGCCCACAGAAGTCATGCGCCAGCACTGCGTTATGCGCCCACGTACTGCCATGTTATGTGCCCTTTAAGCTGTGGTACGTTATGCTCCCGCTAACTGTCCATGTGCTATGTGCTCACATGTCTTTGTATTGGACGCATATCCTCTTAGGCGTATAGCCTTTTGGGCGCATAGAAACTCTTTAGAACTTAGTTTTTCCTGCGATCTTCTGGATCTGACTATCTTTTTGCCTTTGTAGTGAACATGTATGTCCCAGAGCTTAGCGGTATCCCTTTCGGTTTCGCCTGCCACGTTCTCGCACGAGCCTTATAACCAACATGATCAGCGATGTTCAAACGAAGATCAGTCATGATCAATCTACAGAGCGGGCGATCGCCCTTACTGAACAGGAAAAAACCTTTTTGAAGCAGATACTGAATGATGAGAAGCTCGGAGGGCCGCACTGTTGGAAGAAGCCATACTTCCTATTTGGTGACTGTGTAGGATTTGAGTACAACGCGACGATATGTCTGGAAGAGTCTTTGGTAACTATATTGAATGACCAAAGAATAAGGCTGCCATCAATGAACCGCCACTACCCTCTGTCGGTGTTTGCTAATTTAGCCGTACAGAGACAGGTGAAATAGGACCTGACTCGTGAAGTGCCTATGGTTGTTTCTGACAAGTTCTAGTTCAACTCTGGTGACCGGAAAAAGGACACATTCAAGTATGTCAAGGATTCCACATCTTACTCCATGAGGGGGCTACAGCCGGGTGTTGTGCTGAACGATGTCCCGACTGATCTTCATCCCTATGCTGCTGAGAATCTCTCCAACTTGATGCTATTGAAGAGGGAGTCATATCCGGAAGGAAAAATGAGACTGGAAGGCTGGAAACATCCTGTTTCGTTCTAGAGTGACCTTACTCGGTGGGTGCTGTCGACTTACGAAGCCAGCTTAAAGGCTGCCGGTCTTTTTTATGCCGTCAGGGCCACTCAGTATGGCATCAAGGCTAATTGGCCGATGTTTATCTTCTTGGCAGAGCTGTACAACCATCATACGTGCACCTTTTTTACTCCGGGCGGGGAGATTGGCTTGGCTCTTCATGAGATGCAGGCGGTATCCAAACTTCTCTGGGGGACAGAGCCATATACAAAATATGTCCCCAGCGATACAGAGATCTCAGATCTGGAGAAGGAGAGCTCTGATATGATGAATGTGTACAAAGAGTTACTTTGTCATTTTTTCATCTGTCACCAAACTACAAAGAAGGGTAAGACCGAGGGGTCCAACCGGCATACGAAGTCTTGGACCAATTATATTTTCACCAGAGGAGGGGGAATGACCAGTCTCCTTCTCATTGCCTAAGCCTTTGACAATCTCTGAGATAGATCGGCTGATGACAAGTCACAGAGTTGTAGATACCGAAGATAGGGACGATCCTGAGGGAAATTCCCTGATTTAGCATTTCTTTCGGCAAGCCGAATTTAAGATGTCAAAAGAGGCGGTGCTTGCCTCTTTTCTGATGATATGGCTGATAGAACTGGGGATTCCCAGGACCCTTCCTTTGGTGTGCGTATTGATCGATAGAAAGTTAAATAGATCTAATACGTGTTCTAACCCTTCATAGGCGGAAACTAGGGTTCACGAATTATATCTGCGGTGGAAAAGAGACAAGTAATTCCTGACAATCTCGAGCGGACGACCCCAAGATCTTATGTACATATTCTTTCCTCGAGTTGGACGTCGTGTGGGCGACGATCTCCCAACCTTTTCTTCTCCTTGGCAGCACTCTCTTTCTCTCCTTACGTGAATCACGAATTTAGAGAAAATTTCAGATTTCTGATCAGTAATCTGGCGGCCAGAGAATGGAGGATATATATAGGCTACGATAGGGACCATGAGGAGAAATTAGGGTTAGGCCTCCTAATGGATCTGGATATCCCGTGTTCAGCCCGAACACACAATCCAGGCCTATTAACAATAGCTCGGTCCACTAATGAGTTATTATTGCACTACCTCCCTAATCCCAAATTATATTTGTGGGGTCCTTTTATTATATGCTCGTTTGGCTCCCCATGTTAAGATATCGTATGTCCGTCGATCAAATTAAGTTACTGACGACTATATTGATTTGACATCTTTTATCCTTAAGTAGTACCGCTCAACTTTATTTGTCATGTCAGATATAATCTACCTGCAAGGTTTACATGGCAATCCTTATGAGCTCCTTAAGAGGACATCATCAACCCGATGTATCGGGACATGGATTCTATTTATAATCAACAGCCCATCATACATACAATGTTATTACCCAATTCATAGAGGTTGTCGATCCATAATGAATCTTACTCTTTTATGAGTCAAAGTAATGCACGCTGCATATACATGTCCGTTATTTTATCCGGATTTAGAGTACAAGCATCCATAATAACAGAGGTGTTTATTCTCTTATGTAGTCAGTACAAAGAGAACAACCTCAAGTGGTCCTGTTCAATACACACAAAGTGTACTAGTATAAACCTATAGTCAAGATAGACTAATACCAGATTACACTACGACCTTTCCAATAGATTGTCCAAGTTTATCTAGGCTGTGAACTATTTATATACTCCATAGGAAACTGGTAATATGATCTTCTGCGTGACACCACACACCATATTATCTACAATATAGAATATCAGACATTTGTATTAACACTTGCAAAAAATACAATATGCAAATATTTGCCCATATGATTCTTATTCAAAATTTAAGGAAATAAGGTTACTACAAAAGTGATGCTTTTAGTATATAACCCTAATAATCTCCCACTTATTCTCAAAGTATTGCTTTTCAGTATACTGTTACAAATCTCCCACTTATACTTAAAGCCATGCTGCTACACATCTGACTTCCATTCCCTCAACATGACTGTCAAAAGCCTTAGCTGGTAAGCTCTTTGTAAAGGGATCAGCTAGGTTGTCGACTGATGCTATCTTGATCACAGCAACTTTTCCTTTCTTTACAAAATCTCGCATCAGGTGGTACTTGCGCTCAATGTGTTTGCCTGTCTTATGGGCTTGTGGTTCCTTCGAGTTTGCGACTGCACCACTATTATCACAATAAAGTGTAATAGACTTAGGCAAACTAGGTACCACATCCAAGTCCAACAGAAAGTTTCTGAGCCAAACCGCTTCTTTGGCTGCCTTAGAGGCTGCCACATACTCGGCTTCCATGGTGGAATCAGCAATACATTTTTGCTTGATACTCCTTCACACAATGGATCCACCTCCCAAAGTAAACACATAACCTGAGGTAGATTTCCTGGAATCCCTATCTGACTGAAATCTGAGTCTGTATACCCCAAGGGAACTAAACTATCTGCCTGGTAAACTAGCATATACTCTTTAGTCCTTTTCAGGTACTTCAAAATATGCTTTACGGCAGTCCAGTGCTCTTGTCCTGGGTTAGACTGATATCTGCTGACCATGCCTACAGCAAAACAGATGTCTGGTCTCGTACATAGTATTGCATACATTAAGCTTCCTACTGCTGAAGCATAAGGAACTGCCTTCATGTTCTCTATCTCTTTAGGTGTCCTCGGATACTGCTCCTTTGATAGAGCAATTCTATATCTAAAAGGTAAGAAACCTTTCTTAGAATTTTCCATACTAACACGAGTTTGTACAGTATCGATATAGGAAGCTTGGGATAAGCCCAACATCCTTTTCTTGCGATCTCGTAGAACTTTGATCCCATGGATGTGACCTAGTTCTCCCAAGTCCTTCATATCAAACTGTTTGGATAACCATACCCTTACATCAGATAATACCTTCACATTATTTCCAATGAGCAAGATGTCATCCATATAAAGTACTAGGAACACCACCACGTTTCCGTCACACTTTCTGTATACACATGATTCATCCTGACATTGATCAAATCCATAGGATTTTATCACCTGATCAAAACATATGTTCCAAGATCTGAAAGCGTGCTTAAGTCCATAAATGGACTTTTTGAGCTTACAAACAAGATGCTCCTGGCCCTTTTCAATGAACCCGTCTGGTTGCTTCATATAGATGTCTTCCTCAAGACTTCCATTAAGGAAAGCTGTCTTGACATCCATTTGCCAAATCTCATAATCGAGATGAGCTGCAATAGATAAAAGAATCCGAATAGACTTAAGCATGGCTACAGGAGAAAAGGTTTTCTCATAATCGATACCCTCTCTTTGAGTAAAACCTTTTGCTACAAGCCGAGCTTTAAAGGTTTCAACCTTACCGTCTGATCCTCTTTTTCTCTTATAGACCCACTTGCATCCAATGGCTTTTACACCAACGGGTGGTTCTACAAGCTTCCAGACCTGATTAGAATCCATAGATTTTATTTCAGATATCATTGCTTTTTGCCAAGACTCTGCATCTTTATCTTGGAGTGCTTTATTGTAGGTACAGGGATCATAATCTTGTTCCTCAGGGACGAAGTCTGACGACTCTCCCAAGAACATATATCTATCAGGTTGTATCACAACCCTCCCACTACGATGAGGCACTATCGATTGTGGTGTAACATTTGTGACACGTTGTGCAGTTATTTGTGGTTCATTCTCTTGTACTGTTGGTACTAAAGTACTTGGTGTCTCACGTCTCAGTTCTTCTAGAACAACTCTACTTGTGGGTTTATGGTTCATCACATAGTCTTCCTCTATGAATCGGGCATTGGTGCTAACAATGACCTTCTGATCCTTAGGACTATAAAATAAACCTCCTTTCGTTCCTCTTGGATAGCCTACAAATAAGCGTACTTTTGTACGAGATTCCAACTTATCTGCTTTCCTATTCAGCACATGTGCTGGACTACCCCAAATGCGAACATGTTTCAGACTAGACTTATGCCAAATCCACAGCTCGGTAGGAGTAAGAGGTACTGACTTAGAAGGAACCAAGTTCAAAATATAAGCTGCAGTCTCTAAGGCATATCCCCAAAACGAATCTGTCAAATCCGAATAACTCATCATTGATCAAACCATCTCCATAAGAGTTCTATTCCTTCTTTCGGCTACACCATTCTGTTGGGGCGTTCCAGGTGCAGTCAATTGGGATACAATTCCAACCTCTGATAAATAATCCATAAACTCTCCAAAGAGGTACTCGCCACCACGATCTGATCGTAATGGCTTGATACATTTTCCATGACGTTTCTCCGTTTCAGCCTTGTACTCTTTGAATTTCTCAAAGCACTCAGACTTACGGCGCATCAAATAAATATATCCATACCATGAATAATCGTCAATAAATGTGACAAAATATTCAAAGCCACCTCTAGCTTGGATAGTCATGGGTCCACACATATCAGAATGAACTAATTCCAACACATCTTTGGCCCTATACCCCTTTGCTGTAAAAGGCCTTTTGGTCATTTTACCTTCCACGCAGGATTCACAGACTGGTAGTGCCTCCACTTCCAATGAACTCAAAGGTCCATCTTCAACCAGTCTTTGAATCCTTCTTAGGTTAATATGCCCCAATCGTAAGTGCCAAAGATATGTTTGGTTCATACAAAAAGGTTCTTTTCTCTTATTTAAGTTAGATGACATATTATTCATTTCTATAAGTTGCATTGTGGGCGAAATAAGATAAATGACATACAAATTATCAACCAATGCACCAGAACAGATAAAATGTTTATTCTTTCTAATAACAATATTGTCATTAAAATAAACTGAATATCCATCCTTAACTAACATAGAAACAGAAACTAAATTCCTTCTAAGTGAAGGTGCATAAAGACAATCTCTCAATGTTAAAGACTTATTTCTACCAAAAGATAAAGTAACATCTCCTAATGCAACGACCGATACTTTTGTAGCATCACCCATGAACAAGCATATCTCTCCATCACTGAGCCGTCTGGTTTTCTGGAACCCCTGCAATGTATTGCAGACATGATTAGTGGCTCCTGTATCTACACACCAAGTGCCGGTAGATAACACCGCTAAACATGTTTCAACTACTAGTAAATGAGATATACCTTCTTTGTTCCCTTGTTTGAGAAGTGGACAATCAGTCTTCCAATGTCCTGACCCTTTGCACTTGAAACATTTGCCTTTCGGATTTTTCATCGCGCCTTGAGGTCCCATGCCCTTCTTTGCTGAGTTTGCCTATTTCTGAATGTTATTCTTCTTCTTACCGCCTTTTTGCTTAGAAGTAGAAGCCTTTTCAGAAACAAAAATATGACCACTCTGTCTAAAGAGAGATTCAGCATCCTGTAGCTCTTTTGCAAGTTCTGCCAAACTATACAACCTTTTGTTCATGTTGTAATTAAGGCAGAAATTGTCAAAACTTTTAGGCAGAGCCCCAAGAATGATATCGACCTGGGTTTCCCTATCGATTTTAGCTCTAAGGATCTCCATCTCATTCAGATGACCCATCATCTTGAGAACATGATCCCTTACTGGTGTACCCTCAGCCATTTTTGTATTCATCAAACATTTCATAGCAAACTGCCCAGCTGCTCTACTCTGATGTCCGAAGAGTTTCTTGAGGTTATACATCATGTCATAAGCTGTGGCTATGGCCTGATGCTAATGTTGCAGTACATTTGACATAGATGCCAGAATGTAACACCGCGCCAACTCATCTGCCTTTTTCCACTTCTTATAAGCCTCTTTGACCTCTTCATCAGAGTTAGCATCAGACTTAGGTGGGCATTCCTCAACAAGTACATATTTGTACTCCTCAGCAGTCAGAACAATGTCCAAATTACGTTTCCAGTCAATATAATTAGGTCCAGTAAGTTTGTTTTCTTTAAGAATCACCATAAGTGGACTGAAAGAACCCATTTTTGAAATCCTAAGAATCACATAAATAAAATTATGTAGGGCAAAAAAAACTTTTTGAATTAACTAAATATTGATTCCCTCAAAACAATAATAAGAAATTCACCAACACCTTGAACACCATGAATTTAGCATGCCACGATAGTGTGGACGTATACAAATTCAACTTTGTTCAAGTAGATTTTTCTTATTAATTTTACTATCATGTCAATATAACTTTATGACAAATAAAATTAATATGCTGGTTTTGCTCTGGTCATACAAATAATAGCAGTGACTCCGATGGGGAGGATACCATTATTTTTATCTAAGTGTATACCATTACTTAATACTAAGTCCATTACCTTGTAATGAGTTCCTTCATATGGAGAAGTGAACACATACTAGATAACTTTCTACAATTATCCCTAAGGAAGTTTGTACTGGTGATCCATAATTATACTCATCCGATATGGAGGAAAGCACTAAAGCCAACACGCAAGTATAATTACATCACCTACAAACCAGTAATGGAGACCATAGGATTTATACTAAATAAAAATCCTCTTCCACTTAGTTATTTAACAATGAGGGTTTTTCTACTAGTTTATTTTATGTCCATGTTGTCCATTATTAATTTAGGCTTGGTTTTTCAAAAAAAACAACCACACAATAATAAACATGCATAATCAGAAAAAGCAAAATGACAAAAATAAGTGAAAATATCCAACTATTATGGTCATCTTTGCTGCTCCGTCCTCAACTATCCGAATCCAAAGTCTGGCGCTACGCAGATCTATACGGGTAATTGGCTGTCGATTCCTTCATCGAAAATCATCTGTCTGCCTCTGGATTGCTTAAAACCAGCATCTCGTCTGGCGTCAGAAACAGCCACCACCGCCATCACGATTGATCAAAGATAATTAAAATTACATTAATCCTATGCCTCCCGAAGGAGTTCACACATAATCTAGATTGAAAAATTAAATTAATAAGCACGATCAACCCTCGTGATTTTAATTACATCCATAGCAACAACAACATCCACGACATGTCCGTGGTTTAAACAACACAATAAAACAAAATATGCATTGGACCATAATAGTTGGATCTAAGATGCCTGCAAAACCGAGTTAGAACAGATCTACAACTACCGACTATTACATAGCGCAGGTTTTATTGGACAACATGGACGTATTAATCAATACGTAGATCCAAAGTGGCTCTGATACCAATTGATAGAACTGGGGATTCCCAGTACCCTTCCTTTGGTGTGCGTATTGATCGATAGAAAGTTAAACAAATCTAATACGTGTTCTAACCCTTCATAGGCGAAAACTAGGGTTCACGAATTATACCTGCGGCAGAAAAGAGACAAGTAATTCCTGGCAATCTCGAGCGGACGACCCCAAGATCTTCTGCACGTATTCCTTCCTCGAGTTGGACATCGTGTGGGCGACGATCTCCCAACCTTTTCTTCTCCTTGGTAGCACTCTCTTTCTCTCCTTACGTGAATCACGAATTTAGAAAAAATTTCAGATTTCTGATCAGTAATCTGGCGGCCAGAGAATAGAGGATATATATAGGCTACGGTAGGGACCATGAGGAGAAATTAGTGTTAGGCCTCCTAACGGATCTGGATATCCCGTGTTCAGCCCGAACACACAATCCAGGCCCATTAACAATAGCTCGGTCCACTAATGAGCTATTGTTGCACTACCTCCCTAATCCTAAATTATATTTGTGGGCTCCTTTTATTATATGCTCGTTTGGCTCCCCATGTTAAGATATCGTATGTCCGTCGATCAAATTAAGTTACTGACGACTATATTGATTCGACATCTTTTATCCTTAAGTAGTACCGCTCAACTTTATTTGTCATGTCGGATATAATCCACCTGCAGGGCTTACATGACAATCCTTATGAGCTCCATAAGAGGACATCATCAACCCGATGTATCGGGACATGGATTCCATTTATAATCAACAGCCCATCATACATACAATGTTATTACCCAATTCATAGAGGTTGTTGATCCATAATAAATCTCACTCTTTTATGAGTCAAAGTAATGCACACTGCATATACATGTCCGTTATTATATCCGGATTAAGAGTACAAGCATCCATAATAACGGAGGTGTTTGTTCTCTTATGTAGTCAGTACAACGAGAACAACCTCAAGTGGTCCTGTCCAATACACACAAACTGTACTAGTGTAAACCTATAGTCAAGATAGACTAATACCAGATTATACTACAACCTTTCCAATAGATTGTCCAAGTCCATCTAGGCTGTGAACTATTTATATACTCCATAGAAAACTGATAATATGATCTTCTGTGTAACACCACACACCATATTATCTACAATATAGAATATCAGACATTTGCATTAACACTTGCAACAAATACAATATGCAAACATTTGCCCATATGATTCTCACTCAAAATTTAAGGAAATAAGGTTACTACAAAAGTGATGCTTTTAGTATATAACCCTAACAATGGCTTCGTAGCTATGTAGTCCCTAGCGGTTCGAGGACTATTGAGAAAATCAGCCGAGAGATGATACTTCCGGCTGCAAGGCTGGCCTTCGGGCACTGCCTTGCATTGCTTCCTGCGATGGTTTGTGCCATCCAACGGGGTTTACGTCATTTTGTGGCGAACACGATAACATCTGGGGGCAGGAAGGACTTTGCTAGGACCGAGTTACCCTTCTATTATCTGATAGGGTTGCTGATACTGCACTGTCCTAAATTAATGAACGCTGGACTGATGACAGATTCTTTGGCAGACGATGCCTTCATCCGGAGGTACAGAGATGCTGATTGGAATATTACAGGGGTGCCTGCTTGTAGGAGAGCTCTGAGTTTTCTATAAAATTAGGAATTCATCAAAGTATCACCTCCATCTGGCAGTAGTCGTGTGGGAGATACCTGTAGGAGCGTAAAAAGTGCTTCATAGAATGAGTCAAAGAGATGGATCATTCCACTCAAAATGGTCTATTTTACGCCAAGGAGAGGCTAATCACTTTACGCCTAAATCAGGCTGATCATTTTACGCCAGGGTCAAGCCAATGGTTTTACGCCTAGGACAGGCTAGCCACTTTTACGCTGGACAAAGCTGTCAAGTCTTGAATTTAATGTAAAGTCTGACATGAAGATATTAATGATGACATATACCACAGAATTCGAAAGGATTTGTTTTACACAGAGACCAATGTTGTCGTTTAGTATGTGGACTGAGCTATTTTTACGCTCACAGTATGGCTTCTTTTACGCATGGAGACTATACGAGTTTTTACGCTCAAAAGTCGATGTGTGCATAAAGTTTATTTGGGCTACTTTACGCTCAAGGTTATTTAATAACCACTTTATGCGGGAAGTCCATGTCAGGGCTATTTTACGCCTAGTCTACTGCTTTACGCTCAGAGTACATTGGGGCTGTTTTTACGCCCTATTCTTTCTGACCAACTTGGAACGTTGTTTGCCTGCATGGCTTTCATGCCACATATTTCGAAGAACGTGTGTACGTGCATCATATTCTTACTGAAATGATGGGACATGTGTTAACGTATGCAGAGGATGACTTTGGTCGTGGGTGGCAGTTGTTAGCATAAAGACGGAACTTTTGCTGAGTTTTTACGCACAAGAGCCCAAGTCTATAAATAGACTTATTTTTGACACATACAGAGACAGAGAGACAGAGAGACAGGAGGAGAGAAAACATAGAGATTAGAACTCAGAGACTTTGATTCTCCAGAGCATTCTTCTTCAACCTTTCTTTCAGAACAGAGTGAAGCAAAGCAGGAAAGTATTCGGCCTCGCCATCAGTGCCCAAGTGCGTCGATACCTTTCTGGTGACTTAGTTCTTCCAACGGTTCATCTTCAAGCAGTGATCTTCATCATCATCGTATGGTCCATGGAACAAAGTGATCATTTACAGATAAGACTTCCATAGCAATACTTTTCCAGAATCAAATTTGTACTTCTTGTACTTTTTTCGTTTTATTTTCAAAAGCCAATTTTCCTGGCATTTTGTTAAGTGAAACAAAATGGCGACTCTGCTGGGGACGACCTTCTCCTCTGACGAGGATGCAATTGCTCAATACGATGATGTGTCGATTGGATCGACAAAGAAGACTCTGGTTGTACACTTTGACCAGACTGCTTATGAAGAAATACTCCGAACTGGGGGTGGTTCTTGCTGCTCCAATGTTCAAAAATCTCGCAAAGCACGAAAAGTTTGGATTCCTAAATCCAAAATAGCTTCTGATCTCTCTGTTGCTTCTGATGGCAAGGGAATTCTTCCCACTCCTGTCGTAGGGGCTCCCGTTCGTAACGAGGCAGTCCTTACTTCAGCGTTGTACTCTAAGTGTGACAATTTATCTTCCGTCTACGACGGTGAAGATAATCAGGTTTCACGCCCACTGCGTAAGAACCAAGTTTTACGCCCGGTGCGTAAAAATGATATTTTACGCCCAGTGGGTAAAAACCAAATTTTACGCTCAGTGCATAAGAATGATTCTCCCATTTGTAATGAGGCAGACTCGAATGTTTGTGCTTCTGAGTGTAAGAATAAGTCTCCCGTCTGTGACGTGGCAGACTCACATAAATTACGCTCTTCGCGTAAAGGAAAATCTCCCGTCTGTGACGTGGTAGATAATCAATTTTTACGCTCTACGCGTAAAGGTAAATCTCTTGTCTGTGACAGTGTGGATAAAATTTGCAACGATGTTTATACATCTAATATGAATGTACCTAAACGCATACAGCATAAAAATATTGTTAGTAAAGCTTCAGTTCTACACCAACAACCTTTTTATACTGCTCTACGCAAAGTACCAAACCTACAAATTATACGCAATAAAAATGGAGTCCTTCGTGCTCAAAAATCTCAAGATTTACGCACACAACTCCAAACGCGTAAAAATGTACAGTTTGGTTCTGCGAATGCAGCCAGTAATCTTCTTTATACCCAAGGGACTAAACGTTTGTCTACCCCAAATGTAATAAAGAAGATTACTCCCTCTACTGCTTCTGATTTACGTGAATTGCTAATGCAAAAGCGTAAGAATAGACAATCTCTGGTGACATTCCCCCAAGAAAAACATCATTGTGAGTATCACCAGGTTGTAATCAACTGTTGTTGTTCAGCTTCAAAACGGTCGGTTTTTGATCGATTGAGTTTTAATGTGCCTCAACAACAAGTTGATGACCAAGAACATGAGCCGTCATATGTGTCAGTCAATATGGCATCTCATACTAACAGAGGACGACGTCCGAGACAGAATAGGTCCCAAACTCGAGGTCAACAACAGTTCAACGGACTTCTTGATTCGTTTGAGGTAGTATATCAGAACACTCGATCAAGAAGACAAAGACAATTGTAGACTTCTGATTCAGAAGCTGGGGGTACTCAATCTTTTGATTCCAAAACTGATAGTGTCGATTCATACTTCTATACTAATCCTTCTATATCTTCAAGAGAGGTTGAATCCTACGCTATTGGAGATGAACCAGAGACGTCATCTGCTAATACAAAACAATGTCTCACTGCCGTTGAGCATTCACTGAAAGACATGCTTAACATGATACAAAACATGTATCAGATAATATTGAATCAGCAAACTGCTCAGCCGACAATAATAACACCAGTACCAGTAGCAGCACAAACTCAAGATAGTCAAAGGGCTGATATACCTTTGAATATTCAAGAGCCTGCTGTTAATCAAAATTCTGCATCTCCAGATCCTATTATGCTAGAAGATGTACCATCTCCGGTGGGGATCACGGTACATCCAACAACCATTCAATCAAACGTGCTTCCACAGACTAGTGAAGCCATTCAAGCAGTACGTGAGCTCAAAGCACAGTTTGAAGTTTTGAAGCACAATGATCAGCTCCAAAGGTTAGGGATTAAGCAACCTTATCCTCCTCATTGGAATGATGTACACTTTCCACCCAAATTCAAGCCACAATCTATGGTATTGTTTGATGGAAGGGCTTCTCCTACTCAGTATATCAATTATTTTGATATTATGACTGTGCATCTGTAGAAAAATGATACTCTTCTTACTCGAGTGTTCATTGGATGCTTGACGGGTTCAGCTTACGACTGGTATCGTAGTTTACCCGACAATTGCATTTTGTCTTTTGATGAATTTAAGGCAATGTTTCTCTCCCGCTTCTATGAAGGAGGAATGGACATGAACATGTCCTCCTTAATAGAAATTAAACAAAAGAAGAAGAAAGATACTCAGACGTTCATTGAACGTTTCCGACAGGCTACTCTAAAGATGCCTCCTGGTATGCCAGATTCAGCGCTAATTGATACATACAAGATGAATCTGCGACCATCTATTGCTGTCTTCACGGGTTCCTAATTCACAGATTGGGCTTCGTTTATCACAGCAGCAGTTTCTGCCGAGACCAATGGTAGGTTGGCTCGTGAACATGGGATGATTTTTGCCTCAGAGGATAAAGGAAAGAAAGGTAATCCTGGTAATAATTCTGGTAATCGTAATGTGAAAGGAAAAGATACCCTCATGGTCAATCTTTCCAAGAATAAAACGATGCCGAATAATCAGAAATCTTCCAGGACAAAAGAAGAATACTCTTTTGACGAAAGTGATATCCCAGGGATATTCCAATGTCTGGTGAAGCGTGGCAAACTCCAGATTCCGGAGCCAAAGAGGCCTAATGAGGTGAATCTGACTGACAATCCCAAATATTGTATCTATCATAGATACATTAATCATCCTTTCAGTGCTTGCTATGTCTTGAAGAAGAAAATCCAAGAGCTGATAAATGGCGGTGTTATTGCTTTAACCAATGATGACCATACGGTTACAACCAATATGGTTTCTCTTCAATTCGGAGATTTTCCTCCACAGCAAGTTCCAGATGGAATTATCCTAATCCCGAAGGTGACGATGAAAATTGTGAATATCCCGCCTCCTAGAGAAGAAAATGAAGGATTGCTGCCTCTTACATTAAAGATTGGCAAAATTATGTGGGTACAACCTGACTTGGTACCTGAAATGGATAATGAAGGTAAAATTTCAAAATCCAAGAAAGGCAAGAAAGTTAAAACCTGCAACATGATTTCTCATATTATCTCAGATCCTGATGATTTAGATCATCTATGGGATGGCCTTCCTTTGGAAAATAGACTGAGAGGATTGAACATATGTCCCCCAAGTCTAGCTCCTCCTACCAAGCTCAAGCTTACTCATCAGCAGTGGCTAGCCATGAATAGTGTTACCTTATATCGGGCACAACAAGTCTTTGCTGCTTATGAAAAAGCTCCTACAGAGATTTTTCTTCGAATCTCGAATCATTCTTCTGTAGTTACAGAGATTTCTTCTTCTTCTTCTATTGAACCACTTGTTAAAAGTCTACTGCCCATTCATTTATATAGTCAGCAATCTGTCCTTCTCATGAAGAAGATGGGTTATGACTTTCAAAAGGCAGAAGGTTTGAATTATAATAAAGGAATACGACTTCCTTTACAAATTCAAAATCAAAACTCTACTGTTGGATTGGGCTCTGAAGTTCCTCATAACAATCCTTACAAGAAGAAGGCTAAGGGAGGAAAGACTAAATCCTGTAATATGGTACTTCCTTCTCCTGAGTCCGAAGAAGAAACTTTTGCTGGTACAAGATCTGGGAAAGAGATTATGAAGGATCTTCCAAAGAAGCAGAAGACGTAGTGGAAACACTACCAGCTCAACCTTCTCCTGTTCCTGCTAAACCATCTGCGGTTGAAAAGGGGAAACAGAAAGCAGTACGCTTTGACGTCCCATTGAAGTCTGCTTCCAGTCAGGGGGTGGTGATGAAACCCTACAAATTTGATATTCTAGCTCAGTTAGCCAATACTCCAGCTAGACTATCTATATTTGAGCTGCTTCGTCTTTCTAGAGAAAGCAGAGAGACTTTGAGTGAAGCTTTACTTCAAGCAGATTCATGCTTGGCTCAACTCAAGAGTCCTGATAATGCTCCACTGTCATGTCCGCAATGTCTTAGTGTGATGGAAGCAATTCCCAACATCACCTTTACACAAAAAGATATGCTGTTGAAGCATAACAAATATGACAGGCCTCTGTGCTACACTGGGTATATTGGATCCACTGAAATTGACAGGATTTACATTGATCCTGGGTCCTCAATTAGCATAATTCTTCAGAGTATGCTAAGACCCCTGAGGATTCCTACTAGTGATCTGACTTACGCTAGTACTACGATAGTTGGTTTTAACTCTGGCAAGAGTAAACCACTGGGGAAGATTCATCTGCAGATTCAGATTGGTGATCTTCGAACTATGGTAACTTTCTATGTTATCAACTCAGATGTATCCTACAATATTCTTCTTGGAAGACCGTGGCTACATGAGCATAACATCGTGCCTTCAACTCTCCACCAATGCTTCAAATATGTGGATTCCCAAGGAGTCGTGAAGACTGAGTTTGCTTATATCAATCCTTTCAAGGGTGTTGAAGCCTATTTTTCTGATTCAAGGCTTTATAAACAAGAGCATGTGAAAGAGATATCAGACATAGCTGAAGATCAATCACCTACTGAAGATCAGTCTATTAATGAAGATCTGCCAGAAGAGCAACCTTTGAAGATCATAGTCAAGGGACGAATCCAATCCCAATCTGTCAATGATCAGCCTTTGATAATCAAGGTTAAAGGAAGAACTCAAGCTTCATCTGAGGAATCAGTAAATGTTCCTGCTAAGAGCCAAGTTCAACCTTTTATGATTAAAGTCAAAGGGCGTACTTCTTATGCAAATGATCCAGAACCACCATTAATTGTCAATCTTGGCAAATCTACGAAGAAGACGGATAATGGTCCATTAATGATTGATCCGAAGCGTAGCAGTCAAATTGTAAATGATGTAAATATTGATCATTCTATACTTTTTGATATCAATGAAGATTTCCTTTTCGAGTATATGGCTGTCAAGTTTATTGAAAGAATGACTTTATCTTCTGATAATCAAAGTCATCAATATAAAGGCGACATAGAACCAGAAGAAACTTTATACATTAACTATAAGGAAAATTCCTTTCCTCTTCAGGTTGATGTTGGACCTTATGCTCAAAAGTTCTTAACATCTTCTACCTATCTTCTTTCTGTAGTTGCTCCATCACAAGCTTGTGTAACTTGTAGACGTCACGAAGAATCTTATTTCGTGGTTCCGTCTGATAAGAAAAACAAACGCCAAATTGTGTTTGGCCTGGCTAGAAATATCCCTGTTGCTCAAACAGATGATCTGAAAGATAAAGATAAAGGAAGAATCCAAATTGACAAATATAGTCAACAATCTATCAAGATCATCCAGAATATGGGGTATGATTTGAAGACTATGCTAGGTCTCAATCAAGGCAAAGGTAGATGACTACCATTATGTGGTGATCCATTTTACCAGAAGACTTCATCATGGATTGGGATATGATCCGTCCTACATTTTTAATGACGATATACAAGAAGAATTCTCTTCTAGCTCTTCACAATCATCAGATTCAGAATAAATCCAATTCATCGAATCTGATATGTCTCGTTCCTCATATGATGAATCTGAACAAATATTTTCAGTCAATATGGTTCAAATTGATGGTGAATCTGAACCATTCAAAAATGATTCTTGGGCTCAACAAATGGACACTCAATGGGAACTTCGTTTTGAACAGCGACATCCATCTACAGAGGATGAGGTTATCCAAATTGATGTCGGAGATGGAACTACGTCCAAACCAATATTCATCAGTAAGAACCTTTCTGAAGATGAAAAGGAAGAGTTGATAAAACTGATCAAAGAATATATTGACATCTTTGCATGGAGTTATGAGGATATGCCGGGTCTAGATCCTAAAGTTGCTACTCATAAGCTCAATATTTTACCTAATGTCAAACCTGTAAAACAACAGCAATGGCGCTTTAAACCAGATATGATGGATGTAATTGAAGCAGAGGTCAAAAAGTTGATTACATGTGGCTTTGTTTGTGAAGAGCAACACCCGAATTGGGTTGCTAATATTGTTCCTGTTATGAAGAAAAACGGAAAAGTCCGAGTTTGCATGGATTATCGAGATCTTAATACGGCTTGTCCAAAGGACGAATTCCCACTTCCTATTACTGATGTCATGATAGACAATACATGCGGTTTTGAATGCATATCTTTCATGGACGGATTCTCAGGATACAATCAGATCAAGATGTATCCAGAAGATAAGAAGCATACTTCTTTTCGAACACCCCTTGGAGTTTACTGCTATACGGTTATGCCATTTGGTTTTAAGAATGCCGGTGCCACATATCAACGGGCTATGAGCAACATCTTCCAAGAACATCTACGAAAAACAGTTGAATGTTACGTAGATGACATTGCTGTTAAGAGTCGATCAAAGGATGATCATATTCAAGACTTAAAAACAATATTTGAATTGATGCGTCAACATCAATTGAAAATGAACCCTACTAAGTCTTTCTTAGGGGTTTCTAGTGGCAAGTTTTTAGGATTTGTCATTACTTCTCAGGGTATCCATGTTGATCCTGATAAGGTTAAGGCAATTCTTGAAATACGTCCTCCTCATAATTTGAAAGAACTCCGTGGCTTTCAGGGTCGTACTGCTTATATCAGCTCTGGAAGATGTCAACCTTTTTCCCGTCTATTAAAGAAGGGTGCATCATTTGTTTGGGATGAAGCATGTCAAAAAGCTTTCAATGACATCAAATAATACCTTACAAATCCACCTTGTAGGCCTTTAAAAATGACAGTCACGCTGAGTTGATCAGGACAGAGTCAAAAGTCACGCTCAGTTGATCCAGACAATATTTACAAATCACGCTGGGGAGACAGCTCATCATTTGTCAGAGAGTAATTATGACTGACAGCACAACAGTCGAAGAATGTCTCTTCGTATGCCACGTATGTACAGAATTCGAAAGATCACAGCCGTCTATTGCGTGATTTTCGAAATCTTCTTCAGCAAGACTCAACCTTTGTCAAGTTGGCGTACCAAAAAAGCTTCTTGTCATTTAATGTGACTGACAAAAACAATCACTACCAGAGATTTTGTGTCAGTCGAGGCACGCTGAATCAAGACAGCTGGCAGTTCTATCCCAAATCTGCGTGTATTCTGAAGTTTTCTTCCTCAAGTCTGCGTGGATTCTGAAGTTTTCTTCATCAAAGTCTGCGTAGATTCTGAAGCTTCTTGCCCCAAGTTTGCATGGATTTTGAAGCATTCTACCTCGAGTCTGCGTGAATTTCGTCTTCACCTAGTCTGCGTGGATTCTGAAGCTTCTTGCCCCAAGTTTGCGTAGATTTTGAAGCTTTCTACCCCGAGTCTGCATGGATTTCGTCTTTAACAAGTCTGCGTGGATTTCATCAAATTGGAGTACGTGGCAGCCATGCCACTGATCTCTCGCCTACGTGTCCTGTAACTTGCACACGACTCATGCATGATTGCCATGTGTCCAACAGTTACAGGCCACGTCCAGTAACTGCTCACAACCTTGCGTATGTTAAATCCTGCGTGATTTTCAACTAAGCACAGGCTGTGAAGTCTCTGCCACAGTGTCTGCTCCTAACACTGGCAAGAACTCTACTGCAAGCACGCACACTCTTGTGTGCTCGAAGATGACAGCAATCAAAGATCACGCTAACAGTACTGGCTCCTTAGCCAAATCTGTTCCAGCGTGCAATTTCAACCTCAAAAGTCACGCTGACAGTATTGGCTCCTTAGCCAAATCTGTTCCAGCGTGTAATTTCAACCTCAAAAGTCACGCTGACAGTACTGGCTCCTTAGCCAAATCTGTTCCAGTGTGCAATTTCAACCTCAAAAGTCACGCTAACAATACTGGCTCCTTAGCCAAATCTGTTCCAGCGTGTATTTCCAAAGTCAAAAGTCACGCCAACAGCACTGGTTCTTTAACCAAGCCTGTTTCAGCGTGTATTTCATCTAAGAAGAATAGCTCTTTAGCTATCTCTTCCTCTTTGCCAAGTTCTACCAGAACTGGGGGTGGTCTTCCACACAAAGTCCCTTCCAAAAGAAATAACTCTTTAGTTGTTTCCTCTGCTCCTGTAGTTTTTACTTTAGGAACAGCTTTGACTGACAATTTTGTTAGTCAAAGAAAAGGAGATGGTCTTTTGACTACTCTTCCTTCTGGACATTCTATGTCTCAAAACTTGAATGAGTCTAAGAAGAAACATTCCTTAATGTTTTCTTCTATGACTTCTTCGAATTGGGCACAGAATTTGTCTAGAAAAGGTCTGTTACCAACTCCTAATCAAGGGGGTGGTTCAACTCTTCCTTCTCTGCAAATATCCAGATCAATGGAAGGGAAACTCCATGTTTCCAAAACCAATGTGTTACCTCCAACTGATCTAAGAACAAAAATTAACACTTCTGGTGTTAAGAAACCATATCAGTTAGAAATAAGGATAAGAGATCCAGATGCAGAGTATGCAAGAAACTATGTGGCTCATATTAATCATTCTCTATATAATCAAGAGCCGTCAAGACCCAAGAACAGGAAATATACTCCTCAATCTTTACAAACAGATTTACGAGAATATCTTCAACAGAAGAGAAGAAGTGATTCTGTGTCAAAGGACCATGCTGAATGTGACTTCTATCCAAGAGTCATAATTCAATGCAGATGTCAATCAATGGCTCATGATCATGTTGATCATGAATGTGACTTCCAGCCAAGAATCACAATGCAATACAGATGTCAAACAAAACGACAATCTGTCTTCAATCGGATTTAGTGTGAACCTATGCCTGATGAAGATGAGCCTTTGTTTGCTTCTGTCAATATGACCTCTCGGGATGCTGCGGGTAGAGTTGATAGTCCAGATGGAGTATATAGAAATACCAGAGTAAAAGTCCTGGCCTCTAGTCAAAGAAATTTGATCTCTGAAGATGATTCTGAATTCCTTGGAGAATCTAACTTCCCACCTCTTCCTACTGGGGGTAGTTCTCCTATAATTGACTTTGATGCACAAAGCAATGATTCAGAACAAACAACATCTACTAGTTCATCAATAATTCCTCATACAGTCACAACTTATATGGTTGATGGGAATACTGATGAACCTTCTTCTTCCTTGACTCCTCAAGATCAAAGAATTGCTTCTTTGGAACAACAAATGAAGTCTATGGCTGATACTATGAAGTCGATGTATGAACTCTTGGCAACACAGATGCAAAATCGACAGACTGTACCAGATGCCATACCAACTGACACTGATATGAGTCCAGTACAAGTTCCTCCAGCAGTACAATCTAATACTCCTGGACCAGCTCAACCAAACCCTAGTCTCTCTGGAGCTAGGGGTAGTGCTTACAATGCTGTTTCTCCTCCCAACTATTCTCTACAAGTTACAACTCCACAATCTTCTGGAATTGTTAATGAAGAATTGAGGAATCTCAGAACTCAATTCGAGGCATTCAAACAAAAGGATGGTTTACAAAGGTTAGGCATCAAACAACCTTATCCGATAGAATGGAAGCAAGTATCGTATCCTCCTAAATACAAGTCTCATACTATCTTATTCTATGATGGAACCACTTTACCAAGTCAGTTCATTAATCACTTTGAAGTGATGACTGATCAGCTGCAACCAAGCGACGCCCTCCTTACTCGGGTGTTTATTGGATATCTCAAGGGAACGGCTTATGAATGGTATAGAAGTCTCCCAGATGGGAGCATTACCTCATTTTCCGATTTCAAACAGATGTTTCTTGAACGGTTCTATGAAGGGCTCAATGACATGACTATGTCTGCTCTTATTAGAATCAAGCAAAAAAATAATGAAACTACAGAAGAGTACATTAAACGGTTTCGAAGAGAAGCTTTGAAGATGCCTCTTGGAACTCCTGATGCTATCACCATCGACACATGCAAATCAAACTTGTTGCCAATCATCAGCATGTGGACAGGATCCATTCAATTCCAAGACTGGCCTTCTTTCATAGTTAGTGCCAAGGCCGCAGAAATTAGTGCTGAAACCTTCAAAGGTTTGGGAGTGCAGATGACTCCTAAAGAAACAGGTCAATGTACTAACAATAAAAACAATGCTCGCAAGGGAAAAGAAACTCTTGAAGTTAATCTTCAGAGCAAAGATGCATCAACTGTTCAAACTTCTCCTACAACTCAACAACCAAGAACACCTCGCCCCAAAGAAGAATATTCTTTCGATGACGACGATGTCCTTGGTATCTTTGATTGTCTGCTGAAAGGTAATAAGATACAATTACCTGAGATCAAGAAACCTGATGAAGCTGGTAAAATAGATCATCCCAAATACTGCCCATATCACAGAATGCTGGGTCATACAATTCGTACATGTTATGTACTGAAAGGAAAGATCCAAGAAATGATTAAATCTGGAACTATCTCTCTTACTCCAAAAGAGAAGACCGTCACCTCCAATGTCGTCGTCTCTATGCAATTCGGAGATTTCCCTCCTCAACTCCTTGAAAGTGGGATCGTTCCTATTCCCAAGGCAACTCTTGACATAGTGTCTCCTCCACGGTCTGAAGGATTAGTGCCAATTACTTTGGAAACTGGAGAAATCATGTGGATCCATCCTGATCTAGTGGCAGATTTTGAATTGCCTTCTCCTCAAAAGACTACTTCTTGAAAGTCCAAGAAGGCTGGAAAGATTAAATCATGTCATATGACTTCTCTTAGATCTATTCCTGACACAGAGCCAAAAGAGAAAGAAGAAGCACTTGTTAGTGCTACTCGAACGGGGAAACCTTATCTAAAGGATTATTCCAAAAATCCTGAGGATCCTCTTGATATCCCTCCAGCAGATAAAGATGCTTCTAATGTTCCTCCTGAAGAAGAATCATCCACTGAACCTGTTCCTCCCAAGCCTACAGCTCTGGAGAACGGCAAACAACAAGCTCGGTTTGATAAGCCAATCAAGAAGTCCTCTCCTCTTGGACTTCAGAAGCCTTATAATTTCGATATTTTAGCTCAGCTTGCTAATACTCCAGCTAGAATGTCCCTCTTTGAACTTCTACGTCTTTCTAAAGAGACTCGGAAGACATTAAGTGAAGCACTTCTACAAGCTGACTCTTGTCTTGCACAATTGAAGAAGCCAGATGCAGAACCTGCCACTTGCTTATATTGCAACAGTGTATTGGAAATTATCCCAAATATCATCTTTACACAAGACGACATGCTATTGGAGGATAATCGACATGATCGGCCTCTCTACTACACCGGTTATATCGATACAATGAAGATAGATCGTATCCTCATTGATCCAGGGTCTGCTATAAGCATAATGCCAAAGAGTCTGTTGGATGAACTAAAAATCCCTCTTCACAAGCTCTCTAAGACGGTTACTACTATCCTAGGATTCAATCAAAGCCGAAGCGAGCCTTTGGGAAAGATTCATCCGAAGCTTCAAATAGGTGATTTCAGATCCAAAGTCACTTTCTATGTGATTGAGATCGTGGGATCCTATAATCTTCTTCTGGGGAGGCCCTTTCTTCATGAAAATAATGTGGTGCCTTCTACTCTTCATCAGTGTTTTAAATACATTAATAGCAATGGAAGAGTACAAAAAGAAGTTGCTGATATAAATCCCTTCCATGGGGTTGAAGCTTATTTCAATGATTCCCGAATGTACAAAGAAGAGTATACAAGGGTTATACAAGCTATGGAGAAAGAGGATTCAAAAAGTGAGACCTTAATAATTTCTGTTAAAGGTCGAACTATTCAGCAACAATCTCCCAAACTCTCTGAAGAAGGTTCTTTCATCATTCCGGTGAGTGGACGGATTTCTCCGTTACCTCAGCCGTTTGCTCAAGACACAATGATTATTCCTGTCAGTGGACGTACTGTAATTCCTGCATCTCCACATATGAAACAGGATACTCTGCTAATTCCAGTTGGAGGGCGGATTATTCTTCCATCTCAAACTTCAAGGGAGCTCACCTCTTCTGAGCCATTTGTTATCGATCTTAATCGAAACAACGCTTCTTCTCGTTCTTCTTCTCCCCCTTTAGTCATTGACTTGGCTAAAATCTCTAAGGCTCAGCCTTCTCCCAATGTAAATACTGCTGCTTTTACATTTAATGAAAAGTCTCCATCTTTGCAGTATGCTGATGTGTGTAATTATGTTCATAGTTATTTACATTTGTTAGATGACTTGAACACAATAACCATCGGGGTTGTACAGACTGTTCATACAGATGTATCCCTAGAACCTGTACAATCTTCATACTTTCTAGTTCCCAGTAGAAAGCCAGGAGATATTCCAATATTCTTCTATAAAGGGCCCTAAAGTCCTTCTGATTTAGAAGATGAAGACAAAAATGATGACACTGGAAGATTACAACTACGTCGTTATAGTCAGCAATCTAAAGACATCATCAAAAATATGGGCTATGACTTCAGGACTGGCCTCAATAGTGGAAAAGGAAGAAAAATACCTGTTCGTATTCCTCCTCTGAAATATGGAAGGACGAAATGCGGATTGGGCTATATAGCTCCTACTCCTTTTATCAATATTATCCATGAAGATCCCGAGTCTGACGAAGATAAGAGATCTGATTCTTCTAGTACCACTTTTTGGGATTCCGATACAAGTATCGGGGACTTCTACTACAACATTCTGACTTCCAACATGGTTTGTATTGGCTGTTTTTTTATAAAAAAAAGTGATTAATACTTGACGGTTCGTCCGTTCATCTGACGGTTCGTCCGTTCATTAATACTTGACGGTTCATCCGTTCATCCGACGGTTCGCCCGTTCATTATAATCTGATGGTTAATCCGTTCATTCATCTAGTCTTTTGATTTCCAAGTCCAAAGATCATGAAAAATTGAGTTCAAAGATATTTTTATGTCTGAATTCTATTTTTTCCAATCAGTATTAAACTAAGATCATTTCTGGTTTAATATCATCTGATAGAATTACAAAGTTCGTTTGTATATTCTATTCTACTGAAATATGTCATGTATTATTTACCTCTGAACATATTTTCTAAGAATCTATCATTATCAAAACAGCAAAACCAGAAGTCAGATCAAGAACTTTCATTTGTTGTCATTTCATAATCAAAACATGGAATACAAGTGAAAGTGAAAATAAAAAGGATTCACTTGCTTGGAGTTATCAGCTCCCTAATACGATCTAGAATAACATTCAGTTTCTCTTCATGAGTTTTTCTAACTCTTTCTGCTGCTACAATTGTAATATTCTGTTCATTAAAAATAATGATGGCAGACTGGCGACGGTTGGCTTCTTCAAACTGTTCCGCCTGTATCTGTTCCCGTTCTTTCTGAAGAATCTCACAACGTTCGGCTTCAAAGATATAAGCCGTAGCAACTTCAGCTTGGTCTGTTTCCATGACAGCAATGCGCTCTTGAAGACGAGCTAATTCTTCTTTCAATTTCTTCAATTCTTCAGTCTTGGATGCATTGTCTTTTTCTAAAAACTCTACTCTTTGACGAGCAGCTTATATTTCTTCGCCCTTTTCTACTAATTTTTCAGTAGAAGAGGCAAGAAATGTTTCTAGAGCTGCCTGTTGGGACTGTACTTCATTATCTAGTTGCTCAATCTCAGCTTCAGTTAAAGATTGAATGTCCTCCTTCTTGGTCTCCCAGTATTTTCGGATAGTTACTTCTAACTCATCCAAGAGATTTTCAAAGAAGATACACTGAGATGTGTAACCAGCATGTCGAGCACCATCAGTGGAAATTTGACCATAGTTCTGAGATCAGAAAAGGGCATAGCTTCATCCTTCAAGAAACGTCTAGAATATGTATCTAGATATGAATAAATGATTTCCGGATACATTCCCAGGGTTCTTGCTAGCCCAGTCTCAAATCCAGGAGTCGCTGTCATCATGGAAGAAGAAGCTTGAATATTCTCTATCCTCGGAACAGAAGTATGTACGACAGGAGAAGTTGGCAAGTGTGAACTCTCTTCATCAGCATCAGCTTGGATAAGTGGAGCATGAATCGAGCTCATTGCTGCAGCAGTTCCTACAATTAAAGAAAAATATGATTAGCATTTAAAGGAAGAAAAATAGCAGAAATAGAATCTAAAATAAAGCTTTACCTGGCTGAGGTTCATATTCGGTATGTGGAGGGAGTCTTGCTTCTTCTCGCAGCCGTTCCATGATTGTATCCGATACCTGCTTTATATGGCTGCTTCCAGCTCCAGAATTACTAGGTGCTAAAGCATTGTTCGGTGACTGAACAAGTTCAGGGCTAAGTTCCATTATGTTCCCTTTCACTTTATCTTCATCATAAGGAGTCGAAGTGCCAGCATGCCAGTCTTCTCCTCCTTCAGCTTCTTCTTCTTCTTCATCCTCAGGATGAACTTCTGATTCAGAGTCAATAATATTCACATCTTCATGAATCTCTGGAACAGTGACGATAGCAAGCTCAGTGTTAGTTGTCGGTTCAGTTGTCTCTGGAATATCGGTCCTAAGAATAATGTCCTGATAAACATTCTTCAATAGATCATCAGCAGCTGATAGCTCAGACGCCGGTACGTCTTCATTGCCTCTGGTCACAGAAATGTTTTTTTCAGCCTGAGTTTCAGTAACTTCTGGCTGTTCTGAAACTTTTTCTAGAGCTGGTTCCTCTTCAGAGTAATTAATATGATCATCCAGTGCTTGAATGACGCCTTCAGTCCCATGCTCAAATGGGATTATCCTCGTCTCTGAGGGTTCGATAGCTACTCCACTTGTGGTTGGAGCAGTTGTTTCCTGAGCATGAACAGACTCCACTTTAGTCTGTTCAGTTGAAGCTGTTGCAAGGTGAATATTATCAGACTCAGTCTTCTCAGAAGAAGCTGCTTCATTGATTTTCGGCAAAGTTCCTCCACTCATGATCGTCTCTAGGAGTTTATTGCCTTTAATTTTGCTGACAGACTTCTTAACATACTTTCCTCTTGACCTCCTTATTAAAGGAGCGTCATCTTCATCAGTCTCTTCATCCTTATCAGCGGCATCGTCTTCATCAACTGAGATACCGCCCAAAGATGAAGTAGCGGTCACCGAGACCCCTTTCTTCTTGTTCTTGGATGTTTGAGACCTAGTACTCCTCTTGGAGACGGTCTCAGATTCGTCACTTCTCTTCCTCTTAGAAAGAGATATAAATATAGGAGGAAGAACCTCGTCAGGAAAATTTCCTTCCTGGAATAATTTATAGGGAGGATCAACTTCTGTTGTCTCATCCTCGGGTTCTGAAGGAAAGTATTGAATAACAATTTTCCTCTTCGACCTCTTCGATGGAGCCGGATCATCCTCTGCAACAAAGGTCTTCAGATTGAAACTTGGCCTGAAAGTGCTCGATGACACATAGAATCGAGCATACGTATAAAGCATCTTTGGCCCCGAGCTAGACAAAGGATTAGGCATAGAGAATACGACCTTTATATTTTTAGCCGCAAAATATCTCCAAGATCGAGCTCCGTCGATGAGTCCTCCACGAGCAGATAAACAAGTAGTGGCATTCCCAACGTGGAGTTGGTCATACCCAAATTGTCTGGCAAAACAGCTTGGTAAATATGGCTCCAGATATGCCATTTCTTCGTGACGGTATACTAGATGAGAAGGACGGATCTTCTGTAACCATTGGAAGGCTACATCATCTAGCCGGTTTCCCATATCTCCGTCAATCATATTTAAGGGCATACTCTCATAGCCCGATGGTGGAGGGACACATTGGATAGACCAATGTGACGCCCTATTCAAGACATTTCTGCATTCTGGGAGGGTGTGAACCTTCCAGAACGTCTCTCCAGAGTACCTCTCCAGAAAAAGACTACTACTTCCTCCTGCCCCTGGAGGTATCAGACCATCATGATGAAGGAGAAGCCAACCATAAAGATACGTGAAGGGCATCTCTATCCTTAGGAATTCTTCAGTCATCATCCTCTGAGCAGACAGCATGCTAGTGACAAAATTCCGGAGACCTGCATTCAGCCTACAGGTCATCACTGATAACAAATCCAGCTTGTAACCATACACAAGGCGCACCGCTGCAAAGATAACACCTCTGTGTATCCTGTCCAAAGAGCTGGAGCCAGGAATGATGAATCTTCTTAACCACAGGGATAGGAATCCGGCCAGATGACCGTTCCTTGACAGACTCTTTTCGCTCTGTCTAACATAAGAGCTGAAATTGGTTCCAACTTTGAACTCGTACCAGTCTTCAGTAATAGTGAAATCTTTGCAATCATATTTCTCCAGCAAATAAGTGATTTCACTTTCAGAAAGAGGTTTAAAGTTGCTAATCTGATACCACCTCTTCTCATTTTTTTTTTCATCCTTTTTACGGTTCATGAAAAGGTAGGACATCCACTTCTGAATGTGGTTGCCAGCTTCATCCTTGGAACCCTTGTAATATAGAGTACATGTGCCAAAATGGCACATCATCTCTTCAAATAGATGGACCATCTCTGGGTTCTTCTCTGACAGAAAGTTCAGTTCCTCTGTCGTAGGAACATATTCCTCATACGGCAGCGAGCCTGAAGACAGGTGTGAAATATATTCCATCTCATGAAGGGCGAAGCCTATCTCTCCTTTCGGAGTCATAAAGGTCCCCGTCCTGTGATTGTATCTCTCAACCAAAGCCAGGAATAGGAAGGGGTTAGGCTTGAAGCCGTAGGATGAATTGACGACGGCATTATAGAGATTTATCTTCTTCAGCTCAGTCGTGAAATTCTCCAAAGCCCAGTTGACCAAAGTCTTCCATCTTACATTCTCCTGATTCATTAGGCCATTCATCCTCGGCGTCGAGTCGGTGGGATAGAATGAATTCTTTTTAGACATGAATTCATTTATGAAAATGGGCATCCTGAATGGCATCAATATGGCTGAATCTTCAGCTGGTATGCATCCAGGCTTCAAACCCCGAAATACTGATACATGATCCTCCGGGGCACTGAAAAATCCCTCTTTCCTGTAATTAATACGGCTTGCCTTCGCCTGCTGATATTCTGTCAAATACCAGGACATCTTTCTCGGATAGCTGGCATACATAAGTCTCATGATTGATAAGCCCCGGGAAACCTTTGGCCAGTACATGGGTTGTTTCACATCCCCCTCAAAGCAGAAACACACCTTCTCCCTGATGCCCTTCGGCTGAGATTTTTGTGCTATAGCATCTCCGAACAAGAATACTGGTTTCTTATGGGATACCAGATCCAGACTCTGGAAAGGTTGTCCATTCATCAAGCAGAGTAAAGTTATGTGGTCTTGATTGGCCAACAAGTATAGTCCTGCTTCAGGAATATCAAAATGAGGGAATGTTATATGAGATAGATCATGCTTAAATGAAATACTCAAGCACCCCTCAAAATCTGCTTCTTCGCTTCGGATGTTCACTACAGAAAATGACAAGAAGACAAAGTCAGATATACCTATGTCTATGCGTGTATTACAGTATTTGAAGAAAAATTCAAAAGTCACGCAGACTCCACATGGATATATTACTGTGAAATGCTGAGTGATTTATTCACGCGGATGATTAATTCATGCAAAGCTCAGACAGATTAGGATGAAAGTCACGCATCATTTGCCAGAATCACATTTAAGTGGAAATGACAAAAAAAAAACGCTGACAGATCAAGAGTAATCTATCCAGAAGATGACTCTCAGACGTCTGCGTGAATAATTCAACATTGACATCTCTCTCAACATGTGAAAAAATTATGCAGCGTCGTCGTGAAAGCTGCGTGACTATTTCAACATGGACATTTCTGCTAACGTGAAAAGTCACACAGAATCATGAGAACCATGCTCCTTTGCGTGAAACACAGAGCTTCGTAAACACGAAGATGTGAAGTATGGCCGACCCTAAAGAGGGGGCATACTTTATTAAATATCCTTTGCCCTAAGGAGGGGGGATATATTTCTGATGTTTAATATCTTAAGATCCAAAAAAATTCTATGTGGAGTTCATCTTCATCGTCTTCGATAGTTTGTGTTCTCCCATCACTTACGATGCATAGGAGCTCGCGGGACTTCTTGTCGAGGAAGTCTGTCAGTTGTGGCACGCGACGAAGTCGCAGGGGCTTTTCCCTTGGCATGAGCATCAGCTTTTTTGGGAGCCATTGCTGCTGAAAAAGTAGAAGAAGAAGTCGGAGAGGAAGGAGTTCGTCGGAGAAGATAAAGTTCTCTTCTGTGGGTTCTCTCTTTCAAATGCAAGTAAAGAAGGAAATAAGTAATCTATGGCTTATTTATAGGCTTATGAAGAATTCCAAACGGCCCATCATGATTTGCCTCGATTTAGGAGATTGATACGGGATCTTAACTGCACAGAATCCCAACAATCCAATTATTCAGGAATAAATATCTCTTTAAAGTCATCACAGCGTGACTGATTTAATTTTATCATCTTATTTTCAAAGTATTTCAAAAATTTTGAAGTCTTTTCAATTTTTCGAAAACTTTGAAGGGGGTCTTGTAGGCCTTTAAAAATGACAGTCACGCTGAGTTGATCAGGACAGAGTTAAAAGTCACGCTCAGTTGATCCAGACAATATTTACAAATCACGCTGGGAAGACAGCTCATCATTTGTCAGAGAGTAATTATGACTGACAGCACAACAGTCGAAGAATGTCTCTTCGTATGCCACGTATGCACAGAATTCGAGAGATCACAGCCGTCTATTGCGTGATTTTCGAAATCTTCTTCAGCAAGACTCAACCTTTGTCAAGTTGGCGTACCAAAAGAGCTTCTTGTCATTTAATGTGACTGACAAAAGCAATCACTACCAGAGATTTTGTGTCAGTCGAGGCACGCTGAATCAAGACAGCTGGAAGTTCTATCCTAAATCTGCGTGTATTCTGAAGTTTTCTTCCTCAAGTCTGCGTGGATTCTGAAGTTTTCTTCATCAAAGTCTGCATGGATTCTGAAGCTTCTTGCCCCAAGTTTGTATGGATTTTGAAGCTTTCTACCCCGAGTCTGCGTGAATTTCGTCTTAACCAAGTCTGCGTGGATTCTGAAGCTTCTTGCCCCAAGTTTGCGTGGATTTTGAAGCTTTCTACCCCGAGTCTGCGTGGATTTCGTCTTCAACAAGTCTGCGTGGATTTCATCAAATTAGAGTACGTGGCAGCCATGCCACTGATCTCTCGCCTGCGTGTCCTGTAACTTGTACATGACTCATGCATGATTGCCATGTGTCCAACAGTTACAGGCCACGTCCAGTAACTGCTCACAACCTTGCGTATGTTAAATCCTGCGTGATTTTCAACTAAGCACAGGCTGTGAAGACTGTTATCTTTTCAGTTATTATTTTTGACTCTATAAATAGAGTTATTTTTCTCATTCATTGTAACGAATACATAGTTATCTACTGTCAAAATTTTGAGAGCTTTTTTTCTTCACATAGTCCAAGGGATAAAGTGATCGTCTTCTAGATCAGATTCCCACAGTTGTAATTTTCCCAGATACACAATAAATAAAGGAATTTATTTATGGAAAACACACCTGTTCTGGTACCTCCAGTGGTAGGAAGACCATTTTTGCTATATGTTCGAGCCTTGGATCATTCACTTGGTGCTCTTCTCGTACAGAAAAGTGATATGGGTCATGAACATGTAATTTATTTTCTTAGCCGAATTATGCTCGGAGCTAAACACAGGTATACTCCTGTAGAAAAGGAATGTCTGGCCCTGGTTTTTGCTGTTCAAAAGACAAGACATTATGTGACAGGACAGACTATTCATGTCATCTCCAAAATAAATCCCATTCAGGTATTGATAAGAAAACCGAGCATTCTTAATTCCAGGTTAGCTACCTGGGCGATGTTGCTCACTACTTATGACATGGTTTACGTACCTCAAAAATCAGTGAAGGGTCAAGCATTAGCTGATTTCTTAGCTGCTCACCCTATACCTGAAACATCAAAGTTATATGAGGACATTCCAAATGAAGTCATAGATTGTAACATGACCTTAAAGAATGACATCTGGCAATTATATTTTGATGGAGCATCACGAGTAGGACCTAAAGTCAATATTGTCCCTGGGTAGGAATCGTCTTGGTTTCTTCTGACAAAATGGTCATATACCGTGCCTATTCTCTCAATGAGCCATGCTCCAACAATGTAGCAGAATATAATGCTCTATTAATTGGTCTCCAAGTAGCAAAACAATTGGATATTAAATTCCTAGAAGCTTATGGAGATTCTCAATTGATCGTTAATCAAGTCAGAGGAACTTATGAAGTCAGAAATCCTGACCTCATCCCTTATCATCAAGTGGTAGTCGAGTTGCCTTTTATTCAAAGGATTCTTCATTGAATTCGTACCACATTCTCAGAATATGGAAGCTGATGCTCTTGCTAGCTTAGCTGCAGACTTGGCTGTTCCAATCCGAAGGCAAAATACAATTACTTTGTTGGACCGAGATTTATGCTGTATCAAGAATAATCTGTATATTGAACAAAGTTATACTACAGAGTCAAGTTCCCAACAGGGGGATTGGAGAACTCCATTCATTGATTATGCTGTTCATAGGATTTTGCCTGAAGATCCAAAAGAAGCTGCATCAATTAAGAGACGATCATTTCGATTCTATTATGATTTGTCTTTACATATGCTATACCGTCGTTCATATGATGGAATCTTGCTTCGTTGTCTCTCAGAAAGTGAAGCCAAACAAACACTACGAGAAGCTCATGATGGCGTTTGTGGTGCTCATCAACCAGGTCCTAAATTATAAGACCGTATTCGAAGAATGGGGTATTATTGGCCTTCTATGATAGCAGATGCTGTAGACTATGCCAGAAAATGTAAAGCATGTCAGATTCATGCTGATTTTATTCATCAACCATCTGAATTTCTACATCCTACAGCAGCTTCTTGGCCCTTCGAAGCTTGGGGTATGGATGTCATTGGTCCTATTAACCCTCCTTCTGTTAAAGGACATCGGTTCATATTAGCTATAACCGATTACTTTTTTAAGTGGGCAGAAGCAGTTCCCCTTGCTGAAGTGAAAACATCTAATGTGATCAACTTCATTAAACATCATGTCATTTATCGCTTCGGGGTTCCTCGACAAATAATTCATGACAATGGTCCACAATTTGCCAGTCAGGCATTTTATCGGTTCTGTGATAAGAATCGAATTCAGAATTTAACTTCTACGGCTTATAATCCAGCAGCTAATGGTTTAGGCGAAGCTTTCAATAAGACAATCATTAAACTTCTTAAAAAGTTTGTCTCTTCTAATAAACGTGATTGGAATGAGAAACTTGAAGAATGTTTATGGGCTTATCGAACAACAGTCCGGAATCCTACAGGTTTTACACCATTTTTATTAGTTTATGGGTGTGAGGTTGTTCTTCCCTTAGAAATCCAGATTCCATCTCTACGAATAGCTATTGCTAATGAGCTAACTATAGAGAACAATGATCGCTTACGACTCCAAGAACTTGAAGGATTGGACGAAAAGCGTCTTCAAGCACAACAGCACATTGAACTATATTAAGCCCGTATATCTCGAACTTTCAATCATAAAGTTAAAGAGAGGGTATTCAAGGTTGGCGTGTTTGTATTAGCCGTTCGAAGACCGATGGTGATGACTCACAAAAGCAAAGGGAAATTCCAACCGAAATGGGAGGGCCCTTATGTAATTGAGACCGTGTTTTCTAATGGCGCCTATCGGTTATCAAAGCCTAATGGAGATCTACTCATGATGCCGATCAATGGCAAATTTCTTAAGAAGTACTATGTATAAAAAAAAGGAACAGAATAAAAATAAAATTTCTTTTTATTTTTGTTCTGAATAAAGGATTAAGGACGAGGACCACTGCCTTCCTTATTGAATACATAGTCAGCCAATGCATCAAAAGCATCATTTCCTGAACTCATAAAAAATTTGTAGACAGCCATCCTCAATGCTTCTTCTTCAGGAGTTTTCCCTGGCTCTACTAAGAAAGCAAGGATGTCTTGTGGTGGCTTGGGCATAGAAGAGTTCTTGCCTACTTCGGTTGAGCCTGACACAATTGGCTCAACGGGGTGTGTCTCGATGATGTCCTCAACCTTTATGGAGACTTCATTCTTTTGCTGTATACCCTTGGAAGACATTTCCAATAGAGGAGTGGAAATAAGAATGAAACGTTACAAAGAGTTCTCGCCGATTTATAGAAGAGGACTATTAATGAACCGGTCTTTGAAATTGAAAACAACTTTCCATTCCCGAAAAGTCCTGTCCGTTCATTATATCAGATTCATCTATTTAATTGTGGAATTGAATTGTTCTTTCTTTTCCCGAATGATATGTTGGTTCATTCATTCTTTTTATCGATATTGGCATATATCCTCGATGACATATGCCTTCTTAATCCCCAGCTACCAAGGTTTGGTTAAGCTGATTTCTTGTCTCCTTGGAGAGGGATTTTAAATCTTCTATTTTATCAATTGATTAAAAAGTGGGATTCGTTATTTATCATGTTTTCATGACCTCTGGATAAATATTAAATCTACTCACGTTTCTTATCTATCATTTCCATTTGACCTCTGCATAGATATTAATCTAATTTTCTTTTGAGTTCTTACATACTGTCATGTCCATAATATCTCTGATAGTATTGTATACTCTAAAACAGAAAACAAGATTTTATTATCTATCATGTCCATATTACATCTGGATAGATACAAATCATTAAGCATAGAAGACTTATCATTTCCATTCTCATATCATCATAAAAGTCTATTACATTTCTTAGACTTTCTTACAAATCATAATGCAAATCTATTACATCTTGGATTTTCATTCTATACGACAACGATAACCTAATAAAGATCTATTTCTTCTTTGGATCTTCTTTGTCGGATTCGTTGTTGGTGTCAATTCCTTGCTGTCTGAGCCCCAGTGGTGACCGGAACAGTAGGAATTAACTCTGGTCTTCTCTCTCAGACGAGAGAAGAACCCCAGAGTATGGCAGCCCGAAGGCGTGTTGCTGCCAATACAACTGGTGGAGAAGTGGCGGCCTTTTAAAGGAGATAGGAATGTATCCAGCATTAGGATACGATTCCTAGTTCTGTCGTGAAAGGAACTCTACTACCCAATTTCTTGGGTTAGAGTTGACTCCACCATCCAACTCTCCGTGTATAAAGGCTCTTCCTACCAACAGAGGAAGACCCTTCTATCCCACAAAGAGTTCTGAGTTATCTGATTTGCGCGTCAAAAGCGCATGAGCTCCGTGATGTTGATGTCAGAAGAATGCTCCTCACAGCGTCAAAGTCGCCAATACTGGTTCTGGAAAAGCTCTTCAGCCAAACTTCTGCAGAAAACAAACAAAGAAAAATTGTTTTAAACAGAAGTATCATCAGACGCATATTAGTCAATTGAAAACAGATGCTTACGCATCTTGTTTTATCTTCAACAGGCTACAAGGATTTTACGCCTGAGGCTCTCTATGCCAGTGTCTCATGAGCACCCTATTCAATAAGGCTTTTACGCCATTGTTTCATGTGCACCTCATTCAACAAGGCTTTTATGCCAATATTTTATGAGCATATTATTCAACAAGGCTTTTTCGCCTGTGCATCTTATCTATAAGATTCTACATCTGTAAAGGATTTATGCTCATGAGTGTCTGTTTTCAACAAAAGAATTCAAAGACAGACAATTGTTTACGATCAAACTTACCATTGAGGTCAAATGGTTCGGCTCTAAGAATGGTTGAATCAATATCTGGTGACCGGGCGTACAGAAGAACGGCATCAGAAAGGATTATCATTTATTGGAGAGTGAAATCTTGCAAAGAGCTAACGGGCGTACAGAGGAACGACATAGGAAAGCATCGCCATCATCATTTGTTAGAGAATGAAATATTGCAAAAAAGCTATCTTCAGAAGAATGAGAATGAGAATGAGAATGTATAAAACATTCTTTAACTCAGCTGTTTATAAGGATTGAAGAAATAGTTGGCGTGAGCCTATTTTGGGAAAGATCCTATTAAAAGGCATTCGTGGCTACAAGACAGATGCCACGTGTTGTTTTGTTTCTCTTGGGAATGAACAACCATAGATGCAGTCAAAGAAGGAGTAGAACAATTCCATATACCAACAGATAAGATCAATATTAAGATTTTATTTAAGGGGGAGTTGGCCCCTACAGATAAGTTGAAGAGTCGCAATACATGGACGACACTTGTACATAAAACATTATTTTTTTCTCTCCTTCGCTGGGCTGACGAAGAGAGGCACCTAACTCGTGCATGTTGCGAATCCCGGAGCGACGTATCAGATTAAGAAATGCTTCTACATCTCCTGATCCTTCATATCCAGTTGAAGGACCACCATCGATGCGACCAAAGACTGCTGGAGTCAATCCAAAGTACTCTATAAAGTTGTGTGCTCGCTCAAAATCAATCCTGGAGCTCGGAGCCTCTTCGTTGTTAATCTCTTTCTTTGGCGCCATGACAATATGAGGGTGAATGGCAAGAATGAAGAATTTCTACTTATTTATACAATCAAATCAACTCTTCATATTTCTTATGGGAAACTGCTCATTACTAATGCAAACTCGGGGAGATGAAGAGGCATTCAAAAGTTTCGAGAAGAAAATTCATTATGACGGTTAAGTATTGACCGACAATATTTCTTGATTTTATGCCGACTGTTGAATATCCCCACTTTTACACATATGACTGTTGCGTATCCTAAATTTTACGCTGACTAGTCAAATCCTGACTTTTACGCTTCTATTCAAAGTGTTTCAAATTTTGAAGATATTTGAAAACTTTGAAGGGGGTCTTGTAGGAGCGTAAAAAGTGCTTCATAGAATGAGTCAAAGAGATGGATCATTCCACTCAAAATGGTCTATTTTACGCCAAGGAGATGCTAATCACTTTACGCCTAAAGTAGGCTGATCATTTTACGCCAGGGTCAAGCCAATGGTTTTACGCCTAGGACAGGCTAGCCACTTTTATGCTGGACAAAGATGTCAAGTCTTGCATTTAATGCAAAGTCTGACATGAAGATATTAATGATGACATATACCACAGAATTCGAAGAGATTTGTTTTACACAGAGACTAATGTTGTCGTTTAGCATGTGGACTGAGCTATTTTTACGCTGACAGTATGGCTTCTTTTACGCATGGAGACTATACGAGTTTTTACGCTCAAAAGTCGACGTGTGCATAAAGTTTATTTGGGCTACTTTACGCTCAAGGTTATTTAATAACCACTTTACGCGGGAAGTCCATGTGAGGGCTATTTTACGCCTAGTATACTGCTTTACGCTCAGAGTACATTAGGGCTATTTTTACGCCCTATTCTTTCTGACCAACTTGGAACGTGGTTTGCCTACATGGCTTTCATGCCACATATTTCAAAGAACGTGTGTACGTGCATCCTATTCTTACTGAAATGATGGGACATGTGTCAACGTATGCAGAGGATGACTTTGGTCGTGGGTGGCAGTTGTTAGCGTAAAGACGAAACTTTTGCTGAGTTTTTACGCACAAGAGCCCAAGTCTATAAATAGAATTATTTTTGACACACACAGAGACAGAGAGACAGAGAGACAGGAGGAGAGAAAACAGAGAGATTAGAACTCAGAGACTTTGATTCTCCAGAGCATTCTTCTTCAACCTTTCTTTCAGAATAGAGTGAAGCAAAGCAGGAAAGCATTCGGCCTCACCATCAGTGCCCAAGTGCGTCGATACCTTTTTGGTGACTTAGTTCTTCCAACTGTTCATCTTCAAGCAGTGATCTTCATCATCATCGTATGGTCCAATGAACAAAGTGATCATTTACAGATCAGACTTCCATAGCAATACTTTTCCATAATCAAATTTGTACTTCTTGTACTTTTTCTCGTTTTATTTTCAAAAGCCAATTTTCCTAGCATTTTGTTAAGTGAAACAATACCCTAGTAGATGAGGGAGCACTTACTACTAGCCTCCCTATTGGAGCATTCCGTTGGCTCCAGTCCTTTAGGCCTTTCCATCTGGTACTCAGGAACAGGAACCACGCTTTCCTAGAGCCTTACTTGCCAAGCCGCTTTGCACGAAAATTCGGCTATAGCCACCTCCTCTTGGGCAATCCCAGTCCTCATCTCCAGTCGATAGGGAGTCTGATCGACGAAGCGCGTGCATGGGGTTACTATAGTGCTGGATGTACAGGAGCAGTTTTTACCCTGTCCGAAGATAAACCCGACACTCACATGCTATTTGCTGCAGCCAAGTTCTATATCCAGGTCAATACCATTCTTTCTGGGTATGACCGTGAGCATAGTTTTATACCGGGACCAAGCTTGCCCCTACCCTTGCTAATATAGGGCGAGCACGTACAATGGGTAGTAGCAGGAGGGAAGGCATCGCGCCCACAATTGAACCAGCTACAGCGTCGCAGCAAAGAGTTGTAGTTAAAAAGCCTATTATTGCAGTGCCTCGGAGGGAGGACACTGAAGAACCTCTTCCTACCGTTCTTCAAAAGAGGAAGGCTTCCACCGAGCTGGGGCTACGGCCAAAAAGAACGAAGGTGGTTGTTCCTGGAGGAAGAAGGTTACGGATGTGGGTGCCGGTTTGCCTCCTCCCAGAAGGTCTTATAGGCAGACGGCGTTGCAGGGCGTTGCTGCTCGGGAGGTAGACCCTTTCCTAAACTCCATAGCCGTTCTGGTCAAGCCCTTGGAAATTTTCTCACCTTTGCATTTGTCCTTTGCACAGAACCCTAAAGTCGCAGCTGAGATAGGTGCCTCCTCCTCTGATGAGGTGGAGGTGGCGATAATATCTCCTGCTCGTCCTCGACTGTTGGATGAGGGCGGATCTTCTTCGGCTGTAAAACTTGAGCAACGGGGGAGCAGGGTGAAGGCCTAGACCTTGATGGAGGTCAGAAGATCAGTCCCACTTATGATATATCTATGGGAGTTATGTCTACAATAAGAGCTACGATGAGAGAGCTGGACGAGAACCAAGTCCAATCGGCTCATCCTCCTGCGGGTACGTTGCCTTTGCGTCTCTCTTCGGATGAGATATTTAGACTCCGATTTTGCGTGCTCCTTATGAGGTTGACCATGTCTGTGTATTCCCATGTAGACAAGGAGAAAGAACCCTATGCAGCGATGGTCTCCGCCGTTGGAAGAGGGACAGAAGTTACCTTCGGCTCCTCCAAGTTCGCTACTGTGGAGGGAACTGTTGGTGAGCTGGTACTGGCTACAGTAGGAGAAGTTGAGCAGCCCACTGAGGGAGCTGTTGTCGAATCAGCCCCTGTCCCGGCTGAGCTTGCCCACTGGAAGACATCAGGCTCGATAGTACTCAGAGTCTCGATATCGTTCTCCTTGGACAGTCTGGGCCTGCTCCTGGTTTCCCTGAAACTGCCGTTTAAGGTACAATCCAGGTTGGGGTTGAACAAGCGAAAGGTATAAATTTACAACTCTTTTTGCCTTTTCTCTCTCTTTTCGGTTACTGATGTATATATTGCTTTCTCTGTCAGGTTCTGCTTCTTCTCAGGCGTTCCCTTCGGAAGTGGAAGAAACTCTCCAAGCTTCTTCTCCGAAGACTTCCATCGAAGATGAGGAGATGGCTCAGGAAGTCGTCAGAGCTTTCTACTCGGTGTTGAAGGTGAAGCTTCCTGGAGTCCTGAATGAAAATGCTGCCTTCGGCCCTGTGAAGGCTATTACGGAGTATCAGGTAGCGGCCCTCGAGAGCATTGTCGGCTATAAAGAGCGGGCCAATACTCTGAAGAAAGTTCTGAACGACTTGGAGGATCAAGTGGCCAGGTTCCGAAACATCAAGCAGCGGAGTCCGACGTTACTGTTCTGCGCAGAGAATGATGCTTTGAAGACGACTCTTACAGCGGAGAAGGCTACCTTTCAGGTAAGGAAGGATTACCTCATTCAGGAGATTGGTGAGCTGGCTGATTAGTATAGCAAGTTCAACGCTGCAAGTGAGGCACGTGCTGCCTCGATGAACAGGTTGGCTATGTAGATCACTGAGAAGCACAATCATATTGCGCAGATCAGGAACGAGATCTCCCAGTTGGAAGCTGACTTGAGGGCAGCGTCATCTGAACAAGAGGATTATTTGTCCCAGGCTGCTATGACTGCCACCGCTTCTGCTCGTTTATAAGGACAGCTGGAGAGGTTGGAAGGAGAGCATCAGAGTCTGATCCTCTTTGAAGATGAAGCCGCTCGTCAAGAAGAGGAACGACGTTGAGCTGCTGTGAAATCTGAGACCGAGATTACAGCTCTGAAGGACAGCATCAATCGTCTGTGTATCCCGAAGATTTTTGTAATTCTTTTTTTTTAGCCGTCACGGCTCTTGTACCCTTTTTCTTCCTCTTTGATAGACTTTTAAGTACTGAATATAGTATCTTTTCAGAAGTGAATGTGGTTTTGTGAAACATCGATGCTAGAGGTAATGTGGACGTAGCAAGGATATTTCTCATGGGTATTCTGCTGGGGAAATTTTATGTGGCCCTATTATTCGTTTTATATTCGAATATAGATAATAAGTTGAATAAAGCTGCTACTAGAGGTAATATGGACGTAATAGTAGAGGATGTTCTATATCTGACCAGAGGTAATATGGACGTAGAAAGATATATAGCATTAGGGAGGAGTGGATAGTTCAGAGGTAGTGTGGACATGACTATCTTTAATGAATGCTTTGCTCAAAGGTTATGTGGACGTGGCAAAACATTTGATTATTCCGCTGGGGAAATAATTATCGGAAAACAATTCAGAGGGAATAGGGACATGATTTGTTTTCGTTAAACCGAGTTTGGACAGAGTCAAAAAACAGAAATGATTCTAAGAGGGAAATATTTAGAGGACCTATTATCCAGGGCGTATTCAAGACTCTTGAAATACGGATAATAGTTAGATAGTTTTTTTTTTTTGGAATCATATAAACATCGCACTGTACATTTACATGACTGAACATATGTGAACATTATGTAAAAGAGGATACACATAGTACTTCTTTAGGAACTTGTCGTTGATAGGCATCATAAGTAAGTCACCGTCATGCTTGGTCAGCCGGTACGCACCGTTGGAATACATCGATTCTATGACGAAAGGACCTTCCCATTTAGGCTAGAATTTCCCTTTTATTTTGTACGTCATGATCATCGGTCTTCTTACTGATAGGACCCGATCACCGACTTGGAAGATCCTTTCCTTCACCTTTTTGTTAAAAGCTCTGAAAAGGCGTGCTTGGTATAGCTCAATACGCTGTTGAGCTAATATGCATTTTTTGTCTAGCGCTTCGAGCTCTTGGATTCGCAAACAGTAGCTCTCTTAAGTAGTCAGCTCGCTGGCTAGGGCTACCCGAAGGGAAGGAATCTGGATTTCTAGGAGAAGAACTGCTTCCTTCCCATAAACCAGAGAGAATGGCGTACTGCCTGTTGGAGTCCGAACCGTTGTACGATAGGCCAATAGACATTCACCGAGATTCTCGTTCCAATCGTGCTTGTTTGAAGACCCAAAATTCTTGAGAAGTTTTATGATGGTTTTTTTGAAGGCTTCTGCTAGCCCATTAGCTGCTGGATTGTAGGCAGTAGAGGCTACGTTCTGGATTCGATTCTTATCGCAGAACCGATAGAATGCATGGCTTGCGAACTGTGGACAATTGTCATGGATGATCCTGCGAGGTAGACCGAAGCGGTAGAAGACGTGATGATTGATGAAACTGATCACGTTTGACGTCTTTACTTCGGTGAGCGGTATAGCTTCTGTCCATTTGGAGAAGTAATAGGTTATAGCTAGGATGAACCGATGTCCTTTGGAATATGGCGGGCAGATTGGTCCTTAGATGTCCATGCCCCTGGCTTCAAGTGGCCAAGATGCTACTGTCGGGTGTAGAAACTCCGAAGGTTGATGAATGAAATCAGCGTGGAACTGGCAAGCTTTATACTTTTTCGTATATTCAACAGCATCCGCTGTCATTGTGGGCCAGTAATAACCCATTCGTTTGAGGCGATCTTACAATTTAGGACCTGGTTGATGTACACCAGAAACTCCATCGTGAGCCTCCCGGAGTGCATGCTTAGCTTCTGTGTCTGATAAGCATCGTAACAGTAGCCAGTCATAAGAGCGTCGGTACAACATCTTGGTAGCTGTGTCATAGTAAAATCTGAGGGATCGCCTTTGGATGGATACTGCCTCCTTCGGGTCCTCAGGGAGGATTCCATAGACAGCGTAGCCTATGAAGGGAAATCTTCAGTCTTTAGCATCGACGTTTGTTTTCGTTGTGTAACTATGATGAATATACAAGGCATCTTTCACACAGAATAGTTCTCGACCCGATATTGTGATCGACTGCTGAGTATTGGTAGGAATGGTCAAGGAAGCAGCGAGACCGGCTAGAGCATCTGCTTCTATATTCTGTAGTCGAGGCACGTACTCGATGAAAAATCCCAGAAAAGTAGACGCCAGCTCGATTGTCGCTTTGTGGTAGGGGATGAGATCTTCGTGGCAAACTTCATAATCCCCTCGGACCTGACTAACTATTAGCTTGAAATCGCTGTAAGCCTCTAGATAGTCAACTTCCAGTTGCTTTGCCACTTGTAGGCCGATTAACAGGGCATTATATTCGGTCATGTTGTTAGTGCATAGTTCTACGAGAGAATATGCACAGTGTATAACCAGATGATCAGGTGATACGAGCACGATACCTACTTCAGCCACAATATTCCCTTTGGGTCCTGTTCTTGATGCACCGTCGAAGAACATTCGCCAAATGGGAATTTCTTCAGTTGCAGCATTAGACTCCACCACTTCATCGGGGATTTCGTCATAGAGTATGGACGACTCCGGTACCGGGTGAGTTGCTAGGAAATCAGCTAATTCTTGGCCTTCTACTGCCTTCTGAGGAACGAAGATCATATTGTACGGAGTCAACAGCATTGCCCATGTGGCTAAACGGGAATTGAGAGAGCCCGGTTTAGTCATGAGTATTCTGAGAGGGTTGACTTTAGATATAATATGGATAGTCTGCCCAGACACATAGTGGCACATCTTCTGGATGGCAAATACTAGTGCGAGGTATTCCTTCTCCACCGGTGTGTATCTGTGCTCGGCACCCACCATTGTACGGCTCAGGTAGTAAATTGTCTGTTTATGGCCGCCTTTATTCTTCTGAGCTAAGAGGGCGCCGAGAGAATGATCCATATCACGGACATATAGTAAGAAGGGCTTCCCCATTATTGGAGCAACCAATACTGGACGGCTTGTAAGATACGCCTTGATGTCGTCGAATGCACGTTGACACTGTTCAGTCCAGACGAAAGATACGCCTTTCTTCATGAGCTGAATGAATGGTTGGCACCTTCCAGAAAGGTTCGAAATGAATCGTCTGATGTAGCCTAGCCTTCCTTGTAGTCCGCGTAGCTCTTTGAGGTTTCTTGGAGGATGCATGTCGAGAATAGCCTTCACTTTCTCCTGGTCCAGATGTTTGTCCTTTGAAGTGATGACGAAACCAAGGAACTTGCCGCTGAAGACTACCAGAAAAGACTTGGTTGGATTCATCTTGAGTTGGTGTGCACGCATTAGTTCGAACACCGTTCTCAAGTCTTGGAGGTGGTTGCCCTTGAGACGACTTTTGACTGCGATATCGCCTACGTAGCGCTCCACAGTTTTGCGTAAATGATCGTAAAAAATTATGTTCATGGCTCGCTGGTATGTTGCCCCTGCATTTTTTAATCCGAAGGGCATCACCGTATAGCAGTATATCCCCAACGGTATTCGAAAAGATGTGTGCTTCTCGTCGTCGAGGAACATCTTGATCTGGTTGTAGCCTGAGAACCCATCCATAAAGGACATCCGTTCGAAGCTGCAAGTATTGTCGATCATTACGTTAGTGATCGGTTGGGGGAACTCATCTTTCGGGCATGCAGAGTTCAAATCACGGTAGTCGATACAGACTCGAACTTTACCGTTCTTTTTTATGATCGGAATGATGTTAGCAATCCAGTCTGGGTGTTGTTGCTCGCGAGTGAATCCACTGGCAATCAGCTTCTTGACTTCATTCTCGATGGCTTTCATGACGTCTGGTCAGAATCGTCGTTGTTGCTGCCTCACTGGCTTAGCTTTAGACGAGATGCTCAGGCGATGCATGGCGACTTTAGGGTCCAAGCCTGGCATGTCTTCATAGCTCTATGTGAAGACATCGATGTATTCTCTTATATGCTGTATAAGAGATTGGCGTTCATCGCCAGATAGGCTTTTGCTGATGAAGATAGGTTTAAAGGATGCTTCATCTTCTAGATTGACTTGGATGACCTCGTCTTCCGTAGGTAGTTCCTGTTGTTCGAAGCACAGCTCCCACCTGGTGTCCATCTTTTGGGCCCATTGTTCGAGTTCGATTGATTAGATATCGTCTGTAATTTGGTCGGCAAAAACCATATTGACGGACAGAGTTGCTTTGAACATGTTGCCGATGCTGGAGTCTGAGTTCCAGAGGGAGGAATCATAAGAATGAGAACAATGATCTGCTTTATCATCTGATATTTTGGGAGTTGTTAGAGGAGAGACAGCCCAAATCAACACCGCTTCGTTGATAGTAGTTCTAAGGTTTGTCGGGGGGAGCAAAGTTTCGTATTGGCAACCGTCATCCTCGACCGTAATTTAGCCCTTTGTCGCTTTTGTTGCCATATCCCATGTTCTGGATGATATTCTTGGCCTGCCAACTATACCGAAAAAGTTGTATTTTCCCGAAGTCATAGTCGGCTTCTGTATTGTGCTTGGGAGAAGTAGAGTCTGGAACAAAATTTCTCTCGCCAATTATACGATCGAAGATGATTAGCTCTTCATCCTTCTTTCTGGTTGGAACGATGAAGTACAGGATATCTTCAGGGTAAACTTTTCTTACAGATGAGGTATTATGACCGGCATGCAGAGGTGTGGTCCTATGCCGTTCTCTAGAGCGTATATCGTATCTATGTAGTGGTTTACAGATTAATAGACATCGGAGTAATTCAAAGATAAACCTTTACTAAGGAAATACGCAAGTTCTTCTTCAGGGATAACATCATCTACCGAAGGTACATTATTATGAGTATTGACATACTCATTGAGAGAGTCATCAACTGGAAGATGATCCATAGTCTTTGTCGAGTTCACCACGTAGGGTAACTCTTCAGGATTGGGGGGATGGGCATCAGTAGGTTCCTCCCGGGGTGTCTTGCTGAGAGTGATGGTCAATGGTTTGACCTTGTCAGGTTCTTCTTTTTCACCCAGATTGTGAGAGGCTTCGGAGTACTTTTCGGAGTAGTACGTCCTTTGACTCATATAATTAGGGGACCATCATTGGAGGATGGACTTGCTTCAGTTTTATTATCATCTTCATTGCCGTTTTCTTTGGGTGGTTGAGATTGGTAAAGTACCGAATCTCCATAGTAAGCTTCGAAGCCTTCGAAAGGATCAACATCAGTGAACTCCGTCTTTACGATACGGTCACTGTTGACGTACTTGAAGCACTGGTGGAGTGTGGAAGGATCGATCATGTTCTCATGTATCCATGGACGTCCCAACAAGACATTGTAGGATACATTGGCATCGATCACATAGTAGTAAACTTTTGTTCGAAGATCACCGAGCTGACATTTGAGATGGATCTTGCCTAGCGGATGGCTTCGATCAGCATTGAAGGCCATGATAGTTGTGTTGGTTGCGGATAGCTTGTGCAGAGGGATTCCCAGAATTTGAAGCAAATTTCTAGAAATGATGCTGAGGGAGGATCCTGGATCGATGTGCATGCGGTCCACCTTGATCGCCCCGATATACCCTGTATAGTACAAGGGTCTATCTTGACGATTATTCTTGAGTAGCATGTCCTCCTGTGAGAAGGTGATGTTGGGTACCACTTTCATAGTACTGTGGCAGTGGAGACAAGAGACAGGATCTTCAGCGAGGGCTTTGACTTTAGCAAGGTAAGAGTCGGCGTGTAGTAATGCCTCACTTAAGGCCTTCCGCGTCTCTTTGGAGAGTCGTAATAGATCGAACAGAGATAACCTGGTAGGCGTATTGACTAGCTAAGCCAGTATATCAAAGTTGTAGGGCCGATCCATACCTTCGGGAGCTGGCACCTTTAAAGATTTGTCAAACCGCGTCTCCTTCTGCTTGGATCTGTCCATGGTTTGAGACCTAGACGGGCTGGCTTCTGAGCTTGTGGGGGCAACAGGAGCTTGAGGTGGTACTGCTTCTTCTTTTACGGGATCTACGTCCGAAGATAAGTTTTTCTTGATCGCGTCTCGCCAGATAGAACCTCGTAGATGGGGGAGGATACCATATGGCATGGCTTGAATTTCTTGCCCTTTCTTGCTTTGGGAGGTGCTACCCCCTGCGTCACTTCTTGGACAAGGGCCGGGTGGACCCACATAATCTTACCACGTTCAGTTGTGAGTGGGACCAAGGTTGAGTTGCGAGCTGGTGGTAGGTTGACGACTTCCATTATCGCCTTGGGGATCGGGACCATGTCGTTTGGGACTTCTATAGGAGGAAAGTCGCCAAACTGAAGAAAGATCATGTTAGCGGATAGGACCTTATCTTCAGCTTCGAGGTTGATCATTTGGCTGTCAATAAGATGTTGTATCTTCTTCTTCAGGACGATGCAGTCCTTGGTGGAGTGATGCACGTATTGATGATAGAGACAGTACTTGGGATCATTGAGTTGGCTCGCCTCTACAGGACGTCGTGGTGGAGGTAATGTCGGCTTATTGCCCTTCGTCAATGTGTGAAAGATGGTGATGATATCGTCTTCGTCGAAGGAGAAGGTCTTCTTAGACTTGTCGGAGGCGTCCTAAGAGTTGGAAGCTCCTTTGGATGTATCGACTTTCAGGACTTCTTTCTCTTTATCCCCACGAATAGGGATAGTTTGAGGATGCTTGCCCTTGTCTTCGGATTTGGGTGTCTTCAACCCCAGTAGTTCTAAGTTAGGAACATCGTTTTCAGCAGCATCAACGGCACTAATAAAAGTGGGCCATGTATATGTATACCCGGACAAAACTTTACTGTAGGAAGGAACTTTTATCGGTAAGTATCCATAAGTTCTGAGTCGGGTATGTCGAAGGGCATCTTCAGTGCCAGCCGCCTGAAGCATTCGATGAAGGCGATGACCAACTCAGTTCTCCTTTGCTTGGTCTCGATGAGGGTGGACATGCTAAAATGCATGCCACTCTCGTAAAACCTGTTGAGGAACAACCTCTCCAAGTCTTTGAATGAGTTGATACACCCGTCAAGTAGAAGTAGACTGCAGAACCATTCGAAGGCTGCCCCTTGTAAGGTGCTAATAAACAACTTCGATTGGAACGGATCATCTCTGGGAAAGTGCAGAGTCTGTGTGTTGAAGTACGTCATGTGCTGACGAGGAGAAGTTAATACGTCAAATGAGTTTAGCGTCAGCGGCTTGTAGTTAGGAGGTCAAGTAGCGTTCTCCCACTCAGAGGGGTACGGTTGAGATATCTCCATCTTCTGAAGCTCCACTTTGTGTGAGATGGTGTCGAGGCGAGCGACCAGGGAATTAATTGCATCCTGTTGGTTGAGTAGGTGTTGGAAAATGGCTGCTGAACGGTTGTCAGGCGTTGTTGGCGAAGGACCACCCCCGGTATTTGCAAGATTTGGAGGAGACACAACGGAATGATACTCCTTTTGTAGTGAAAGAGGGTTGTTGCTGTGAGCCGGACTAGCGTGGGCCGAGACGTTCTGTTGAGGTGGAGGAACAGCCCCAGCAGCTTGAACTGCCATGATACTGGTAAGCATATCAGTGATCTTAGCGAATGCTGTTTTGAGACCCTCTAGCCGTTTGCTAGTCTGATCACTGGCTTCTTCATGTCTTTCTCCATCTGCCATTTATGTAGATAGCATGTGAGGATGAACAGAGGAAGCAGTACAACTGGTGCTGATACTGTCTATCTCCGAGTGGGTAAGTCCTACATCTTCAGGTAGAGGAGGTAGATAGTCGCCATCGGATTCAGAGGGATCATCGTTCTCTCGAAGGCTACCCCCAGTGTGAGGGTCATCTGCTTCAGATTCTGAGGGAATGCAACTCCCGGTTTGGGAATCTTCGTCGTCCATACGGAATCTCGTCTTTGAACGAGTGCCCATATAGACTCCTTCGGATGTGACAGCCTGTTGGCCATCTGTTGGTAGACTTCTCCTTCTTCTTCTCGCGGAGCTAAGAGAGAAACTTGGGTTCGTAGTCCACCGTCTTTGATTGGGGCTGCCGTAAGGGGGACCCTACGAAGCCATGTTGGATGAAACACATAGTGGCTTCTCATCGTCAGAGAAGTGCAGCCGTCGAAACACAAACTTTCTCTGAGGTGCTTTTGTTATTTTGGAGCAACAACAGTTGATAACAATACTGGTGCACGGAAGTGCATTATGAATTGTTATGTTCTCCCTCGCTTTACGCTTATGATTTATCATGTTGCACAAGTCAGCGGAAGGGAGTCTTGCTTTATAACCCATATTGAATGCATCGTCGAGCTTTGCATGCGGGTTCGTAAGGAGAGTAGGCGCATCCAGACTTAGTTCAAGTGCAGGGGCAACCCCCACACCTAAGTTCTGTGATGTCCTTGAAGACAGTCCCGTGCTATAAGCGTTGGGTCCTGTCTTTTTGTTGTGGGCGCATAGGCCTTGGAGACTGGTCTTGGGCGCATGCTCCTTGACAACATGTCTGAGCTTCCTTAATGTGGGCACATAGTATGGATCCGGAGAGCCTGGGCGCATAGCTTTGGGCGCATGGCTTTGGATGCCCGGCCTGTTGAAGACAGAAGTATTCTGGTTGGGGCTATGCGCCCAAACACTCCTTTGGGCGCATGGCCTTGGGCGCATGCCTGGTAGAAAAGTGATGTTTTCTTCCAGTTTGACCTCCTTCATTTGTGAGCCTCGTCGGGTTCGGCTAGAGTGTTGCACACCCCGATCCTTGGCATCGTAGTGTTTTTCCTTTGCCAAGTCTCGGGTGTTGAACACCCTGTTGTTGGTTGTGCAGGAAAGAAGTCACTGGGCTAGTAGAGCCCAGAACGGTGTGAGCCTTCTCCATTTGGGGAAATTCTATGGCAGAGTCCTCCAGCTACATATCTGCTATGATATTAGCAGAATATGCACCGCGAGCCTTCGGAAGCAAAGTCTTACTAGACTTGTTTGGCATCGCTGATTTTGAGGGAGTAGAGTCGTCCCTCGAGAGCATCTCTTCGAATGCCTACTGATTGAACTTTATGATCAACATGTTCTGAGTACTCTCCATTTTATCGGTATTGGATTGCATCACCACCTTTTCGTCAGAGAAAAAGGTAGTCCCCAGCAGAGTCGCCATTTTTATGGACACACACAAAAAGAAGAAGAAAACACTGTCTTTTCTTTTATTGGCACAATACACCATAAATCGAGTACGCCTGAGAGATCCTGCACTGAGGATCCCCGAGTACAAAAAAGAATTCTGGGGAATGAGACGATGGAGATCGAGCGGCAGTTGCTCCTTTACTCCATTGACACTCCGATTACAAAAGTGGGAGAAAACCTAAGAAAATTGCTAACTCTCGGCTCACTGGCAAGAAGTGCAACAATTTGGCTCTTGAAAATGCTCTCCATTCGCTTGTTTTGAAGAGGGATGAAGTCCCCCCTTTTAGTCGTTCTCGAGATGGAACGATATTATGCGCCCATGTACAGAGACACGCTTGTTCTTATGTAGGTGCATAGTCCTACTTTGGGTGCATAGGGTATAGGCGTATACAGGCTGCAAGATCGTGGGTTGGTCGTGGTATTGACGTGGCTGCGTGCTTCGGTGCACGATTGTCGTGGAGACTGACGTAGCCATGCGCTTCGGTGCACGTTTTGATCGTGGCTTTGACTGAGTCAGGCTTGGGCGCATAGCCATGTCTCAGGCTATGCACCCTCCTTTCAGGGGAGCTAGTCTTGGGCGCATGGAGTTGTACTTGAACTGGGCGCATGGGGCTTCATTCAGTGGGCGCATAGAGTTATACTGACTGGGCGCATAGAGTTTCACTTGTCTTGGGCGCATGGAGCTATATTTTCTGAAATTTTTTCATGCTTCTACAGTCATAGAAGAACCAGAGCGAGCATCTCTTGACAAAATTAGCTTCCTTCAGATCTTTGGATAGGACTCCGTAGACTGCGTAGTCTATGAACGGGAATCACCAGTCCTAAATGTCTACATTAGCGTCTGTTTGTACTGAGTAACTAAGACACGTATGTAAGTTGTTCTTTAGGTAAACTAGCTCTCGACCCATCATCGTGACGATATATTGGGTTCCAGCAGGAGCTGCCAGAGAAGTGGCGAGGCCAGGGAGTGCATCAGCCTCCAGGTTTTACAATCGAGGTACACGTTCTATAAAGAACCCTGTAAAGGTAGAAATGATACCGATTGCTGCCTGGTGGTAAGGAATCAGATCTTTATGACAGAACTCGTATTGTCCTCGATCCTGGTTAATGATCAGTTTTGAGTCACCATAGGCCTCGATGCAGTCAACCCCCAACTGTTTAGCGAACTGGAGTCCGATGATGAGAGTATTATACTCAGCAACGTTGTTGGTGTATGACTCCATGAGAGAATATGCACGGTTGATGACCAGGCCATCGGGAGTAATGAGAACAACTCTGACCCCTACGATGATCTCGTTGTTGGGTTCTGTTCTTGAAGCACTGTCAAAGAACATGTGCCAAACCGAGTTATATGAGATGGCATTGGACTCTAGGACTTCATCGGGAATGTCGTCATAGAGCTTTGATATCTCTGGCACAGGATGTACCGCCAAGAAGTCGGCCAATGCTTGGCCTTTGACTGTCTTTTGTGGGATGAACACCATGTCATAAGGAGTCAAGAGTATTTCCATGTGGCTAATCATGAGTTTAAATCCCCTGGCTTAGTCATGAGGACTCTGAGGGGTTTGACTGGGAAGACGACGTGGATTGTCTGTCCGGCCACATAATGGTGCATCTTCTGGTTGGCGAAGAGCAGTGCAAGATACTCCTTCTCTACAGGATTATACCGATGCTCGGCCCCAATCATGGTCCTGTTGAGATAGTAGATCGCCTGTTCATGGCCTTCATTACTTTTTCTGGGCTAGCAAAGCACCGAGAGAATGGTCCATATCTCAGACGTATAGCAGGAAGGGCCTCCCTACGACTGGTATTACTAGTACTGGAGAACTAGTGAAGGTATTTCTTGATGTCGTCGAACGCGTGCTAGCATTCTTCGATCCACAGTTAGTTGAATGGTTGACATCGACCAGAAAGATTTGCTATAATCTTCTGATGTATGCCAGGCATCCTTGTAGGCCTCGAAGCTCACGAAGATTCTTTGGGGGAGCCATGTCCACGATCGCCTTAGTCTTTTTCGGGGTCAATATGAATACCCTTGGCTGTGACATTAAAGCCCAGGAACTTGCCACTGGAAACCTATAGGAAAGAATTAGTCGGGTTCATCTTTAGTCGATATATCCGCATTAAGTCGAATATCATCCTTAGGTCATCCAAATGACTGGATTTTTTTTGCTCTTGACAGCAATATCATCAACATAACATTCTACCGTCTTTCGAAGGTGCTTGCGGAATAAGGTGCTCATAGCCCGCTGGTATGTTGCTCCCGCATTCTTCAACCCGATGGCGTCACCGTGTAACAGTATACCCCTTTTGGAGTCCGAAATGAAGTATGCTTCTCGTCTTCGGGGAATATTTTGATCTGGTTGTAGCCTGAGAAACTATCCATAAAGGACATGTGCTCGAAGCCATACGTGTTGTTGTTCATCATGTCGGTGATCGGGAGAGGAAACTCATCTTTTGGATAGGCCGAGTTGAGATCCATGAAGTCTATGCAGACCTAAATTTTTTTGTTCTTCTTAGTGACTGGGAGAATGTTGGCCAGCCAATCCGGTTGTTGCTCTTTGCGGATGAAGCCTACTCTCTAGGAGTTTGTCAACTTCTTTCTCAATAGCATCCATGACATTGGGGCAGAAATGACGTTGTTGCTGTTTGATCGGCTTAGTGTCGGGTAAGATGTTGAGACGGTGTATGGCGACTTGCGGGTCTAGACCCGACATGTCCTCATACGTCCAAGAAAAGACATCGATGTATTCGCGGATAAGCTGTATCAGAGATCCCTTGTATTCTCCCGTCAAGCTTTTGCTGCTGAAGATGGGTTTCGGGGAAGCCTCATCTCCTAGCTCTACTTGGACGACCTCATCTTCATTGGGAGATTCACGTTGTTTGAAGCGCCGTTCCCATTGGGATCCCAGGCGTTGAGCCCAGGGTTCATCTTCAAAGAATTCAAATATTTGGTCTTTCTCCTCGACTAGAGGATCTGTAGGGACCATTTTGACGGATAATATCTTTTTGAAGGCTCGGCCGATACTGGTATCGAAGTCCCAGGTTGAGGAGTCAAAAAAGTGTGAATGCATCAAGACCTCCAGCTCTGAACTCTTCGAAGTTTTTGTGGGTGTAACGTAACCCAACCCCCGGCGAGTGCATTGGTAGTAATTTTAGGACTTTCCCTTTTGGGCACGAAGTCATAGGCGAAGGCGTCGGCCTTTGCCATAGTTTAGCTCTCTGTTGCTGTTTAAGTCGTAGCCTATCTTCTGGATAACGTGTTTGGCTTGAGTAGTGTAACGGTAGAGTAGCATCTTGCCGTTATCGGGTTCTGGTTCTGCCGGAGCCAGTCGCTGAGGATGCTCCAATCGACCGAAGATGATGGGCTGCTCCTCTTTCTTCCTTGTTGGAACCAAGAAGTAGGCGCCTTGAGGAGGGACAACTCGGCTTAGTGAGGTTAGCGGTTGTCACTTGTGTTTGTAATATATATAGAGCGTTGTCTAAGAAATACCTAGTGTTCTAATGCACACAAAAGTAATTCAAAGACAACTTACCATTAATGAAATGCAAAATTTTATCCCGAGGGATTACATCATCTAAAGAATGTGCCCCAGTATTGGCACACACGTAGTCTTCCAACTCTTCATCTGTGAGCACTAGGGCTGCCATAGGAGAAGGTGGAGGAGATTTCCCCTTCAACTTGACTACCAAGGGAGGTGCAATCGGAGGTTCCTACGACTTCAGAGTTGGCCTTGGGGCCTTCCGGGAAAGCCTTATTTGCATAGGCTCCTAGCTAACAGATGATATTGTCGAGGGTGACCGAGCCGGAGCCTTGCCTCGAAGCTTGATGACAAGAGGAGCTGATGTTTTAGAAATTTTCCCCTTCAATCGAACCTTCAATGGTTCTTCTGCGATAGCTGCACTTTCTGATACAGTATCTGCTTTGTCGCCGATATTATTATCATCATCTTCCCTTGGGACTGACTTGTATAGCACAGCATTTGTACAGTATGCTTCGAGTCCTCGGAATGGGTCAATGTCAGTGAACTCGGTTTTGATGGTCCCATCGCTGGCCGCATACTTTATGCATTTATGGAGAGTGGAGGGCACGATCATATACTCATGAATCCATGGTCGTCCAACAGCATGTTGTAGTTTATATAGGTGTTAATGACGTAGCAAGTTACATCAATCTGGAGATCACCTATTTGGCATTTTAGGCAAATCTTGCCCAGGGGCTCACTTTTTAGCGTTGAAGCTGCTGATTGTAGTGTTTGATGCAGTCAACCGATTCATTGGGATCCCTAAAACTTGGAGTAAACTCCATGGGATGATGTTAAGAGACGATCCATGGTCGATGTGGATGCGATCGACCTTAATGGCACCAACATACCCTGTGTAGTACAGGGGCCTATTATGTCGGTTGTTCTTCAACAACATGTCCTGCTGGATGAAGGTGGTGTTAGGAATAACCTCGACCACACTATGATAATGTGGGCATACAGCAGGATCCTCCTTAGGTGGTTGCACCTGAGTCAGGAAGGAGTCGGTATCTGAAAAGCTTCGCTGAGGGCGTCTAGAGTCTCTTTGGAAACATGGAGAAGCTCAACAGTGACAGTCGAGCCAGAGTATTGGCCAGCTGCGCCAATATGTCGAAGTTTTAGGGCCTGATCGATCCTACTGTAGAGTCTTTTCTCAGAAGTTTGTCAAAGCAAACCTCCTTCTGCCTTTAGTTTTTTACGGCAGGGGCTTAAGATGGACCAGCTTCCGATGTATCGGAGGCAGTGGCCACAACTGGGGGATGAGATTCCTCTTCTGAAGCTTGATTTTCTTCTCGCTGGTGAGCCAAGCGAGTGGTAACCAGAGTATCATCAACCGATGTACAAACCATACGACATGACTTAACTTTTTTCTCCTTGACAGAGTACGCTGCAGGCACCATTATGTCTGGGGCGAGATCAGGATGGATCCACATCACTTTGCCTCACAATGTTGTAAATGGGATGAGGCCTTAAGCGTTGTCACGGGCCGGTGGAAGATTGCCTACTTCCATCGTTGCTCTCGAGATAGGGCCTACGTCGTCTTGAGCCTCTGTTCAAGAAAAACTTTCTAATTGGAGAGTGACCATGTTGTCAGTAACAGTCTTTTTCTCGTAGTCGAGCGTAATAACCTTGGCGTCGATGAGGTACTGGATCTGTTTTTTCAACACGTAGCAGTCACGTGTCAAATGGTGAACATACTGGTGGTAGTGGCAGTATTTTGGATTGTCCACCATTTCTACTTTATCAGGACGCTTAGGAGGTAGGAGCTAAAGCTTGCCACCCTTCGTTAGCATATCGAAGAGTTCTAGTGTGTCTTCATCGTTGAAGGAGTAGGTCACTTTCAGCCTCTGTACTTCGGTCGGCTTAGGGGTCATTGTTGCTGAACTCTTGGAGATGTTGATGGTCATGGCTTGTTTTCCTTTACTGTCCTTGGAACAGGATTGTTGCTAAATAAGCGTCTCCCTTCGTCTTCGAGTGATGGAAAACTTAGTCCTAATAGCTGCGCGTCTCGAGCATTCCTTTTCGCTATGTCTGCCTCTATAATGAAGGGCATCAAATTAATACAAGGAGCACTGTGCCACAAATTGATTGTGGGAAGCATGTTTTTGCGGTAGCAGTCCATAAGCACGGGCTTTGGTATACCAGGGGGTAATCTTAGAGCGGCCTGGCAGAAGCACTCAAAGTATGCACGTACAGGTTCCTTCTCCTTCTGGACAATGTCCATGAGAGTCGACATTGTCATGTCCATTCCCCCTTCGTAAATCAATTAAGGAATAGGCACTTCAAGTCTATGAACGACGAAATACAGTTGTCCGGGAGGCTACAAAACCATTCGTAGGCCACCCCTTGTAGTGCTCCTATAAATATATTGGTAAGAAGAGCGTCGTCTTTTGGTAGAAGCCCTGTTACTGAGGCAAAGTACCTCAAGTATCGACAGGGAGACTTGTTTACATCAAACGGCGTAAGCATCTACGGATTGTATTTGGGAGGATAGATCTCATTATCACATTCGGTATGATTTGGTTGCCGAATCCCCATCTTTTGGAGTGATTCTCACTTTTCTCTGGCATTGTGGCGAGCGTACAACTCTTTGAGGGCTTGCTGTACTTCACTCAACATTGTAGGTTCTGTTGTTGATGGAGTAGATGATGGGGGCGCCGCTTGGCTCAGGATGTGGGGCACATTGGAATCGTCGTTAGTACCTAGGTATTGGTTTACAAGAGCGGAGACAACGGGGTCAATTTTTCCTTGATCTCCAAGACGACGGAAGCCAAGGACTTCATAGTATCGTTCAACGTATTTAGGCCCGTCTCAAGGGCTTCTATATGTTTCTGCTAACTGGATCCTTCGCTGCTGTCTCCATTGTCATCTTCGGCCATGAGCGCGAACATCATGTGCAGATGGGTAGAAGGGATGGTAGATCTTTTGCTCTCTGGCTCAAACGATGGAGTCCCGTCGTCTTAAGGATAAACCGGTAGGTTGCAATCGTCCTCAGATTCATTGTGATTGCTACCTCCAGCTTTGTGGCTACCTGTGCCTACGGAGGTATCCGTGTCATACAGTCCCTCATTGGATTTAAAGGCGGGATTGTCATGAATGGTGGAGGACCGGCTACCCCCAGCTAATGTTGCATCCACAGCGTGACCTCCTTGTGCCAAGGATCCAGATTTGGCGCACGTGCCTCAGAATACAACCGTACTTGGTATCGCTGTCTTGCTACCCCCAGGCCAATTTTTGGGCTTGTTGGCCGATACGGAAGGATTCTTTGAAAGCTTCTTCAGAGACAGAGAACCCTTTGCCGCGTTGCATAAAGAAATGCGGAGTTCATCTTCTTCTTTACCAGATACCATCGGCTGCAGTCTTTGGAAGACGGATAGCCTCTTTTGTTGTGACGCGGCTGTTTGGCAACTGCAGCAGTTGACGGTGATCTAGGTGTAGTTGTGTCTTGGTTTAGACACGCCTTGCATCATAGGTCCCTCCCTCGCTTTACGCTTGTGCGGAGTTGTTGAGGTCTCCACTCCTGTACTCCTTTCATGCGTGCTGGGAAGCTGCGCGCAGGAGTGAGAATGTGGAGATAGCTTCCCTCTTCTTAGTTTTGTGCGTGAGACACGTTTTGGTCCTGAATAGAGAGTGGCTGATGAGGCAGACTCCTTCCATGCTTACAGGAATACTGTTCGCACGAATATATCTCGATAGTAGGTACCCCTAGCTTGAATCGTGCACATGAGCGCTCAAGTGACAGCGGAGTTTTATCGGTCGAGGCATCAACGCACTCGAACAAGTTTTGTATAGCTTTCCATTGGCTGCACACGCGACTGCTAATGCGGGCCTTTGGTCTGCCGTCGGCATAGCACTTTGATCGCATGAAGCGCGTGCTGCCTTGGATTTCTTCCAACTACCCCTAAAAAATGCATAATATTTAGACTCCAACAGAGTGGTTTACACAACACTTTGGCCATGTAAGGCAGGTGCCGCCTTGGACCTCTTTGTGTTACCCCTAAAAGGTGCGTAACGTTCAGAATCCAATATAGCCTTACCCAATGGGTAGGCAATTCTGTTAAAGATAGAAGTTCTCGTCTATACAGCCTCTTCCGTCCGTGGGTGGACCACGTTGCATCTTTTTCGGCGTTGAACTTTTGTCAGACCCGCCGTAGGGGAGCCGTACTCCTTGCTGTGTTTTCTCGAAGTGGGAAATGAGCGTGGCGGCCTGTCAGCAGTAGCGAAAATCTTTTTCTAGGCTTCGTCGTTCAGGGGGTTCTGAAGCGCAGTCCCCTCCGTCGTGCTGCTCGTTGCAGTCGCCTTCGGCACCCAGGTGCATCGAGACTTCTTCGATTTTACGAACTACTTCGAAGGACTTGACTTCTCCTTAGAAAGGAGATCTTTGAAAGCTTGTTCGTCGAAACGTACGACCAACATCTTCTGAGAAGATCCCAGCAAGTTATCGTCAGATTGTGCCATTATCTTCTCGTTGGAGGAGAAGGAAGTCCCCAGCAGAGTTACCATTTTATTTGCCATGACAAAAGGTTGTGCGAACTTTTTTATATTAAACGTAAAAAAGCGTACAATCGATTCCTAAATAGGAGATCTAAGTACAATATTTTCTAGGAAAGTGTGACGGTGGAGATTGAGCACTGCAGCGACTCCTTTACTTCGTGATGATCTGACGACGGGTTGAACTTGCTCTGGCTTTCTGGTGCTTGTGATTGGAACTCTGGGGTTGCCAATCAAGAGGATCTCATGTTTATGAAGATTTCGAAGCCTCTTTATCGAAGGAAACTTATAAACGATGTGCATAAGGATTGTGCAGGGACACTGCACGTAGAGATATGAGAGAATCTCGAAGTTGCACGGTGAGGGCTGCTGCTGAGCTGACACGTGGCGGACACGGGGATTCTCATTTATCAAGATCTTGGAAGAATTATCAACATGACCGAATAAACGATATGTGGCATGGGTTTACTGTTGATCGAATGAACCTGAGCGGATTCTATTCATATCTATAAAATTTGATTTTCTCTTATCCTAGGGGGCCTTTTCTTTAAACAAACCAATTGGATATGGACCTCGTCTATAAGAATAAATTTTGTCCTTATCTGTGGTTTAAACAAACCGATAGGATATTGCTCTTATTAACATAATCAAACTCTGTCCTATCTTAACTGTGGTGGTTTTAAAACAAACCAATCTGAAATGGACTTAAACACCCGTCTTGCCACGTAGAACCATGTCATCCCATAACACTGCGCTTCTATGCGAGCTGCGCTTTCAGCAAGGCTTTGAGGTCACTGCACTTCTAGGCAATATGTAGACTGTACTTTAGGCGAAGAAGTCACTGCACTTTTAAAGCGGCGAGTGGACAAGTGCTTCAGGCGACGGAGTCACTGCGCTTTTAGGGCGGCGAGTTGACAAGTGCTTCAGGCGACGAAGTCACTGCGCTTTTAAGACGGCGAGTGGACTTGTGCTTCAGGCAATGGAGTTACTGCACTTTTAGGATGGCGAGTGGACTTGTGCTTCATGCGACGGAGTTACTATGCTTTTAGGACGGCGAGTGGACTTGTGCTTCAGGCAACAGAGTTACTTCGCTTTTATGGCGGCGAGTGGACTTGTGCTTCAGGCAACGAAGTCACTTTTCTTTTTAGAGTGACAAGTGGGCGCAGTGAACTGGCTGTGCTTCTAAGTTGAAGAGAGGGCACAGTGGAAGGAATTAACTGGCTGTGCTTCTGAGTCCAAAGAGCTAGTTTTTGTCGAAGTCATAAGAGCAATTAATGACTGCTCTTTGGATGGACGAGTCAGTCATCCACTTCTTTAATTATCGTCGTTATTTGTGGAATTCAAGAAGTCTGTGGCATTGGATTCAGTTGAATGAACCTATTAAATGAGATTCATTGTGCTGAGTCTTAGGTTCATCCTATTACACTACCAAAATACAGTCAATTAGCGACGACACATTAGCGACGGATAATTTCTGTTTAGCGACAGATTTAAGACAAATAGCCGACGGAGTACCGACGACATGCAGAAACATTTTTTATTTTATTTTAAGGGGGAGAAAAGGTCGCTCATCCGTCGCTAGGACGTCGGAGATATACCGACGGATACACAGCCGTCGCTACGCAGTCGGTTATTTGGCGGGAATTATTGGAAGAAGTGGCGGGACAATTCTTCGACTACGTAGCGACGGATAGTCCGTCGGCAAGTATCAAAAATAGCTACGGTCTAGTGACGGATAAAATTCGACGCTCGTCCGTCGCTAAATATACGTTCCAGAATTAAATTAAAACGACGGAGGGAAATTTTTATTCCTCCCAAATTTCACTCTCTCTCTCCTCTCTCTCTCTCCCACGGCGGTCGGCGACATCCCTCTCCTCTTTCTCTCTCCCGCGGAGGTGATCAGCGACCTCTCCTCTCTCTCCCAAAGGTAATCCCCTATCTCTCTCCCCTCTCTCTCTCTCTCTCTCTCACGGTGGTCGTGGGTGCAGCGGGCCGGGGGCGTCGGGTGCTGTGGGGGCGGCGGAGAATGCGGGGACGGCGGGTGCGTCGGGGGGTGGGGGGACTGCGGGGGGTGGGAGGGGTACGTTGGCACGTGCGGGGCTGCGGGGGGCGGCGGGGGGCAGCGCGCTCCGGGACATCTGGGGGCGGCGGGGGGTGGTGCGCGCAGGGCTGAGGAGGGCAGCGGGGGGTGGGAGCGGTACGTGGTAGGTCCTCGACCTAACAAGCCTTGAATTGAAGAAGAAACACTGTGATTTGCCATTAGAATAGAGGAATTCAGAGAGAGAACAGAGAATTTGGGAATCAAGAAGCTAGGGTTTATTGATTCTTGAGAGTATTGGGGAAGAAGAAGAAGAAGTACATCAGGAGAAATGAAAAAAGAGCTAGAGCTTAGTAATTCATCAACTACTACTTCTTACAAACAAAGAGGTATTTATAGTTCATATATGCTGAGGTGTCCAGTCAGCAGCTCTCAACTGATTCCAGCCTGGCATAACTGCCTTGGTCCTTACGTGGCAATGAAGACAGGTGGCTATGATGATATGGAATAGGTTGAGAAAGTCTATTGGTTTATATATATATATATATATATATATATATATATATATTTTTATTTTATTTTTAAGAAAATGCAATATGACAAACCCTAGTTTAAGAAATAGGATGAGAAAGTCTATTGCTTTATATATATATATATATATATAAAAATATATATATATATATATATATATATATATATATATATATATTTTATATATATATAAAAAATATATATATATATATTTTATATATATATATATATATATATATATATATATATATATATATATATATATATATATATATATATATATATATATATATATATATATATATATATATATATATCAAGGTTCAAAGTATATATCAAGGTTCAAAAAAAAAAAAATATATATATATATATCAAGGTTCAAAGTATCGATATCGGAATCGATATCGGACTTTTCCTATGAGTATTGGTATCGGCGATATCGGTAGTATCGGCATTTTCGGATCGGAGTATCAGATTTTTTTGGTATTGGGAAACAAATAATTATCGGTAGTATCGAATTCTGTTACATGCTTTTACAACCTTATTATGCTTTCAACCTAGGTTCACAAGATCGTTATCAGAATCGGTATCGGACTATTCCTATGCTGTTTAATTTTCTTTGCCGAATTGACCGGAACAAAGACCCCCAATGTCGGCATCGGTCAATATTTGGTATCGGTCGGTATCGGATCGGAACATGCCAAACCGTATCGGATCGGTATCGGCCGATACTTTAAACCAAGATATATATATATATATATATATATATATATATATATATATATATATATATATATATATATATTTATATATATATATAAAAAAAAAATATATATATATATATATATATTTATATATATAAAAATATATATATATATATATATTTTTTATATATTTTATATATATATATATATATAATATATATATATATATATATATATATATATATATATATATATATATATTTACTGACTCGTCAAGTTGAACCGTGTATAACATGCTCGACGCTTAAGAGGAATCATTTGGACTTAGTGGACTATCGAACTATCGGTATCGGACTATCGGTATCGCACTATCGGTATCGGACTATCGGTATCGTTATCACACTATCGGTATCGGTATCAAACTATCGGTATCGGTATCGAACTATCGGTATCGCTAGCGGACTATCGGACTATCGGTATCGAACTATCGGTATCGCACTATCAGTATCGATATCGGTATCGGTATCGCACTATCGGTATCGGACTATCGGTATCGGTATCGGTATCGCACTATCGGTATCGGTATCGAACTATCGGTATCGGTATCGAACTATCGGTATCGGTATCGGTATCGGTATCGGTATTCGTATGTACTTAGTATCGATCGTAGCATATTAGTATCAGTATATCAGTTTGGTATAGGTCGTATCGGATGGTATTGACCTTAGCGAATTGGTATCGTCCTATCCGATATGTATCGGTCGTATAGCTAGGATTCGTACCGGCCTCATCGATTCGGTATCAGCCATATCGATAGGTATCGGCCGTATCGGATATGTATCGGCTGTATCAGATTAGCATGGTGGAAGGTTAGTAACAACTGTACTTAGATTTTTCTCTTCTCGAGCTAGAATACCATTGCAAGAGAGTCACGAGAGAGGAAAAAAATATCCTACATATTGATGTTTACGAGAGTGATTGGCCAATTACAGTAACATACATGCTGCATTTTCCATCAGGGAAGGAGAGATTGAAGGCAATAACATATAGAGTTGTATTTCGGAAGAAGACGAACTCCTATAAACTCTTTGTTCACAAAACAAGCTATAGACAAACTACTATGAACTCTTTGTTCTGTATTCTCTATAGCATATTTTGTGAACAAAGAGTTTGTACGAGTTCTTCTCCCTTAATATAAGTCTATATGTTATTGCTTTCAATCTCTCATTCCCTGATGGAAAATGCAGCATGTGTGTTACTGTAATTGGCCAATCACTCTCGTAAACATCAATATGTAGGAGATTTTTTTTACTCTCTTGAGGCTCTCTTGCAATGGTATTCTTGCTCGAGAAGAGAAAAATCTAAGTACAGTTGTTACTAAACCTTCAACCATGCCAATCCGATACGGCCGATACATTTCCGATACGGCCGATACCTATCGGATATGGCCGATACAGAATCGATAAGGCCAGTACGAATCCTAGGTATACGGCCGATACATATCGGATAGGACGATACCAATTCGCTAAGGCCAATACCAATTTGATACGGCCAATACCAAACCTATAGACCGATACTAATCTGATGCGGTTGATACTAAGTACATCCGGCCTGTATACCAGCGGATCTACCAGTTACATGATTATATACTAATACTGTTTAGTTTATCTTACTATACAGATTTTTACATCCAATCTGTAATAGATCGTTATTTCGTTGATCGCACATGGATGTACAAATGACAACACGAGAGCAGAATAGGTATGAGTGACGATTTTCAAGCAGGAGTGGAAGTGTTTCTTAAGTATGCCATAAGCAAAGCTCAGTATATAGACGGTAACAAAATCAAGTGTCCATGTCGTAATTGTCGCAATAGACGTTACGAAGAAGTGGTGAGTGTAAGAGATCATTTGACCCGTAAGGGTTTCGTACGTGATTACGGCCTGTGGTCATCGCAAGGTGAACTATATACGGAAAGACAGGTTGCGAATGCTGCTACTTATGCTTTTGATGATAATACTGCAAAGGATTTTGTCGTCGAAGACGACGAATGTTCTGTTGATTATGGAGACATACAGAACCTTGCACGAGATATGGTGTACGACACGGCAGGGCCTAATTTTGATCCGGAGGATCCTAATCCCGAGGCGAAGGAGTTCTATGATATGTTTCAGGATGCTGAAACTTCTTTATATCCTGGTTGTGAGCCACATTCCGTGTTGTCAGTGACGATGCGGTTGTTGAACATAAAGTCCAATTTTAACTTGCCAGAAACTTGCTATGATCGGATTATACAACTAATCAAGGAGGTATTACCGAAGGAATCAAAAGAGCTTCCAAAAAACTTCTACAAGTCGAAGATGATGGTCCGACAACTGGGACTGGGGTACGAGAAGATAGATTGTTGTCGCAACGGATGCATGTTGTACTACATGGAGAACGAGGATATAGAAAGTTGCAGCTTCTGTAATACAGATCGTTATAGGAATATATATTCAATTTACGATCCAGGCTTTATTTGTAATATAGTCATTGTGGTCCTTTATCGGATAATTGATTAATTGATTTATGCAATTGTGTTTTGATTATTGGTTTTATAAAAAGATTATAATGAGTGAGACTATCCTAAATGAGTAAAATATCTATTGGTTTCTTTAGACCCGTGATAGAGCCCATGCGTAGAACAGAATACCTAAAAATTCTCAAAATTGAGCTACTATCTTGAGGCAGAATTGCGCAGTAGGCTTCTTGGGACCTAATTCTTTACCCATTGGACACCTGATTTTGTTTGTGTGGCTAGGATTAGAAGTAGGGGCCTTGGAATGATGATTTGGCCAAGAATCAACCGCCTTTCATACATAACCCTTTTTTTTTCTCTCTTCTCTTTCTTTTTCTCTCATTCTTTCTCCTTGTTTTTCATTCTCAAGTTCTTCTTCCCTCAAGCTTGAGCCAACCCTTGAAGCTAGGTTTTTGTAACCCCACTTCCTAATAAAAGTCCATTTTTATTCCTAATCATATGTTTGACCATCTTATGACAAAGGGATGGCAATTTGGTAAATATTAGAAGTGGAGTGGCTATTTGGTAAATTGGAATGAAGGGTGGCATATTAGTAAATTCCTAGTACCACATGTGTAGTTATTGAGGGAGAGAATATTCTTAGAATATTATTGAGCTTAATTATATTAATTGGAGGACCTAGAAGTTTCCCTCATATGACTCGGGTATGATACCTCATTGCTTAACTACATGATTTAGTGAGTTCTTGATTTGGTCGACACCAAACCGACACGTACTTGTGTTTTTGGAGTCAAGACATGAGTACTTTTGACACATGGGAGAGAGGTTCTTATCCTATGTTCAGATCACCACTAGTATCTGTGTCTAACTATTGGCTTAGAAACTGGAAGTGCTGTTTAAATTTGAATGAAAGTTACTATTATGTAATTGTTGAAAGGAAACTAGGTTGGGGATATTTGGATTATGTTAGGTTTGGGCTAGCATGGACTCACAGTCTTTGGGCCAATAGATAGTTATGGTTTTGATTAAGAATTCTAACATGTGGGCTGGGTTGGTTAACTAAAATGATTTGGTCCAGAACTTTGGGCTGATTCATTATGGGCCTATTCATAGTGTTTAAGAAGGAGTGTTAGGTTAAAAAAACTTAGATCATATAAGATTTATATATTTATTAGTTTTTTTAACTACTAAAGGGTAGATAAATAGTAAGTGAATTGAGACATTATGATTCAGTTAGAAAACACGTTAGCGAAATACATGAATTTCTTTATAATATCTAATTTTGTTTCTATTACTTTAGGTGATTTAGAGACATCGTCATCTTCTGGTAAAAGTCAAGTACTTGTACTCAACTTTACTTAGCAAATCTATATGTATGTTTACACTGGCTTGATATGTTTCTTGTGTTTCTCACTTGCTTGCGTATTTCTTATGTCTCATGTCGGTAGGGAGAACAATTATAAAGCATGTGGCTTACCTAAGCCTATGGATACTTACATGAATGCTAGCATAACATTCATGATATGCCTTATATTTTACTTGACTTCTAGCATATCATTTACATATGCCTTATGTCCATTATTACTTGATGCAAGCATAAGTTTATTATATTCCTTATATATTACTTGACTGCTAACATATCATTACATTATGCCTTATCCCTACTCGTTTGACTGCTAGTATATCGGTTAGGAAATGCCTTATAGCCCCTACATGCTTAATGGTGTCTATTACACATGTTTTACGAAGTTAGTGCATGGTTCCATGTATATTTCAGTTTACTTGCTATTTACTTGCCCTTACTATTTTATATATTATTGCATCATGTTATTGAGTATGATAGGGTTATATTGTACTTTGCTCATTTTCTAATTGGATCGTTAACGTTACAAGTGTGATTTAGATGGCTTACCCTGACTACTATGGACCAGGGGGACCCAGTATTGGAGACCACTTCGGAGGCTCTCCATGATCATGAGACTTTCCTCGATTGAGGAGATTTGTCACGCCCAGTTCCAAAATATATAGGAACTTGAGATGCGAAAATGGCAGGTAATACGATCTAGAATATGTTCCCAATTTAATGGACTTACCCGAGACGTACTATGCTGTCAAAAATAAGCTAACTAAACTATATCTCAATTCGCAATAAGGAAATAATATCAAGAATGAAAATACTATATTAAAGTTTGCCACCCAGTAATATACATGTTCGAACAAGCTCAAGAAAAGAATAAGCTTGCAAAATACTAGGCTAAATAGAAGCAAGTAATAAAAATATACTATAGGAAACAAAAGATAGCATCTAACACAAATACCTGAATATCCAAGAATAGCCATCGTCAACTGCAGACATAACCAAACCATCCATCTATCTATTTTATAAGCAATCATCCACAACCAGTAGAGATCACCAGGTCTTTAAAGGAAAGTAACAAGTTACAAAGAAATAAGCCATATTGAACTGAATAAATAAATAATAGGGCTGACTAACCGTCTTTGTGTATGCATGTCAAAGACGACTTTGGTACATATGAGTAGGTAATAGAATAAATCATAGCATCCGCTAGGGGCTTATGTATATACTAGCATACCACCGATCGTATTATGACACCACGGTCAACAACAGTTGTTGGATATCTATCATCTAGCAATACGTCCATAACTAGGAAACTAATAACCCATAACCGGAAAACCACTAAGGCTAATATGTGGCTTCTCTTACGCCTACTAATATTGTTCCCCACACATGCATTGCAAAGTCATATCCATGACTTGGACAATAAATATCTCAATATGCAAGTTACTGACTAGACTCAATTTAATCAATATATGTATCGAAACATGAACCCCGCATGATGATCAGTCGAGTGCATAAGCTCGTGCCTGCACCCAAAAACTCATTCACGGTATCGTGTTTAATATGTGACAAGGTATAGAAGTTATAAGAATAACCTCACAACTATTAAAAACGTCTTTTACACATAAGTCACCCACACCCACACACACATCGATGGTACCATTGACGGCACCCAAGTCATAATTGGACGCTCTACTAGAATATAACACTAACAACCAAGCACAATATCATGAATTTAAACTTCCGCTAGTATGGCATAGATCTTGCCT
>JANAVB010013200.1:1990993-2233058 GCA_029216955.1 Iris pallida | reverse complement strand
GATCAATCACCTACTGAAGATCAGTCTATTAATGAAGATCTGCCAGAAGAGCAACCTTTGAAGATCATAGTCAAGGGACGAATCCAATCCCAATCTGTCAATGATCAGCCTTTGATAATCAGGTAAAGGAAGAACTCAAGCTTCATCGGAGGAATCAGTAAATGTTCCTGCTAAGAGCCAAGTTCAACCTTTTATGATTAAAGTCAAAGGGCGTACTTCTTATGCAAATGATCCAGAACCACCATTAATTGTCAATCTTGGCAAATCTACGAAGAAGACGGATAATGGTCCATTAATGATTGATCCGAAGCGTAGCAGTCAAATTGTAAATGATGTAAATATTGATCATTCTATACTTTTTGATATCAATGAAGATTTCCTTTCGAGTATATGGCTGTCAAGTTTATTGAAAGAATGACTTTATCTTCTGATAATCAAAGTCATCAATATAAAGGCGACATAGAACCAGAAGAAACTTTATACATTAACTATAAGGAAAATTCCTTTCCTCTTCAGGTTGATGTTGGACCTTATGCTCAAAAGTTCTTAACATCTTCTACCTATCTTCTTTCTGTAGTTGCTCCATCACAAGTTGTGTAACTTGTAGACGTCACGAAGAATCTTATTTCGTGGTTCCGTTGATCTGATAAGAAAAACAAACGCCAAATTGTGTTTGGCCTGGCTAGAAATATCCCTGTTGCTCAAACAGATGATCTGAAAGATAAAGATAAAGGAAGAATCCAAATTGACAAATATAGTCAACAATCTATCAAGATCATCCAGAATATGGGGTATGATTTGAAGACTATGCTAGGTCTCAATCAAGGCAAAGGTAGATGACTACCATTATGTGGTGATCCATTTTACCAGAAGACTTCATCATGGATTGGGATATGATCCGTCCTACATTTTAATGACGATATACAAGAAGAATTCTCTTCTAGCTCTTCACAATCATCAGATTCAGAATAAATCCAATTCATCGAATCTGATATGTCTCGTTCCTCATATGGAATCTGAACAAATATTTTCAGTCAATATGGTTCAAATTGATGGTGAATCTGAACCATTCAAAAATGATTCTTGGGCTCAACAAATGGACACTCAATGGGAACTTCGTTTTGAACAGCGACATCCATCTACAGAGGATGAGGTTATCCAAATTGATGTCGGAGATGGAACTACGTCCAAACCATATTCATCAGTAGAACCTTTCTGAAGATGAAAAGGAAGAGTTGATAAAACTGATCAAAGAATATATTGACATCTTTGCATGGAGTTATGAGGATATGCCGGGTCTAGATCCTAAAGTTGCTACTCATAAGCTCAATATTTTACCTAATGTCAAACCTGTAAAACAACAGCAATGGCGCTTTAAACCAGATATGATGGATGTAATTGAAGCAGAGGTCAAAAAGTTGATTACATGTGGCTTTGTTTGTGAAGAGCAACACCCGAATTGGGTTGCTAATATTGTTCCTGTTATGAAGAAAAACGGAAAAGTCCGAGTTTGCATGGATTATCGAGATCTTAATACGGCTTGTCCAAAGGACGAATTCCCACTTCCTATTACTGATGTCATGATAGACAATACATGCGGTTTTGAATGCATATCTTTCATGGACGGATTCTCAGGATACAATCAGATCAAGATGTATCCAGAAGATAAGAAGCTACTTCTTTTCGAACACCCCTTGGAGTTTACTGCTATACGGTTATGCCATTTGGTTTTAAGAATGCCGGTGCCACATATCAACGGGCTATGAGCAACATCTTCCAAGAACATCTACGAAAAACAGTTGAATGTTACGTAGATGACATTGCTGTTAAGAGTCGATCAAAGGATGATCATATTCAAGACTTAAAAACAATATTTGAATTGATGCGTCAACATCAATTGAAAATGAACCCTACTAAGTCTTTCTTAGGGGTTTCTAGTGGCAAGTTTTTAGGATTTGTCATTACTTCTCAGGGTATCCATGTTGATCCTGATAAGGTTAAGGCAATTCTTGAAATACGTCCTCCTCATAATTTGAAAGAACTCCGTGGCTTTCAGGGTCGTACTGCTTATATCAGCTCTGGAAGATGTCAACCTTTTTCCGTCTATTAAAGAAGGGTGCATCATTTGTTTGGGATGAAGCATGTCAAAAAGCTTTCAATGACATCAAATAATACCTTACAAATCCACCTTGTAGGCCTTTAAAAATGACAGTCACGCTGAGTTGATCAGGACAGAGTCAAAAGTCACGCTCAGTTGATCCAGACAATATTTACAAATCACGCTGGGGAGACAGCTCATCATTTGTCAGAGAGTAATTATGACTGACAGCACAACAGTCGAAGAATGTCTCTTCGTATGCCACGTATGTACAGAATTCGAAAGATCACAGCCGTCTATTGCGTGATTTTCGAAATCTTCTTCAGCAAGACTCAACCTTTGTCAAGTTGGCGTACCAAAAAAGCTTCTTGTCATTTAATGTGACTGACAAAAACAATCACTACCAGAGATTTTGTGTCAGTCGAGGCACGCTGAATCAAGACAGCTGGCAGTTCTATCCCAAATCTGCGTGTATTCTGAAGTTTTCTTCCTCAAGTCTGCGTGGATTCTGAAGTTTTCTTCATCAAAGTCTGCGTAGATTCTGAAGCTTCTTGCCCCAAGTTTGCATGGATTTTGAAGCATTCTACCTCGAGTCTGCGTGAATTTCGTCTTCACCTAGTCTGCGTGGATTCTGAAGCTTCTTGCCCCAAGTTTGCGTAGATTTTGAAGCTTTCTACCCCGAGTCTGCATGGATTTCGTCTTTAACAAGTCTGCGTGGATTTCATCAAATTGGAGTACGTGGCAGCCATGCCACTGATCTCTCGCCTACGTGTCCTGTAACTTGCACACGACTCATGCATGATTGCCATGTGTCCAACAGTTACAGGCCACGTCCAGTAACTGCTCACAACCTTGCGTATGTTAAATCCTGCGTGATTTTCAACTAAGCACAGGCTGTGAAGTCTCTGCCACAGTGTCTGCTCCTAACACTGGCAAGAACTCTACTGCAAGCACGCACACTCTTGTGTGCTCGAAGATGACAGCAATCAAAGATCACGCTAACAGTACTGGCTCCTTAGCCAAATCTGTTCCAGTGTTGTCTCAAAGTTGAAACGCTGACAGTACTGGCTCCTTAGCCAAATCTGTTCCAGCGTGCAATTTCAACCTCAAAAGTCACGCTGACAGTGGCTCCTTAGCCAAATCTGTTCCAGTGTGCAATTTCAACCTCAAAAGTCACGCTAACAATACTGGCTCCTTAGCCAAATCTGTTCCAGCGTGTATTTCCAAAGTCAAAAGTCACGCCAACAGCACTGGTTCTTTAACCAAGCCTGTTTCAGCGTGTATTTCATCTAAGAAGAATAGCTCTTTAGCTATCTCTTCCTCTTTGCCAAGTTCTACCAGAACTGGGGGTGGTCTTCCACACAAAGTCCCTTCGAAAAGAAATAACTCTTTAGTTGTTTCTTCTGCTCCTGTAGTTTTTACTTCAGGAACAGCTTTGACTGACAATTTTGTTAGTCAAAGAAAAGGAGATGGTCTTTTGACTACTCTTCCTTCTGGACATTCTATGTCTCAAAACTTGAATGAGTCTAAGAAGAAACATTCCTTAATGTTTTCTTCTATGACTTCTTCGAATTGGGCACAGAATTTGTCTAGAAAAGGTCTGTTACCAACTCCTAATCAAGGGGGTGGTTCAACTCTTCCTTCTCTGCAAATATCCAGATCAATGGAAGGAAAACTCCATGTGTCCAAAACCAATGTGTTACCTCCAACTGATCTAAGAACAAAAATTAACACTTCTGGTGTTAAGAAACCATACCAGTTGGAAACAAGGATAAGAGATCCAGATGCAGAGTATGCAAGAAACTATGTGGCTCATATTAATCATTCTCTATATAATCAAGAGCCGTCAAGACCCAAGAACAGGAAATATACTCCTCAATCTTCACAAACAGATTTACGAGAATATCTTCAACAGAAGAGAAGAAGTGATTCTGTGTCAAAGGACCATGCTGAATGTGACTTCTATCCAAGAGTCATAATTCAATGCAGATGTCAATCAATGGCTCATGATCATGTTGATCATGAATGTGACTTCCAGCCAAGAGTCACAATGCAATACAGATGTCAAACAAAACGACAATCTGTCTTCAATCGGATTCAGTGTGAACCTATGCCTGATGAAGATGAGCCTTTGTTTGCTTCTGTCAATATGACCTCTCGGGATGCTGGGGTAGAGTTGATAGTCCAGATGGAGTATATAGAAATACCAGAGCAAGAGTCCTGGCCTCTAGTCAAAGAAATTTGATCTCTGAAGATGATTCTGAATTCCTTGGAGAATCTAACTTCCCACCTCTTCCTACTGGGGGTAGTTCTCCTATAATTGACTTTGATGCACAAAGCAATGATTCAGAACAAACAACATCTACAGTTCATCAATAATTCCTCGTACAGTCACAACTTATATGGTTGATGGGAATACTGATGAACCTTCTTCTTCCTTGACTCCTCAAGATCAAAGAATTGCTTCTTTGGAACAACAAATGAAGTCTATGGCTGATACTATGAAGTCGATGTATGAACTCATGGCAACACAGATGCAAAATCGACAGACTGTACCAGATGCCATACCAACTGACACTGATATGAGTCCAGTACAAGTTCCTCCAGCAGTACAATCTAATACTCCTGGACCAGCTCAACCAAACCCTAGTCTCTCTGGAGCTGGGGTAGTGCTTACAATGCTGTTCCTCCTCCCAACTATTCTCTACAAGTTACAACTCCACAATCTTCTGGAATTGTTAATGAAGAATTGAGGAATCTCAAACTCAATTCGAGGCATTCAAACAAAAGATGGTTTACAAAGGTTAGGCATCAAACAACCTTATCCGATAGAATGGAAGCAAGTATCGTATCCTCCTAAATACAAGCCTACTATCTCATTCTATGATGGAACCACTTTCCAAGTCAGTTCATTAATCACTTTGAAGTGATGACTGATCAGCTGCAACCAAGCGACGCCCTCCTTACTCGGGTGTTTATTGGATGTCTCAAGGGAACGGCTTATGAATGGTATAGAAGTCTCCCAGATGGGAGCATTACCTCATTTTCCGTTTCAAACAGATGTTTCTTGAACGGTTCTATGAAGGGCTCAATGACATGACTATGTCTGCTCTTATTAGAATCAAGCAAAAAATAATGAAACTACAGAAGAGTACATTGAACGGTTTCGAAGAGAAGCTTGAAGATGCCTCTTGGAACTCCTGATGCTGTCACCATCGACACATGCAAATCAAACTTGTTGCCAATCATCAGCATGTGGACAGGATCCACTCAATTCCAAGACTGGCCTTCTTTCATAGTTAGTGCCAAGGCCGCAGAAATTAGTGCTGAAACCTTCAAAGGTTTAGGAGTGCAGATGACTCCTAAAGAAACAGGTCAAGGTACTAACAATAAAAACAATGCTCGCAAGGGAAAAGAAACTCTTGAAGTTAATCTTCAGAGCAAAGATGCATCAACTGTTCAAACTCTCCTACAACTCAACAACCAAGAACACCTCGCCCCAAAGAAGAATATTCTTTCGATGACGACGATGTCCTTGGTATCTTTGAATGTCTGCTGAAAGGTAATAAGATACAATTACCTGAGATCAAGAAACCTGATGAAGCTGGTAAAACAGATCATCCCAAATACTGCCCATATCACAGAATGCTGGGTCATACAATTCGTACATGTTATGTACTGAAAGGAAAGATCCAAGAAATGATTAAATCTGGAGCTATCTCTCTTACTCCAAAAGAGAAGACCGTCACCTCCAACGTCGTCTCTATGCAATTCGGAGATTTCCCTCCTCAACTCCTTGAAAGTGGGATCGTTCCTATTCCCAAGGCAACTCTTGACATAGTGTCTCCTCCACGGTCTGAAGGATTAGTGCCAATCACTTTGGAAACTGGAGAAATCATGTGGATCCATCCTGATCTAGTGGCAGATTTTGAATCGCCTTCTCCTCAAAAGACTACTTCTCGAAAGTCCAAGAAGGCTGGAAAGATTAAATCATGTCATATGACTTCTCTTGGATCTATTCCTGACACAGAGCCAAAAGAGAAAGAAGAAGCACTTGTTAGTGCTACTCGAACGGGGAAACCTTATCTAAAGGATTATTCCAAAAATCCTGAGGATCCTCTTGATATCCCTCCAGCTGATAAAGATGCTTCTAATGTTCCTCCTGAAGAAGAATCATCCACTGAACCTGTTCCTCCCAAGCCTACAGCTCTGGAGAAAGGCAAACAACAGCTCGGTTTGATAAGCCAATCAAGAAGTCCTCTCCTCTTGGACTTCAGAAGCCTTATAATTTCGACATTTTAGCTCAGCTTGCTAATACTCCAGCTAGAATGTCCTCTTTGAACTTCTACGTCTTTCCAAAGAGACTCGGGAGACATTAAGTGAAGCACTTCTACAAGCTGACTCTTGTCTTGCACAATTGAAGAAGCCAGATGCAGAACCTGCCACTTGCTTACATTGCAACAGTGTATTGGAAATTATCCCAAATATCACCTTTACACAAGACGACATGCTATTGGAGGATAATCGACATGATCGGCCTCTCTACTACACCGGTTATATCGATACAATGAAGATAGATCGTATCCTCATTGATCCAGGGTCTGCTATAAGCATAATGCCAAAGAGTCTGTTGGATGAACTAAAAATCCCTCTTCACAAGCTCTCTAAGACGGTTACTACTATCCTGGGATTCAATCAAAGCCGAAGCGAGCCTTTGGGAAAGATTCATCTGAAGCTTCAAATAGGTGATTTCAGATCCAAAGTCACTTTCTATGTGATTGAGATCGTGGGATCCTATAATCTTCTTCTGGGGAGGCCCTTTCTTCATGAAAATAATGTGGTGCCTTCTACTCTTCATCAGTGTTTAAATACATTGATAGCAATGGAAGAGTACAAAAAGAAGTTGCTGATATAAATCCCTTCCATGGGGTTGAAGCTTATTTCAATGATTCCCGAATGTACAAAGAAGAGTATACAAGGGTTATACAAGCTATGGAGAAAGAGGATTCACAAAGTGAGACCTTAATAATTCTGTTAAAGGTCGAACTATTCAGCAACAATCTCCCAAACTCTCTGAAGAAGGTTCTTTCATCATTCCGGTGAGTGGACGGATTTCTCCGTTACCTCAGTCGTTTGCTCAAGACACAATGATTATTCCTGTCAGTGGGCGTACTGTAATTCCTGCATCTCCACATATGAAACAGGATACTCTGCTAATTCCAGTTGGAGGGCGGATTATTCTTCCATCTCAAACTTCAAGGGAGCTCACCTCTTCTGAGCCATTTGTTATCGATCTTAATCGAAACAACGCTTCTTCTCGTTCTTCTTCTCCCTTTAGTCATTGACTTGGCTAAAATCTCTAAGGCTCAGCCTTCTCCCAATGTAAATACTGCTGCTTTTACATTTAATGAAAAGTCTCCATCTTTGCAGTATGCTGATGTGTGTAATTATGTTCATAGTTATTTACATTTGTTAGATGACTTGAACGCAATAACCATGGGGTTGTACAGACTGTTCATACAGATGTATCCCTAGAACCTGTACAATCTTCATACTTTCTAGTTCCCAGAGAAAGCCAGGAGACATTCCAATATTCTTCTATAAAGGGCCCAAAGTCTGATTTAGAAGATGAAGACAAAAATGATGACACTGGAAGATTACAACTACGTCGTTATAGTCAGCAATCTAAAGACATCATCAAAAATATGGGCTATGACTTCAGGACTGGCCTCAATAGTGGAAAAGGAAGAAAAATACCTGTTCGTATTCCTCCTCTGAAATATGGAAGGACGAAATGCGGATTGGGCTATATAGCTCCTACTCCTTTTATCAATATTATCCATGAAGATCCCGAGTCTGACGAAGATAAGAGATCTGATTCTTCTAGTACCACTTCTTGGGATTCCGATACAAGTATCGGGGACTTCTACTGCAACATTCTGACTTCCAACATGGTTTGTATTGGCTGTTTTAAAAAAAAGTGATTAATACTTGACGGTTCGTCCGTTCATCTGACGGTTCGTCCGTTCATTAATACTTGACGGTTCATCCGTTCATCCGACGGTTCGCCCGTTCATTATAATCTGACGGTTAATCCGTTCATTCATCTAGTCTTTTGATTTCCAAGTCCAAAGATCATGAAAAATTGAGTTCAAAGATATTTTTATGTCTGAATTCTATTTTTTCCAATCAGTATTAAACTAAGATCATTTCTGGTTTAATATCATCTGATAGAATTACAAAGTTCGTTTGTATATTCTATTCTACTGAAATATGTCATGTATTATTTACCTCTGAACATATTTTCTAAGAATCTATCATTATCAAAACAGCAAAACCAGAAGTCAGATCAAGAACTTTCATTTGTTGTCATTTCATAATCAAAACATGGAATACAAGTGAAAGTGAAAATAAAAAGGATTCACTTGCTTGGAGTTATCAGCTCCCTAATACGATCTAGAACAACATTCAGTTTCTCTTCATGAGTTTTTCTAACTCTTTCTGCTGCTACAATTGTAACATTCTGTTCATAAATAATGATGGCAGACTGGCGACGGTTGGCTTCTTCAAACTGTTCCGCCTGCATCTGTTCCCGTTCTTTCTGAAGAATCTCACAACGTTCGGCTTCAAAGATATAAGCCGTAGCAACTTCAGCTTGTTCTGTTTCCATGACGGCAATGCGCTCTTGAAGACGAGCTAATTCTTCTTTCAATTTCTTCAATTCTTCAGTCTTGGCGTTGTCTTTTTCTAAAAACTCTACTCTTTGACGAGCAGCTATATTTCTTCGCCCTTTTCTACTAATTTTTCAGTAGAAGAGGCAAGAAATGTTTCTAGAGCTGCCTGTTGGGACTGTACTTCATTCTCTAGTTGCTCAATCTCAGCTTCAGTTAAAGATTGAATGTCCTCCTTCTTGGTCTCCCAGTATTTTCGGATAGTTACTTCTAACTCATCCAGAGATGTTCAAAGAAGACACTGAGATGCGTAACCAGCATGTCGCAGCAGCCATCAGTGGAATTTGACCATAGTTCTGAGATCAGAAAAGGGCATAGCTTCATCCTTCAAGAAACGTCTAGAATATGTATCTAGATATGAATAAATGATTTCCGGATACATTCCCAGGGTTCTTGCTAGCCCAGTCTCAAATCCAGGAGTCGTGTCATCATGGAAGAAGAAGCTTGAATATTCTCTATCCTCGGAACAGAAGTATGTGCGACAGGAGAAGTTGGCAAGTGTGAACTCTCTTCATCAGCATCAGCTTGGATAAGCGGAGCATGATCGAGCTCATTGCTGCAGCAGTTCCTACAATTAAAGAAAAATATGATTAGCATTTAAAGGAAGAAAATAGCAGAAATAGAATCTGAAATAAAGCTTTACCTGGCTGAGGTTCATATTCGGTATGTGGAGGGAGTCTTGCTTCTTCTCGCAGCCGTTCCATGATTGTATCCGATACCTGCTTTATATGGCTGCTTCCAGCTCCAGAATTACTAGGTGCTAAAGCATTGTTCGGTGACTGAACAGGTTCAGGGCTAAGTTCCATTCTGTTCCCTTTCACTTTATCTTCATCATAAGGAGTCGAAGTGCCAGCATGCCAGTCTTCTCCTCCTTCAGCTTCTTCTTCTTCTTCATCCTCAGGATGAACTTCTGATTCAGAGTCAATGATATTCACATCTTCATGAATCTCTGGAACAGTGACGATAGCAAGCTCAGTGTTAGTTGTCGGTTCAGTGTCTCTGGAATATCGGTCCGAAGAATAATGTCCTGACAAACATTCTTCAATAGATCATCAGCAGCTGATAGCTCAGACGCCGGCACGTCTTCATTGCCTCTGGTCACAGAAATTTTTTTCAGCTGAGTTTCAGGAACTTCTGGCTGTTCTGAAACTTTTTCTAGAGCTGGTTCCTCTTCAGAGTAATTAATCTGATCATCCAGTGCTTGAATGACGCCTTCAGTCCCATGCTCAAATGGGATTATCCTCGTCTCTGAGGGTTCGATAGCTACTCCACTTGTGGTTGGAGCAGTTGTTTCCTGAGCATGAACAGACTCCACTTCAGTCTGTTCAGTTGAAGCTGTTGCAAGGTGAATATTATCAGACTCAGTCTTCTCAGAAGAAGCTGCTTCATTGATTTCGGCAAAGTTCCTCCACTCATGATCGTCTCTAGGAGTTTATTGCCTTTAATTTTGCTGACAGACTTCTTAACATACTTCCTCTTGACCTCCTTATAAAGGAGCGTCATCTTCATCAGTCTCTTCATCCTTATCAGCGGCATCGTCTTCATCAACTGAGATACCGCCCAAAGATGAAGTAGCGGTCACCGAGACCCCTTTCTTCTTGTTCTTGGATGTTTGAGACCTAGTACTCCTCTTGGAGACGGTCTCAGATTCGTCACTTCTCTTCCTCTTAGAAAGAGATATAAATATAGGAGGAAGAACCTCGTCAGGAAAATTTCCTTCCTGGAATAATTATAGGGAGGATCAACTTCTGTTGTCTCATCCTCGGGTTCTGAAGGAAAGTTTGAATAACAATTTTCCTCTTCGACCTCTTCGATGGAGCCGGATCATCCTCTGCAACAAAGGTCTTCAGATTGAAACTTGGCCTGAAAGTGCTCGATGACACATAGAAGCGAGCATACGTATAAAGCATCTTTGGCCCCGAGCTAGACAAAGGATTAGGCATAGAGAATACGACCTTTGTTTCTAGCCGCAAAATATCTCCAAGCTCGAGCTCCGTCGATGAGTCCTCCACGAGCAGATAGACAAGTAGTGGCATTCCCAACGTGGAGTTGGTCATACCCAAATTGTCTGGCAAAACGGCTTGGTAAATATGGCTCCAGATATGCCATTTCTTCGTGACGGTATACTAGATGAGAAGGACGGATCTTCTGTAACCATTGGAAGGCTACATCATCTAGCCGGTTTCCCATATCTCCGTCAATCATATTTAAGGGCATACTCTCATAGCCCGATGGTGGAGGGACACATTGGATAGACCAATGTGACGCCCTATTCAAGACATTTCTGCATTCTGGGAGGGTGTGAACCTTCCAGAACGTCTCTCCAGAGTACCTCTCCAGAAAAAGACTACTACTTCCTCCTGCCCCTGGAGGTATCAGACCATCATGATGAAGGAGAAGCCAACCATAAAGATACGTGAAGGGCATCTCTATCCTTGGGAATTCTTCAGTCATCCTCTGAGCAGACAGCATGCTAGTGACAAAATTCCGGAGACCTGCATTCAGCCTACAGGTCATGATAACAAATCCAGCTTGTAACCATACACAAGGCGCACCGCTGCAAAGATAACACCTCTGTGTATCCTGTCCAAAGAGCTGGAGCCAGGAATGATGAATCTTCTTAACCACAGGGATAGGAATCCGGCCAGATGACCGTTCCTTGACAGACTCTTTCGCTCTGTCTAACATAAGAGCTGAAAGTGGTTCCACTTTGAACTCGTACCAGTCTTCAGTAATAGTGAAATCTTTGCAATCATATTTCTCCAGCAAATAAGTGATTTCACTTTCAGAAAGAGGTTTGAAGTTGCTAATCTGATACCACCTCTTCTCATTTTTTTTTCATCCTTTTCACGGTTCATGAAAAGGTAGGACATCCACTTCTGAATGTGGTTGCCAGCTTCATCCTTGGAACCCTTGTAATATAGAGTACATGTGCCAAAATGGCACATCATCTCTTCAAATAGATGGACCATCTCTGGGTTCTTCTCTGACAGAAAGTTCAGTTCCTCTGTCGTAGGAACATATTCCTCATACGGCAGCGAGCCTGAAGCAGGTGTGAGATATTCCATCTCATGAAGGGCGAAGCCCATCTCTCCTTTCGGAGTCATAAAGGTCCCCGTCCTGTGATTGTATCTCTCAACCAAAGCCAGGAATAGGAAGGGGTTAGGCTTGAAGCCGTAGGATGAATTGACGACGGCATTATAGAGATTTATCTTCTTCAGCTCAGTCGTGAAATTCTCCAAAGCCCAGTTGACCAAAGTCTTCCATCTTACATTCTCCTGATTCATTAGGCCATTCATCGGCGTCGAGTCGGTGGGATAGAATGAATTCTTTTTAGACATGAATTCATTTATGAAAATGGGCATCCTGAATGGCATCAATATGGCTGAATCTTCAGTGGTATGCATCCAGGCTTCAAACCCCGAAATACTGATACATGATCCTCCGGGGCACTGAAAAATCCCTCTTTCCTGTAATAATACGGCTTGCCTTCGCCTGCTGATATTCTGTCAAATACCAGGACATCTTTCTCGGTAGCTGGCACATAAGTCTCATGATTGATAAGCCCCGGGAAACCTTTGGCCAGTACATGGGTTGTTTCACATCCCCCTCAAAGCAGAAACACACCTTCTCCCTGATGCCCTTCGGCTGAGATTTTTGTGCTATAGCATCTCCGAACAAGAATACTGGTTTCTTATGGGATACCAGATCCAGACTCTGGAAAGGTTGTCCATTCATCAAGCAGAGTAAAGTTATGTGGTCTTGATTGGCCAACAAGTATAGTCTGCTTCAGGAATCAAAATGAGGGAATGTTATATGAGATAGATCATGCTTAAATGAAATACTCAAGCACCCCTCAAAATGCTTCTTCGCTTCGGATGTTCACTACAGAAAATGACAAGAAGACAAAGTCAGATAATATGTCTATGCGTGTATTACAGTATTTGAAGAAAAATTCAAAAGTCACGCAGACTCCACATGGATATATTACTGTGAAATGCTGAGTGATTTATTCACGCGGATGATTAATTCATGCAAAGCTCAGACAGATTAGGATGAAAGTCACGCATCATTTGCCAGAATCACATTTAAGTGGAAATGAAAAAAAAAAAAACGCTGACAGATCAAGAGTAATCTATCCAGAAGATGACTCTCAGACGTCTGCGTGAATAATTCAACATTGACATCTCTCTCAACATGTGAAAAAATTATGCAGCGTCGTCGTGAAAGCTGCGTGACTATTTCAACATGGACATTTTGCTAACGTGAAAAGTCACACAGAATCATGAGAACCATGCTCCTTTGCGTGAAACACAGAGCTTCGTAAACACGAAGATGTGAAGTATGGCCGACCCTAAAGAGGGGGCATACTTTATTAAATATCCTTTGCCCTGGAGGGGGGATATATTTCTGATGTTTAATATCTTAAGATCCAAAAAAATTCTATGTGGAGTTCATCTTCATCGTCTTCGATAGTTTGTGTTCTCCCATCACTTACGATGCATAGGAGCTCGCGGGACTTCTTGTCGAGGAAGTCTGTCAGTTGTGGCACGCGACGAAGTCGCAGGGGCTTTTCCCTTGGCATGAGCATCAGCTTTTTTGGGAGCCATTGCTGCTGAAAAAGTAGAAGAAGAAGTCGGAGAGGAAGGAGTTCGTCGGAGAAGATAAAGTTCTCTTCTGTGGGTTCTCTCTTTCAAATGCAAGTAAAGAAGGAAATAAGTAATCTATGGCTTATTTATAGGCTTATGAAGAATTCCAAACGGCCCATCATGATTTGCCTCGATTTAGGAGATTGATACGGGATCTTAACTGCACAGAATCCCAACAATCCAATTATTCAGGAAAAATATCTCTTTAAAGTCATCACAGCGTGACTGATTTAATTTATCATCTTATTTTCAAAGTATTTCAAAAATTTTGAAGTCTTTTCAATTTTTCGAAAACTTTGAAGGGGGTCTTGTAGGCCTTTAAAATGACAGTCACGCTGAGTTGATCAGGACAGAGTTAAAAGTCACGCTCAGTTGATCCAGACAATATTTACAAATCACGCTGGGAAGACAGCTCATTTGTCAGAGAGTAATTATGACTGACAGCACAACAGTCGAAGAATGTCTCTTCGTATGCCACGTATGCACAGAATTCGAGAGATCACAGCCGTCTATTGCGTGATTTTCGAAATCTTCTTCAGCAAGACTCAACCTTTGTCAAGTTGGCGTACCAAAAGAGCTTCTTGTCATTTAATGTGACTGACAAAAGCAATCACTACCAGAGATTTTGTGTCAGTCGAGGCACGCTGAATCAAGACAGCTGGAAGTTCTATCCTAAATCTGCGTGTATTCTGAAGTTTTCTTCCTCAAGTCTGCGTGGATTCTGAAGTTTTCTTCATCAAAGTCTGCATGGATTCTGAAGCTTCTTGCCCCAAGTTTGTATGGATTTTGAAGCTTTCTACCCCGAGTCTGCGTGAATTTCGTCTTAACCAAGTCTGCGTGGATTCTGAAGCTTCTTGCCCCAAGTTTGCGTGGATTTTGAAGCTTTCTACCCCGAGTCTGCGTGGATTTCGTCTTCAACAAGTCTGCGTGGATTTCATCAAATTAGAGTACGTGGCAGCCATGCCACTGATCTCTCGCCTGCGTGTCCTGTAACTTGTACATGACTCATGCATGATTGCCATGTGTCCAACAGTTACAGGCCACGTCCAGTAACTGCTCACAACCTTGCGTATGTTAAATCCTGCGTGATTTTCAACTAAGCACAGGCTGTGAAGACTGTTATCTTTTCAGTTATTATTTTTGACTCTATAAATAGAGTTATTTTCTCATTCATTGTAACGAATACATAGTTATCTACTGTCAAAATTTGAGAGCTTTTTTTCTTCACATAGTCCAAGGGATAAAGTGATCGTCTTCTAGATCAGATTCCCACAGTTGTAATTTTCCCAGATACACAATAAATAAAGGAATTTATTTATGGAAAACACACCTGTTCTGGTACCTCCAGTGGTAGGAAGACCATTTTTGCTATATGTTCGAGCCTTGGATCATTCACTTGGTGCTCTTCTCGTACAGAAAAGTGATATGGGTCATGAACATGTAATTTATTTTCTTAGCCGAATTATGCTCGGAGCTAAACACAGGTATACTCCTGTAGAAAAGGAATGTCTGGCCCTGGTTTTTGCTGTTCAAAAGACAAGACATTATGTGACAGGACAGACTATTCATGTCATCTCCAAAATAAATCCCATTCAGGTATTGATAAGAAAACCGAGCATTCTTAATTCCAGGTTAGCTACCTGGGCGATGTTGCTCACTACTTATGACATGGTTTACGTACCTCAAAAATCAGTGAAGGGTCAAGCATTAGCTGATTTCTTAGCTGCTCACCCTATACCTGAAACATCAAAGTTATATGAGGACATTCCAAATGAAGTCATAGATTGTAACATGACCTTAAAGAATGACATCTGGCAATTATATTTTGATGGAGCATCACGAGTAGGACCTAAGTCAATATTGTCCCTGGGTAGGAATCGTCTTGGTTTCTTCTGACAAAATGGTCATATACCGTGCCTATTCTCTCAATGAGCCATGCTCCAACAATGTAGCAGAATATAATGCTCTATTAATTGGTCTCCAAGTAGCAAAACAATTGGATATTAAATTCCTAGAAGCTTATGGAGATTCTCAATTGATCGTTAATCAAGTCAGAGGAACTTATGAAGTCAGAAATCCTGACCTCATCCCTTATCATCAAGTGGTAGTCGAGTTGCCTTTTATTCAAAGGATTCTTCATTGAATTCGTACCACATTCTCAGAATATGGAAGCTGATGCTCTTGCTAGCTTAGCTGCAGACTTGGCTGTTCCAATCCGAAGGCAAAATACAATTACTTTGTTGGACCGAGATTTATGCTGTATCAAGAATAATCTGTATATTGAACAAAGTTATACTACAGAGTCAAGTTCCCAACAGGGGGATTGGAGAACTCCATTCATTGATTATGCTGTTCATAGGATTTTGCCTGAAGATCCAAAAGAAGCTGCATCAATTAAGAGACGATCATTTCGATTCTATTATGATTTGTCTTTACATATGCTATACCGTCGTTCATATGATGGAATCTTGCTTCGTTGTCTCTCAGAAAGTGAAGCCAAACAAACACTACGAGAAGCTCATGATGGCGTTTGTGGTGCTCATCAACCAGGTCCTAAATTATAAGACCGTATTCGAAGAATGGGGTATTATTGGCCTTCTATGATAGCAGATGCTGTAGACTATGCCAGAAAATGTAAAGCATGTCAGATTCATGCTGATTTTATTCATCAACCATCTGAATTTCTACATCCTACAGCAGCTTCTTGGCCCTTCGAAGCTTGGGGTATGGATGTCATTGGTCCTATTAACCCTCCTTCTGTTAAAGGACATCGGTTCATATTAGCTATAACCGATTACTTTTTTAAGTGGGCAGAAGCAGTTCCCCTTGCTGAAGTGAAAACATCTAATGTGATCAACTTCATTAAACATCATGTCATTTATCGCTTCGGGGTTCCTCGACAAATAATTCATGACAATGGTCCACAATTGCCAGTCAGGCATTTTTATCGGTTCTGTGATAAGAATCGAATTCAGAATTTAACTTCTACGGCTTATAATCCAGCAGCTAATGGTTTAGGCGAAGCTTTCAATAAGACAATCATTAAACTTCTTAAAAAGTTTGTCTCTTCTAATAAACGTGATTGGAATGAGAAACTTGAAGAATGTTTATGGGCTTATCGAACAACAGTCCGGAATCCTACAGGTTTTACACCATTTTTATTAGTTTATGGGTGTGAGGTTGTTCTTCCCTTAGAAATCCAGATTCCATCTCTACGAATAGCTATTGCTAATGAGCTAACTATAGAGAACAATGATCGCTTACGACTCCAAGAACTTGAAGGATTGGACGAAAAGCGTCTTCAAGCACAACAGCACATTGAACTATATTAAGCCCGTATATCTCGAACTTTCAATCATAAAGTTAAAGAGAGGGTATTCAAGGTTGGCGTGTTTGTATTAGCCGTTCGAAGACCGATGGTGATGACTCACAAAAGCAAAGGGAAATTCCAACCGAAATGGGAGGGCCCTTATGTAATTGAGACCGTGTTTTCTAATGGCGCCTATCGGTTATCAAAGCCTAATGGAGATCTACTCATGATGCCGATCAATGGCAAATTTCTTAAGAAGTACTATGTATAAAAAAAAGGAACAGAATAAAAATAAAATTTCTTTTTATTTTTGTTCTGAATAAAGGATTAAGGACGAGGACCACTGCCTTCCTTATTGAATACATAGTCAGCCAATGCATCAAAAGCATCATTTCCTGAACTCATAAAAAATTTGTAGACAGCCATCCTCAATGCTTCTTCTTCAGGAGTTTTCCCTGGCTCTACTAAGAAAGCAAGGATGTCTTGTGGTGGCTTGGGCATAGAAGAGTTCTTGCCTACTTCGGTTGAGCCTGACACAATTGGCTCAACGGGGTGTGTCTCGATGATGTCCTCAACCTTTATGGAGACTTCATTCTTTTGCTGTATACCCTTGGAAGACATTTCCAATAGAGGAGTGGAAATAAGAATGAAACGTTACAAAGAGTTCTCGCCGATTTATAGAAGAGGACTATTAATGAACCGGTCTTTGAAATTGAAAACAACTTTCCATTCCCGAAAAGTCCTGTCCGTTCATTATATCAGATTCATCTATTTAATTGTGGAATTGAATTGTTCTTTCTTTTCCCGAATGATATGTTGGTTCATTCATTCTTTTTATCGATATTGGCATATATCCTCGATGACATATGCCTTCTTAATCCCCAGCTACCAAGGTTTGGTTAAGCTGATTTCTTGTCTCCTTGGAGAGGGATTTTAAATCTTCTATTTTATCAATTGATTAAAAAGTGGGATTCGTTATTTATCATGTTTTCATGACCTCTGGATAAATATTAAATCTACTCACGTTTCTTATCTATCATTTCCATTTGACCTCTGCATAGATATTAATCTAATTTTCTTTTGAGTTCTTACATACTGTCATGTCCATAATATCTCTGATAGTATTGTATACTCTAAAACAGAAAACAAGATTTTATTATCTATCATGTCCATATTACATCTGGATAGATACAAATCATTAAGCATAGAAGACTTATCATTTCCATTCTCATATCATCATAAAAGTCTATTACATTTCTTAGACTTTCTTACAAATCATAATGCAAATCTATTACATCTTGGATTTTCATTCTATACGACAACGATAACCTAATAAAGATCTATTTCTTCTTTGGATCTTCTTTGTCGGATTCGTTGTTGGTGTCAATTCCTTGCTGTCTGAGCCCCAGTGGTGACCGGAACAGTAGGAATTAACTCTGGTCTTCTCTCTCAGACGAGAGAAGAACCCCAGAGTATGGCAGCCCGAAGGCGTGTTGCTGCCAATACAACTGGTGGAGAAGTGGCGGCCTTTTAAAGGAGATAGGAATGTATCCAGCATTAGGATACGATTCCTAGTTCTGTCGTGAAAGGAACTCTACTACCCAATTTCTTGGGTTAGAGTTGACTCCACCATCCAACTCTCCGTGTATAAAGGCTCTTCCTACCAACAGAGGAAGACCCTTCTATCCCACAAAGAGTTCTGAGTTATCTGATTTGCGCGTCAAAAGCGCATGAGCTCCGTGATGTTGATGTCAGAAGAATGCTCCTCACAGCGTCAAAGTCGCCAATACTGGTTCTGGAAAAGCTCTTCAGCCAAACTTCTGCAGAAAACAAACAAAGAAAAATTGTTTTAAACAGAAGTATCATCAGACGCATATTAGTCAATTGAAAACAGATGCTTACGCATCTTGTTTTATCTTCAACAGGCTACAAGGATTTTACGCCTGAGGCTCTCTATGCCAGTGTCTCATGAGCACCCTATTCAATAAGGCTTTTACGCCATTGTTTCATGTGCACCTCATTCAACAAGGCTTTTATGCCAATATTTTATGAGCATATTATTCAACAAGGCTTTTTCGCCTGTGCATCTTATCTATAAGATTCTACATCTGTAAAGGATTTATGCTCATGAGTGTCTGTTTTCAACAAAAGAATTCAAAGACAGACAATTGTTTACGATCAAACTTACCATTGAGGTCAAATGGTTCGGCTCTAAGAATGGTTGAATCAATATCTGGTGACCGGGCGTACAGAAGAACGGCATCAGAAAGGATTATCATTTATTGGAGAGTGAAATCTTGCAAAGAGCTAACGGGCGTACAGAGGAACGACATAGGAAAGCATCGCCATCATCATTTGTTAGAGAATGAAATATTGCAAAAAAGCTATCTTCAGAAGAATGAGAATGAGAATGAGAATGTATAAAACATTCTTTAACTCAGCTGTTTATAAGGATTGAAGAAATAGTTGGCGTGAGCCTATTTTGGGAAAGATCCTATTAAAAGGCATTCGTGGCTACAAGACAGATGCCACGTGTTGTTTTGTTTCTCTTGGGAATGAACAACCATAGATGCAGTCAAAGAAGGAGTAGAACAATTCCATATACCAACAGATAAGATCAATATTAAGATTTTATTTAAGGGGGAGTTGGCCCCTACAGATAAGTTGAAGAGTCGCAATACATGGACGACACTTGTACATAAAACATTATTTTTTTCTCTCCTTCGCTGGGCTGACGAAGAGAGGCACCTAACTCGTGCATGTTGCGAATCCCGGAGCGACGTATCAGATTAAGAAATGCTTCTACATCTCCTGATCCTTCATATCCAGTTGAAGGACCACCATCGATGCGACCAAAGACTGCTGGAGTCAATCCAAAGTACTCTATAAAGTTGTGTGCTCGCTCAAAATCAATCCTGGAGCTCGGAGCCTCTTCGTTGTTAATCTCTTTCTTTGGCGCCATGACAATATGAGGGTGAATGGCAAGAATGAAGAATTTCTACTTATTTATACAATCAAATCAACTCTTCATATTTCTTATGGGAAACTGCTCATTACTAATGCAAACTCGGGGAGATGAAGAGGCATTCAAAAGTTTCGAGAAGAAAATTCATTATGACGGTTAAGTATTGACCGACAATATTTCTTGATTTTATGCCGACTGTTGAATATCCCCACTTTTACACATATGACTGTTGCGTATCCTAAATTTTACGCTGACTAGTCAAATCCTGACTTTTACGCTTCTATTCAAAGTGTTTCAAATTTTGAAGATATTTGAAAACTTTGAAGGGGGTCTTGTAGGAGCGTAAAAAGTGCTTCATAGAATGAGTCAAAGAGATGGATCATTCCACTCAAAATGGTCTATTTTACGCCAAGGAGATGCTAATCACTTTACGCCTAAAGTAGGCTGATCATTTTACGCCAGGGTCAAGCCAATGGTTTTACGCCTAGGACAGGCTAGCCACTTTTATGCTGGACAAAGATGTCAAGTCTTGCATTTAATGCAAAGTCTGACATGAAGATATTAATGATGACATATACCACAGAATTCGAAGAGATTTGTTTTACACAGAGACTAATGTTGTCGTTTAGCATGTGGACTGAGCTATTTTTACGCTGACAGTATGGCTTCTTTTACGCATGGAGACTATACGAGTTTTTACGCTCAAAAGTCGACGTGTGCATAAAGTTTATTTGGGCTACTTTACGCTCAAGGTTATTTAATAACCACTTTACGCGGGAAGTCCATGTGAGGGCTATTTTACGCCTAGTATACTGCTTTACGCTCAGAGTACATTAGGGCTATTTTTACGCCCTATTCTTTCTGACCAACTTGGAACGTGGTTTGCCTACATGGCTTTCATGCCACATATTTCAAAGAACGTGTGTACGTGCATCCTATTCTTACTGAAATGATGGGACATGTGTCAACGTATGCAGAGGATGACTTTGGTCGTGGGTGGCAGTTGTTAGCGTAAAGACGAAACTTTTGCTGAGTTTTTACGCACAAGAGCCCAAGTCTATAAATAGAATTATTTTTGACACACACAGAGACAGAGAGACAGAGAGACAGGAGGAGAGAAAACAGAGAGATTAGAACTCAGAGACTTTGATTCTCCAGAGCATTCTTCTTCAACCTTTCTTTCAGAATAGAGTGAAGCAAAGCAGGAAAGCATTCGGCCTCACCATCAGTGCCCAAGTGCGTCGATACCTTTTTGGTGACTTAGTTCTTCCAACTGTTCATCTTCAAGCAGTGATCTTCATCATCATCGTATGGTCCAATGAACAAAGTGATCATTTACAGATCAGACTTCCATAGCAATACTTTTCCATAATCAAATTTGTACTTCTTGTACTTTTCTCGTTTTATTTTCAAAAGCCAATTTTCCTAGCATTTTGTTAAGTGAAACAATACCCTAGTAGATGAGGGAGCACTTACTACTAGCCTCCCTATTGGAGCATTCCGTTGGCTCCAGTCCTTTAGGCCTTTCCATCTGGTACTCAGGAACAGGAACCACGCTTTCCTAGAGCCTTACTTGCCAAGCCGCTTTGCACGAAAATTCGGCTATAGCCACCTCCTCTTGGGCAATCCCAGTCCTCATCTCCAGTCGATAGGGAGTCTGATCGACGAAGCGCGTGCATGGGGTTACTATAGTGCTGGATGTACAGGAGCAGTTTTTACCCTGTCCGAAGATAAACCCGACACTCACATGCTATTTGCTGCAGCCAAGTTCTATATCCAGGTCAATACCATTCTTTCTGGGTATGACCGTGAGCATAGTTTTATACCGGGACCAAGCTTGCCCCTACCCTTGCTAATATAGGGCGAGCACGTACAATGGGTAGTAGCAGGAGGGAAGGCATCGCGCCCACAATTGAACCAGCTACAGCGTCGCAGCAAAGAGTTGTAGTTAAAAAGCCTATTATTGCAGTGCCTCGGAGGGAGGACACTGAAGAACCTCTTCCTACCGTTCTTCAAAAGAGGAAGGCTTCCACCGAGCTGGGGCTACGGCCAAAAAGAACGAAGGTGGTTGTTCCTGGAGGAAGAAGGTTACGGATGTGGGTGCCGGTTTGCCTCCTCCCAGAAGGTCTTATAGGCAGACGGCGTTGCAGGGCGTTGCTGCTCGGGAGGTAGACCCTTTCCTAAACTCCATAGCCGTTCTGGTCAAGCCCTTGGAAATTTTCTCACCTTTGCATTTGTCCTTTGCACAGAACCCTAAAGTCGCAGCTGAGATAGGTGCCTCCTCCTCTGATGAGGTGGAGGTGGCGATAATATCTCCTGCTCGTCCTCGACTGTTGGATGAGGGCGGATCTTCTTCGGCTGTAAAACTTGAGCAACGGGGGAGCAGGGTGAAGGCCTAGACCTTGATGGAGGTCAGAAGATCAGTCCCACTTATGATATATCTATGGGAGTTATGTCTACAATAAGAGCTACGATGAGAGAGCTGGACGAGAACCAAGTCCAATCGGCTCATCCTCCTGCGGGTACGTTGCCTTTGCGTCTCTCTTCGGATGAGATATTTAGACTCCGATTTTGCGTGCTCCTTATGAGGTTGACCATGTCTGTGTATTCCCATGTAGACAAGGAGAAAGAACCCTATGCAGCGATGGTCTCCGCCGTTGGAAGAGGGACAGAAGTTACCTTCGGCTCCTCCAAGTTCGCTACTGTGGAGGGAACTGTTGGTGAGCTGGTACTGGCTACAGTAGGAGAAGTTGAGCAGCCCACTGAGGGAGCTGTTGTCGAATCAGCCCCTGTCCCGGCTGAGCTTGCCCACTGGAAGACATCAGGCTCGATAGTACTCAGAGTCTCGATATCGTTCTCCTTGGACAGTCTGGGCCTGCTCCTGGTTTCCCTGAAACTGCCGTTTAAGGTACAATCCAGGTTGGGGTTGAACAAGCGAAAGGTATAAATTTACAACTCTTTTTGCCTTTTCTCTCTCTTTTCGGTTACTGATGTATATATTGCTTTCTCTGTCAGGTTCTGCTTCTTCTCAGGCGTTCCCTTCGGAAGTGGAAGAAACTCTCCAAGCTTCTTCTCCGAAGACTTCCATCGAAGATGAGGAGATGGCTCAGGAAGTCGTCAGAGCTTTCTACTCGGTGTTGAAGGTGAAGCTTCCTGGAGTCCTGAATGAAAATGCTGCCTTCGGCCCTGTGAAGGCTATTACGGAGTATCAGGTAGCGGCCCTCGAGAGCATTGTCGGCTATAAAGAGCGGGCCAATACTCTGAAGAAAGTTCTGAACGACTTGGAGGATCAAGTGGCCAGGTTCCGAAACATCAAGCAGCGGAGTCCGACGTTACTGTTCTGCGCAGAGAATGATGCTTTGAAGACGACTCTTACAGCGGAGAAGGCTACCTTTCAGGTAAGGAAGGATTACCTCATTCAGGAGATTGGTGAGCTGGCTGATTAGTATAGCAAGTTCAACGCTGCAAGTGAGGCACGTGCTGCCTCGATGAACAGGTTGGCTATGTAGATCACTGAGAAGCACAATCATATTGCGCAGATCAGGAACGAGATCTCCCAGTTGGAAGCTGACTTGAGGGCAGCGTCATCTGAACAAGAGGATTATTTGTCCCAGGCTGCTATGACTGCCACCGCTTCTGCTCGTTTATAAGGACAGCTGGAGAGGTTGGAAGGAGAGCATCAGAGTCTGATCCTCTTTGAAGATGAAGCCGCTCGTCAAGAAGAGGAACGACGTTGAGCTGCTGTGAAATCTGAGACCGAGATTACAGCTCTGAAGGACAGCATCAATCGTCTGTGTATCCCGAAGATTTTTGTAATTCTTTTTTTTTAGCCGTCACGGCTCTTGTACCCTTTTTCTTCCTCTTTGATAGACTTTTAAGTACTGAATATAGTATCTTTTCAGAAGTGAATGTGGTTTTGTGAAACATCGATGCTAGAGGTAATGTGGACGTAGCAAGGATATTTCTCATGGGTATTCTGCTGGGGAAATTTTATGTGGCCCTATTATTCGTTTTATATTCGAATATAGATAATAAGTTGAATAAAGCTGCTACTAGAGGTAATATGGACGTAATAGTAGAGGATGTTCTATATCTGACCAGAGGTAATATGGACGTAGAAAGATATATAGCATTAGGGAGGAGTGGATAGTTCAGAGGTAGTGTGGACATGACTATCTTTAATGAATGCTTTGCTCAAAGGTTATGTGGACGTGGCAAAACATTTGATTATTCCGCTGGGGAAATAATTATCGGAAAACAATTCAGAGGGAATAGGGACATGATTTGTTTTCGTTAAACCGAGTTTGGACAGAGTCAAAAAACAGAAATGATTCTAAGAGGGAAATATTTAGAGGACCTATTATCCAGGGCGTATTCAAGACTCTTGAAATACGGATAATAGTTAGATAGTTTTTTTTTTTTGGAATCATATAAACATCGCACTGTACATTTACATGACTGAACATATGTGAACATTATGTAAAAGAGGATACACATAGTACTTCTTTAGGAACTTGTCGTTGATAGGCATCATAAGTAAGTCACCGTCATGCTTGGTCAGCCGGTACGCACCGTTGGAATACATCGATTCTATGACGAAAGGACCTTCCCATTTAGGCTAGAATTTCCCTTTTATTTTGTACGTCATGATCATCGGTCTTCTTACTGATAGGACCCGATCACCGACTTGGAAGATCCTTTCCTTCACCTTTTTGTTAAAAGCTCTGAAAAGGCGTGCTTGGTATAGCTCAATACGCTGTTGAGCTAATATGCATTTTTTGTCTAGCGCTTCGAGCTCTTGGATTCGCAAACAGTAGCTCTCTTAAGTAGTCAGCTCGCTGGCTAGGGCTACCCGAAGGGAAGGAATCTGGATTTCTAGGAGAAGAACTGCTTCCTTCCCATAAACCAGAGAGAATGGCGTACTGCCTGTTGGAGTCCGAACCGTTGTACGATAGGCCAATAGACATTCACCGAGATTCTCGTTCCAATCGTGCTTGTTTGAAGACCCAAAATTCTTGAGAAGTTTTATGATGGTTTTTTTGAAGGCTTCTGCTAGCCCATTAGCTGCTGGATTGTAGGCAGTAGAGGCTACGTTCTGGATTCGATTCTTATCGCAGAACCGATAGAATGCATGGCTTGCGAACTGTGGACAATTGTCATGGATGATCCTGCGAGGTAGACCGAAGCGGTAGAAGACGTGATGATTGATGAAACTGATCACGTTTGACGTCTTTACTTCGGTGAGCGGTATAGCTTCTGTCCATTTGGAGAAGTAATAGGTTATAGCTAGGATGAACCGATGTCCTTTGGAATATGGCGGGCAGATTGGTCCTTAGATGTCCATGCCCCTGGCTTCAAGTGGCCAAGATGCTACTGTCGGGTGTAGAAACTCCGAAGGTTGATGAATGAAATCAGCGTGGAACTGGCAAGCTTTATACTTTTTCGTATATTCAACAGCATCCGCTGTCATTGTGGGCCAGTAATAACCCATTCGTTTGAGGCGATCTTACAATTTAGGACCTGGTTGATGTACACCAGAAACTCCATCGTGAGCCTCCCGGAGTGCATGCTTAGCTTCTGTGTCTGATAAGCATCGTAACAGTAGCCAGTCATAAGAGCGTCGGTACAACATCTTGGTAGCTGTGTCATAGTAAAATCTGAGGGATCGCCTTTGGATGGATACTGCCTCCTTCGGGTCCTCAGGGAGGATTCCATAGACAGCGTAGCCTATGAAGGGAAATCTTCAGTCTTTAGCATCGACGTTTGTTTTCGTTGTGTAACTATGATGAATATACAAGGCATCTTTCACACAGAATAGTTCTCGACCCGATATTGTGATCGACTGCTGAGTATTGGTAGGAATGGTCAAGGAAGCAGCGAGACCGGCTAGAGCATCTGCTTCTATATTCTGTAGTCGAGGCACGTACTCGATGAAAAATCCCAGAAAAGTAGACGCCAGCTCGATTGTCGCTTTGTGGTAGGGGATGAGATCTTCGTGGCAAACTTCATAATCCCCTCGGACCTGACTAACTATTAGCTTGAAATCGCTGTAAGCCTCTAGATAGTCAACTTCCAGTTGCTTTGCCACTTGTAGGCCGATTAACAGGGCATTATATTCGGTCATGTTGTTAGTGCATAGTTCTACGAGAGAATATGCACAGTGTATAACCAGATGATCAGGTGATACGAGCACGATACCTACTTCAGCCACAATATTCCCTTTGGGTCCTGTTCTTGATGCACCGTCGAAGAACATTCGCCAAATGGGAATTTCTTCAGTTGCAGCATTAGACTCCACCACTTCATCGGGGATTTCGTCATAGAGTATGGACGACTCCGGTACCGGGTGAGTTGCTAGGAAATCAGCTAATTCTTGGCCTTCTACTGCCTTCTGAGGAACGAAGATCATATTGTACGGAGTCAACAGCATTGCCCATGTGGCTAAACGGGAATTGAGAGAGCCCGGTTTAGTCATGAGTATTCTGAGAGGGTTGACTTTAGATATAATATGGATAGTCTGCCCAGACACATAGTGGCACATCTTCTGGATGGCAAATACTAGTGCGAGGTATTCCTTCTCCACCGGTGTGTATCTGTGCTCGGCACCCACCATTGTACGGCTCAGGTAGTAAATTGTCTGTTTATGGCCGCCTTTATTCTTCTGAGCTAAGAGGGCGCCGAGAGAATGATCCATATCACGGACATATAGTAAGAAGGGCTTCCCCATTATTGGAGCAACCAATACTGGACGGCTTGTAAGATACGCCTTGATGTCGTCGAATGCACGTTGACACTGTTCAGTCCAGACGAAAGATACGCCTTTCTTCATGAGCTGAATGAATGGTTGGCACCTTCCAGAAAGGTTCGAAATGAATCGTCTGATGTAGCCTAGCCTTCCTTGTAGTCCGCGTAGCTCTTTGAGGTTTCTTGGAGGATGCATGTCGAGAATAGCCTTCACTTTCTCCTGGTCCAGATGTTTGTCCTTTGAAGTGATGACGAAACCAAGGAACTTGCCGCTGAAGACTACCAGAAAAGACTTGGTTGGATTCATCTTGAGTTGGTGTGCACGCATTAGTTCGAACACCGTTCTCAAGTCTTGGAGGTGGTTGCCCTTGAGACGACTTTTGACTGCGATATCGCCTACGTAGCGCTCCACAGTTTTGCGTAAATGATCGTAAAAAATTATGTTCATGGCTCGCTGGTATGTTGCCCCTGCATTTTTTAATCCGAAGGGCATCACCGTATAGCAGTATATCCCCAACGGTATTCGAAAAGATGTGTGCTTCTCGTCGTCGAGGAACATCTTGATCTGGTTGTAGCCTGAGAACCCATCCATAAAGGACATCCGTTCGAAGCTGCAAGTATTGTCGATCATTACGTTAGTGATCGGTTGGGGGAACTCATCTTTCGGGCATGCAGAGTTCAAATCACGGTAGTCGATACAGACTCGAACTTTACCGTTCTTTTTTATGATCGGAATGATGTTAGCAATCCAGTCTGGGTGTTGTTGCTCGCGAGTGAATCCACTGGCAATCAGCTTCTTGACTTCATTCTCGATGGCTTTCATGACGTCTGGTCAGAATCGTCGTTGTTGCTGCCTCACTGGCTTAGCTTTAGACGAGATGCTCAGGCGATGCATGGCGACTTTAGGGTCCAAGCCTGGCATGTCTTCATAGCTCTATGTGAAGACATCGATGTATTCTCTTATATGCTGTATAAGAGATTGGCGTTCATCGCCAGATAGGCTTTTGCTGATGAAGATAGGTTTAAAGGATGCTTCATCTTCTAGATTGACTTGGATGACCTCGTCTTCCGTAGGTAGTTCCTGTTGTTCGAAGCACAGCTCCCACCTGGTGTCCATCTTTTGGGCCCATTGTTCGAGTTCGATTGATTAGATATCGTCTGTAATTTGGTCGGCAAAAACCATATTGACGGACAGAGTTGCTTTGAACATGTTGCCGATGCTGGAGTCTGAGTTCCAGAGGGAGGAATCATAAGAATGAGAACAATGATCTGCTTTATCATCTGATATTTTGGGAGTTGTTAGAGGAGAGACAGCCCAAATCAACACCGCTTCGTTGATAGTAGTTCTAAGGTTTGTCGGGGGGAGCAAAGTTTCGTATTGGCAACCGTCATCCTCGACCGTAATTTAGCCCTTTGTCGCTTTTGTTGCCATATCCCATGTTCTGGATGATATTCTTGGCCTGCCAACTATACCGAAAAAGTTGTATTTTCCCGAAGTCATAGTCGGCTTCTGTATTGTGCTTGGGAGAAGTAGAGTCTGGAACAAAATTTCTCTCGCCAATTATACGATCGAAGATGATTAGCTCTTCATCCTTCTTTCTGGTTGGAACGATGAAGTACAGGATATCTTCAGGGTAAACTTTTCTTACAGATGAGGTATTATGACCGGCATGCAGAGGTGTGGTCCTATGCCGTTCTCTAGAGCGTATATCGTATCTATGTAGTGGTTTACAGATTAATAGACATCGGAGTAATTCAAAGATAAACCTTTACTAAGGAAATACGCAAGTTCTTCTTCAGGGATAACATCATCTACCGAAGGTACATTATTATGAGTATTGACATACTCATTGAGAGAGTCATCAACTGGAAGATGATCCATAGTCTTTGTCGAGTTCACCACGTAGGGTAACTCTTCAGGATTGGGGGGATGGGCATCAGTAGGTTCCTCCCGGGGTGTCTTGCTGAGAGTGATGGTCAATGGTTTGACCTTGTCAGGTTCTTCTTTTTCACCCAGATTGTGAGAGGCTTCGGAGTACTTTTCGGAGTAGTACGTCCTTTGACTCATATAATTAGGGGACCATCATTGGAGGATGGACTTGCTTCAGTTTTATTATCATCTTCATTGCCGTTTTCTTTGGGTGGTTGAGATTGGTAAAGTACCGAATCTCCATAGTAAGCTTCGAAGCCTTCGAAAGGATCAACATCAGTGAACTCCGTCTTTACGATACGGTCACTGTTGACGTACTTGAAGCACTGGTGGAGTGTGGAAGGATCGATCATGTTCTCATGTATCCATGGACGTCCCAACAAGACATTGTAGGATACATTGGCATCGATCACATAGTAGTAAACTTTTGTTCGAAGATCACCGAGCTGACATTTGAGATGGATCTTGCCTAGCGGATGGCTTCGATCAGCATTGAAGGCCATGATAGTTGTGTTGGTTGCGGATAGCTTGTGCAGAGGGATTCCCAGAATTTGAAGCAAATTTCTAGAAATGATGCTGAGGGAGGATCCTGGATCGATGTGCATGCGGTCCACCTTGATCGCCCCGATATACCCTGTATAGTACAAGGGTCTATCTTGACGATTATTCTTGAGTAGCATGTCCTCCTGTGAGAAGGTGATGTTGGGTACCACTTTCATAGTACTGTGGCAGTGGAGACAAGAGACAGGATCTTCAGCGAGGGCTTTGACTTTAGCAAGGTAAGAGTCGGCGTGTAGTAATGCCTCACTTAAGGCCTTCCGCGTCTCTTTGGAGAGTCGTAATAGATCGAACAGAGATAACCTGGTAGGCGTATTGACTAGCTAAGCCAGTATATCAAAGTTGTAGGGCCGATCCATACCTTCGGGAGCTGGCACCTTTAAAGATTTGTCAAACCGCGTCTCCTTCTGCTTGGATCTGTCCATGGTTTGAGACCTAGACGGGCTGGCTTCTGAGCTTGTGGGGGCAACAGGAGCTTGAGGTGGTACTGCTTCTTCTTTTACGGGATCTACGTCCGAAGATAAGTTTTTCTTGATCGCGTCTCGCCAGATAGAACCTCGTAGATGGGGGAGGATACCATATGGCATGGCTTGAATTTCTTGCCCTTTCTTGCTTTGGGAGGTGCTACCCCCTGCGTCACTTCTTGGACAAGGGCCGGGTGGACCCACATAATCTTACCACGTTCAGTTGTGAGTGGGACCAAGGTTGAGTTGCGAGCTGGTGGTAGGTTGACGACTTCCATTATCGCCTTGGGGATCGGGACCATGTCGTTTGGGACTTCTATAGGAGGAAAGTCGCCAAACTGAAGAAAGATCATGTTAGCGGATAGGACCTTATCTTCAGCTTCGAGGTTGATCATTTGGCTGTCAATAAGATGTTGTATCTTCTTCTTCAGGACGATGCAGTCCTTGGTGGAGTGATGCACGTATTGATGATAGAGACAGTACTTGGGATCATTGAGTTGGCTCGCCTCTACAGGACGTCGTGGTGGAGGTAATGTCGGCTTATTGCCCTTCGTCAATGTGTGAAAGATGGTGATGATATCGTCTTCGTCGAAGGAGAAGGTCTTCTTAGACTTGTCGGAGGCGTCCTAAGAGTTGGAAGCTCCTTTGGATGTATCGACTTTCAGGACTTCTTTCTCTTTATCCCCACGAATAGGGATAGTTTGAGGATGCTTGCCCTTGTCTTCGGATTTGGGTGTCTTCAACCCCAGTAGTTCTAAGTTAGGAACATCGTTTTCAGCAGCATCAACGGCACTAATAAAAGTGGGCCATGTATATGTATACCCGGACAAAACTTTACTGTAGGAAGGAACTTTTATCGGTAAGTATCCATAAGTTCTGAGTCGGGTATGTCGAAGGGCATCTTCAGTGCCAGCCGCCTGAAGCATTCGATGAAGGCGATGACCAACTCAGTTCTCCTTTGCTTGGTCTCGATGAGGGTGGACATGCTAAAATGCATGCCACTCTCGTAAAACCTGTTGAGGAACAACCTCTCCAAGTCTTTGAATGAGTTGATACACCCGTCAAGTAGAAGTAGACTGCAGAACCATTCGAAGGCTGCCCCTTGTAAGGTGCTAATAAACAACTTCGATTGGAACGGATCATCTCTGGGAAAGTGCAGAGTCTGTGTGTTGAAGTACGTCATGTGCTGACGAGGAGAAGTTAATACGTCAAATGAGTTTAGCGTCAGCGGCTTGTAGTTAGGAGGTCAAGTAGCGTTCTCCCACTCAGAGGGGTACGGTTGAGATATCTCCATCTTCTGAAGCTCCACTTTGTGTGAGATGGTGTCGAGGCGAGCGACCAGGGAATTAATTGCATCCTGTTGGTTGAGTAGGTGTTGGAAAATGGCTGCTGAACGGTTGTCAGGCGTTGTTGGCGAAGGACCACCCCCGGTATTTGCAAGATTTGGAGGAGACACAACGGAATGATACTCCTTTTGTAGTGAAAGAGGGTTGTTGCTGTGAGCCGGACTAGCGTGGGCCGAGACGTTCTGTTGAGGTGGAGGAACAGCCCCAGCAGCTTGAACTGCCATGATACTGGTAAGCATATCAGTGATCTTAGCGAATGCTGTTTTGAGACCCTCTAGCCGTTTGCTAGTCTGATCACTGGCTTCTTCATGTCTTTCTCCATCTGCCATTTATGTAGATAGCATGTGAGGATGAACAGAGGAAGCAGTACAACTGGTGCTGATACTGTCTATCTCCGAGTGGGTAAGTCCTACATCTTCAGGTAGAGGAGGTAGATAGTCGCCATCGGATTCAGAGGGATCATCGTTCTCTCGAAGGCTACCCCCAGTGTGAGGGTCATCTGCTTCAGATTCTGAGGGAATGCAACTCCCGGTTTGGGAATCTTCGTCGTCCATACGGAATCTCGTCTTTGAACGAGTGCCCATATAGACTCCTTCGGATGTGACAGCCTGTTGGCCATCTGTTGGTAGACTTCTCCTTCTTCTTCTCGCGGAGCTAAGAGAGAAACTTGGGTTCGTAGTCCACCGTCTTTGATTGGGGCTGCCGTAAGGGGGACCCTACGAAGCCATGTTGGATGAAACACATAGTGGCTTCTCATCGTCAGAGAAGTGCAGCCGTCGAAACACAAACTTTCTCTGAGGTGCTTTTGTTATTTTGGAGCAACAACAGTTGATAACAATACTGGTGCACGGAAGTGCATTATGAATTGTTATGTTCTCCCTCGCTTTACGCTTATGATTTATCATGTTGCACAAGTCAGCGGAAGGGAGTCTTGCTTTATAACCCATATTGAATGCATCGTCGAGCTTTGCATGCGGGTTCGTAAGGAGAGTAGGCGCATCCAGACTTAGTTCAAGTGCAGGGGCAACCCCCACACCTAAGTTCTGTGATGTCCTTGAAGACAGTCCCGTGCTATAAGCGTTGGGTCCTGTCTTTTTGTTGTGGGCGCATAGGCCTTGGAGACTGGTCTTGGGCGCATGCTCCTTGACAACATGTCTGAGCTTCCTTAATGTGGGCACATAGTATGGATCCGGAGAGCCTGGGCGCATAGCTTTGGGCGCATGGCTTTGGATGCCCGGCCTGTTGAAGACAGAAGTATTCTGGTTGGGGCTATGCGCCCAAACACTCCTTTGGGCGCATGGCCTTGGGCGCATGCCTGGTAGAAAAGTGATGTTTTCTTCCAGTTTGACCTCCTTCATTTGTGAGCCTCGTCGGGTTCGGCTAGAGTGTTGCACACCCCGATCCTTGGCATCGTAGTGTTTTTCCTTTGCCAAGTCTCGGGTGTTGAACACCCTGTTGTTGGTTGTGCAGGAAAGAAGTCACTGGGCTAGTAGAGCCCAGAACGGTGTGAGCCTTCTCCATTTGGGGAAATTCTATGGCAGAGTCCTCCAGCTACATATCTGCTATGATATTAGCAGAATATGCACCGCGAGCCTTCGGAAGCAAAGTCTTACTAGACTTGTTTGGCATCGCTGATTTTGAGGGAGTAGAGTCGTCCCTCGAGAGCATCTCTTCGAATGCCTACTGATTGAACTTTATGATCAACATGTTCTGAGTACTCTCCATTTTATCGGTATTGGATTGCATCACCACCTTTTCGTCAGAGAAAAAGGTAGTCCCCAGCAGAGTCGCCATTTTTATGGACACACACAAAAAGAAGAAGAAAACACTGTCTTTTCTTTTATTGGCACAATACACCATAAATCGAGTACGCCTGAGAGATCCTGCACTGAGGATCCCCGAGTACAAAAAAGAATTCTGGGGAATGAGACGATGGAGATCGAGCGGCAGTTGCTCCTTTACTCCATTGACACTCCGATTACAAAAGTGGGAGAAAACCTAAGAAAATTGCTAACTCTCGGCTCACTGGCAAGAAGTGCAACAATTTGGCTCTTGAAAATGCTCTCCATTCGCTTGTTTTGAAGAGGGATGAAGTCCCCCCTTTTAGTCGTTCTCGAGATGGAACGATATTATGCGCCCATGTACAGAGACACGCTTGTTCTTATGTAGGTGCATAGTCCTACTTTGGGTGCATAGGGTATAGGCGTATACAGGCTGCAAGATCGTGGGTTGGTCGTGGTATTGACGTGGCTGCGTGCTTCGGTGCACGATTGTCGTGGAGACTGACGTAGCCATGCGCTTCGGTGCACGTTTTGATCGTGGCTTTGACTGAGTCAGGCTTGGGCGCATAGCCATGTCTCAGGCTATGCACCCTCCTTTCAGGGGAGCTAGTCTTGGGCGCATGGAGTTGTACTTGAACTGGGCGCATGGGGCTTCATTCAGTGGGCGCATAGAGTTATACTGACTGGGCGCATAGAGTTTCACTTGTCTTGGGCGCATGGAGCTATATTTTCTGAAATTTTTTCATGCTTCTACAGTCATAGAAGAACCAGAGCGAGCATCTCTTGACAAAATTAGCTTCCTTCAGATCTTTGGATAGGACTCCGTAGACTGCGTAGTCTATGAACGGGAATCACCAGTCCTAAATGTCTACATTAGCGTCTGTTTGTACTGAGTAACTAAGACACGTATGTAAGTTGTTCTTTAGGTAAACTAGCTCTCGACCCATCATCGTGACGATATATTGGGTTCCAGCAGGAGCTGCCAGAGAAGTGGCGAGGCCAGGGAGTGCATCAGCCTCCAGGTTTTACAATCGAGGTACACGTTCTATAAAGAACCCTGTAAAGGTAGAAATGATACCGATTGCTGCCTGGTGGTAAGGAATCAGATCTTTATGACAGAACTCGTATTGTCCTCGATCCTGGTTAATGATCAGTTTTGAGTCACCATAGGCCTCGATGCAGTCAACCCCCAACTGTTTAGCGAACTGGAGTCCGATGATGAGAGTATTATACTCAGCAACGTTGTTGGTGTATGACTCCATGAGAGAATATGCACGGTTGATGACCAGGCCATCGGGAGTAATGAGAACAACTCTGACCCCTACGATGATCTCGTTGTTGGGTTCTGTTCTTGAAGCACTGTCAAAGAACATGTGCCAAACCGAGTTATATGAGATGGCATTGGACTCTAGGACTTCATCGGGAATGTCGTCATAGAGCTTTGATATCTCTGGCACAGGATGTACCGCCAAGAAGTCGGCCAATGCTTGGCCTTTGACTGTCTTTTGTGGGATGAACACCATGTCATAAGGAGTCAAGAGTATTTTCCATGTGGCTAATCATGAGTTTAAATCCCCTGGCTTAGTCATGAGGACTCTGAGGGGTTTGACTGGGAAGACGACGTGGATTGTCTGTCCGGCCACATAATGGTGCATCTTCTGGTTGGCGAAGAGCAGTGCAAGATACTCCTTCTCTACAGGATTATACCGATGCTCGGCCCCAATCATGGTCCTGTTGAGATAGTAGATCGCCTGTTCATGGCCTTCATTACTTTTCTGGGTTAGCAAAGCACCGAGAGAATGGTCCATATCTCAGACGTATAGCAGGAAGGGCCTCCCTACGACTGGTATTACTAGTACTGGAGAACTAGTGAGGTATTTCTTGATGTCGTCGAACGCGTGCTAGCATTCTTCGATCCACAGTTAGTTGAATGGTTGACATCGACCAGAAAGATTTGCTATAAATCTTCTGATGTATGCCAGGCATCCTTGTAGGCCTCGAAGCTCACGAAGATTCTTTGGGGGAGCCATGTCCACGATCGCCTTAGTCTTTTCGGGGTCAATATGAATACCCTTGGCTGTGACATTAAAGCCCAGGAACTTGCCACTGGAAACCTATAGGAAAGAATTAGTCGGGTTCATCTTTAGTCGATATATCCGCATTAAGTCGAATATCATCCTTAGGTCATCCAAATGACTGGATTTTTTTTTCTCTTGACAGCAATATCATCAACATAACATTCTACCGTCTTTCGAAGGTGCTTGCGGAATAAGGTGCTCATAGCCCGCTGGTATGTTGCTCCCGCATTCTTCAACCCGATGGCGTCACCGTGTAACAGTATACCCCTTTTGGAGTCCGAAATAAAGTATGCTTCTCGTCTTCGGGGAATATTTTGATCTGGTTGTAGCCTGAGAAACTATCCATAAAGGACATGCGCTCGAAGCCATATGTGTTGTTGTTCATCATGTCGGTGATCGGGAGAGGAAACTCATCTTTTGGATAGGCCGAGTTGAGATCCATGAAGTCTATGCAGACCCAAATTTTTTTGTTCTTCTTAGTGACTGGGAGAATATTGGCCAGCCAATCCGGTTGTTGCTCTTCGCGGATGAAGCTACTCTTTAGGAGTTTGTCAACTTATTTCTCAAAAGCATCCATGACATTGGGGCAGAAATGACGTTGTTGCTGTTTGATCGGCTTAGTGTCGGGTAAGATGTTGAGACGGTGTATGGCGACTTACGGGTCTAGACCCGACATGTCCTCATACCTCCAAGAAAAGACATCGATGTATTTGCGGATAAGCTGTATCAGAGATCCCTTGTATTCTCCCGTCAAGCTTTTGCTGCTGAAGATGGGTTTCGGGGAAGCCTCATCTCCTAGCTCTACTTGGACGACCTCATCTTCATTGGGAGGTTCACGTTGTTTGAAGCGCCATTCCCATTGGGATCCCAGGCGTTGAGCCCAGGGTTCATCTTCAAAGAATTCAAATATTTGGTCTTTCTCCTCGACTAGAGGATCTGTAGGGACCATTTTGACGGATAATATCTTTTTGAAGGCTCGGCCGATACTGGTATCGAAGTCCCAGGTTGAGGAGTCAAAAAAGTGTGAATGCATCAAGACCTCCGGCTCTGAACTCTTCGAAGTTTTTGTGGGTGTAACGTAACCCAACCCCCGGCGAGTGCATTGGTAGTAATTTTAGGACTTTCCCTTTCGGGCACGAAGTCATAGGCGAAGGCGTCGGCCTTTGCCATAGTTTAGCTCTCTGTTGCTGTTTAAGTCGTAGCCTATCTTCTGGATAACGTGTTTGGCTTGAGTAGTGTAACGGTAAAGTAGCATCTTGCCGTTATCGGGTTCTGGTTCTGCTGGAGCCAGTCGCTGAGGATGCTCCAATCGACCGAAGATGATGGGCTGCTCCTCCTTCTTCTTTGTTGGAACCAAGAAGTAGGCGCCTTGAGGAGGGACAACTCGGCTTATGAGGTTAGCGGTTGTCACTTGTGTTTGTAATATATATAGAGCGTTGTCTAAGAAATACCTAGTGTTCTAATGCGCACAAAAGTAATTCAAAGACAACTTACCATTAATGAAATACAAAATTTTATCCCGAGGGATTACATCATCTAAAGAATGCGCCCCAGTATTGGCACACACGTGGTCTTCCAACTCTTCATCTGTGAGCACTAGGGCTGCCATGGGAGAAGGTGGAAGAGATTTCCCCTTCAACTTGACTACCAAGGGAGGTGCAATCGGAGGTTCCTACGACTACAGAGTTGGCCTTGGGGCCTTCCGGGAAAGCCTTATTTGCATAGGCTCCTAGCTAACAGATGATATTGTCGAGGGTGACCGAGCTGGAGCCTTGCCTCGAAGCTTGATGACAAGAGGAGCTGATGTTTTAGGAATTTTCCCCTTCAATCGAACCTTCAATGGTTCTTCTGCGATAGCTGCACTTTCTGATACAGTATCTGCTTTGTCGCCGATATTATTATCATCATCTTTCCATGGGACTGACTTGTATAGCACAGCATTTGTACAGTATGCTTCGAGTCCTCAAATGGGTCGATGTCAATGAACTCGGTTTTGATGGTCCCATCGCTGGCCGCATACTTTATGCATTTATGGAGAGTGGAGGGCACGATCATATACTCATGAATCCATGGTCGTCAAATAGCATGTTGTAGTTTATATAGGTGTTAATGACGTAGCAAGTTACATCAATCTGGAGATCACCTATTTGGCATTTTAGGCAAATCTTGCCCAGGGGCTCACTTTTTAGCGTTGAAGCTGCTGATTGTAGTGTTTGATGTAGTCAACCGATTCATTGGGATCCCTAAAGCTTGGAGTAAACTTCGAGGGATGATGTTAAGAGACGATCCATGGTCGATGTGGATGCGATCGACCTTAATGGCACCAACATACCCTGTGTAGTACAGGGGCCTATTATGTCGGTTGTTCTTCAACAACATGTCCTGCTGGGTGAAGGTGGTGTTAAGAATAACCTCGACCACACTATCACAATGTGGGCATGCAGCAGGATCCTCCTTAGGCGGTTGCACCTGAGTCAGGAAGGAGTCGGTATCTGAAAAGCTTCGCTGAGGGCGTCTCGAGTCTCTTTGGAAACATGGAGAAGCTCAAGAGTGACAGTCGAGCCAGAGTATTGGCCAGCTGTGCCAATATGTCGAAGTTTTAGGGCCTGATCGATCCTACTGTAGAGTCTTTTCTCAGAGGTTTGTCAAAGCAAACCTCCTTCTACCTTTAGTTGTTTGCGGCAGGGGCTTAAGATGGACCAGCTTCCGATGTATCGGAGGCAGTGGCCACAACTGGGGGATGAGATTCCTCTTCCGAAGCTTGATTTTCTTCTCACTGGTGAGCCGAGCGAGTGGTAACCAGAGTATCATCAACCGATGTACAAACCATACGACATGACTTGACTTTCTTCTCCTTGACAGAGTACGCTGCAGGCACCATTATGTCTGGGGCGAGATCAGGATGGATCCACATCACTTTGCCTCACAATGTTGTAAATGGGATAAGGCCTTAAGCGTTGTCACGGGCCGGTGGAAGATTGCCTACTTCCATCGTTGCTCTCGAGATAGGGCCTACGTCGTCTTGAGCCTCTGTTCAAGAAAAACTTTCGAATTGGAGAGTGACCATGTTGTCAGTAACAGTCTTTTTTTCGTAGTCGAGCGTAATAACCTTGGCGTCGATGAGGTACTGGATCTATTTTTTCAACACGTAGCAGTCACGTGTCAAATGGTGAACATACTGGTGGTAGTAGCAGTATTTTGGATTGTCCACCTTTTCTAATTTATCAGGACGCTTAGGAGGTAGGAGCTAAAGCTTGCCACCCTTCGTTAGCATATCGAAGAGTTCTAGTGTGTCTTCGTCGTTGAAGGAGTAGGTCTCTTTCAGCCTCTGTACTTCGGTCGGCTTAGGGGTCATTGTTGCTGAACTCTTGGAGATGTTGACGGTCATGGCTTGTTTCCCTTTACTGTCCTTGGAACAGGATTGTTGCTAAATAAGCGTCTCCCTTCGTCTTCGAGTGATGGAAAACTTAGTCCCAATAGCTGCGCGTCTCGAGCATTCCTTTTCGCTATGTCTGCCTCTATAATGAAGGGCATCAAATTAATACAAGGAGCACTGTGCCACAAGTTGATTGCGGGAAGCATGTTTTTGCGGTAGCAGTCCATAAGCACGGGCTTTGGTATACCAGGGGGTAATCTCAGAGCGGCCTGGCAGAAGCGCTCAAAGTATGCACGTACAGGTTCCTTCTCCTTCTGGACAATGTCCATGAGAGTCGACATTGTCATGTCCATTTCCCCTTCGTAAATCAATTAAGGAATAGGCACTTCAAGTCTATGAACGACGAAATACAGTTGTCCGGGAGGCTATAAAACCATTTGTAGGCCACCCCTTGTAGTGCTCCTATAAATATATTGGTAAGAAGAGCGTCGTCTTTTGGTAGAAGCCCTGTTACTGAGGCAAAGTAGCTCAAGTATCGACAGGGAGACTCGTTTACATCAAACGGCGTAAGCATCTACGGATTGTATTTGGGAGGATAGATCTTATTATCACATTCGGTATGATTTGGTTGCCGAATCCCCATATTTTGGAGTGATTCTCGCTTTTCTCTAGCATTGTGGCGAGCGTATAACTCTTTGAGGGCTTGCTGTACTTCACTCAACATTGTAGGTCCTGTTGTTGATGGAGTAGATGATGGGGGCGCCGCTTGGCTCAGGATGTGGGGCACATTGGAATCGTCGTTAGTACCTAGGTATTGGTTTACAAGAGCGGAGACAATGGGGTCAATTTTTCCTTGATCTCCAAGACGACGGAAGCCAAGGACTTCATAGTATCGTTCAACGTATTTAGGCCCGTCTCAAGGGCTTCTATATGTTTTTGCTAACTGGATCCTTCGCTGCTGTCCCTATTGTCGTCTTCGGCCATGAGCACGGACATCATGTGCAGATGGGTAGAAGGGATTGTAGATCTTTTGCTCTCTGGCTCAAACGATGGAGTCCCGTCGTCTTAAGGATAAACCGGCCGGTAGGTTGCAATCGTCCTCAGATTCATTGTGATTGCTACCTCCAGCTTTGTGGCTACCTGTGCCTACGGAGGTATCCGTGTCATACAGTCCCTCATTGGATTTGAAGGCGGGATTGTCATGAATGGTGGAGGACCGGCCACCCCCAGCTAATGTTGCATCCACAGCGTGACCTCCTTGTGCCAAGGATCCAGATTTGGCGCACGTGCCTCAGAATACAACCGTACTTGGTATCGCTGTCTTGCTACCCCCAGGCCGATTTTTGGGCTTGTTGGCCGATACGGAAGGATTCTTTGAAAGCTTCTTCAGAGACGGAGAACCCTTTGCCGCGTTGCATAAAGAAATACGGAGTTCATCTTCTTCTTTACCAGATACCATCGGCTGTAGTCTTTGGAAGACAGATAGCCTCTTTTGTGGTGATGCGGCTGTTTGGCAACTGCAGCAGTTGACGGTGATCTAGGTGTAGTTGTGTCTTGGTTTAGACACGCCTTGCATCATAGGTCCCTCCCTCGCTTTACGCTTGTGCGGAGTTGTTGAGGTCTCCACTCATGTACTCCTTTCGTGCGTGCTGGGAAGCTGTGCGCAGGAGTGAGGATGTGGAGATAGCTTCCCTCTTCTTAGTTTTGTGCGTGAGACACGTTTTGGTCCTGAATAGAGAGTGGCTGATGAGGTACACTCCTTCCATGCTTACAGGAATACTGTTCGCACGAATATATCTCGATAGTAGGTACCCCTAGTTTGAATCGTGCACATGAGCGCTCAAGTGACAGCGGAGTTTCATCGGTCGAGGCATCGACGCACTCGAACAAGTTTTGTATAGCTTTCCATTGGTTGTGCACGCGACTGCTAATGCGGGCCTTTGGTCTGCCGTCGACATAGCACTTTGATCGCACGAAGCGTGTGCTGCCTTGGATTTCTTCCAACTACCCCTAAAAAATGCATAGTATTCAGACTCCAACAGAGTGGTTTACACAACACTTTGGCCATGTAAGGCACGTGCCGCCTTGGACCTCTTTGTGTTACCCCTAAAAGGTACGTAACGTTCAGAATCCAATATAGCCTTACCCGATGGGTAGGCAAATCTGTCAAAGATAGAAGTTCTCATCTATACAGCCTCCTCCGTCCGTGGGTGGACCACATTGCATCTTTTTCGACGTTGAACTTTTGTCAGACCTGCCGTAGGGGAGCCGTACTCCTTGCTGTGTTTTCCCGAAGTAGGAAATGAGCGTGGCGGCCTGTCAGCAGTAGCTAAAATCTTTTTCAAGGCTTCGTCGTTCAGGGGGTTCTGAAGCGCAGTCCCCTCCGTCGTGCTGCTCGTTGCAGTCGCCTTCGGCACCCAGGTTCATCGAGAATTCTTCGGTTTTACGAACTGCTTCGAAGGACTTGACTTCTCCTTAGAAAGGAGATCTTTGAAAGCTTGTTCGTCGAAACGTACGACCAACATCTTTTGAGAAGATTCCAGCAAGTTGTCGTCAGATTGTGCCATTATCTTCTCGTTGGAGGAGAAGGAAGTCCCCAGCAGAGTTACCATTTTATTTACCATGACAAAAGGTTGTGCAAACTTTTTTATATTAAACGTAAAAAAGCGTACAATCGATTCCTAAATAGGAGATCTAAGTACAATGTTTTCTAGGGAAGTGTGACGGTGGAGATTGAGCACTGCAGCGACTCCTTTACTACGATGACGATCTGACGACGGGTTGAACTTGCTCTGGCTTTCTGGTGCTTGTGATTGGAACTCTGGGGTTGCCAATCAAGAGGATCTCATGTTTGTAAAGATTTCGAAGCCTCTTTATCGAAGGAAACTTATAAACGATGTGCATAAGGATTGTGCAGGAACACTGCACGTAGAGATATGAGAGAATCTCGAAGTTGTACGGTAAGGGCTGCTGCTGAGCTGACACGTGGCAGACACGGGGATTCTCATTTATCAAGATGTTGGAAGAATTATCAACATGACCGAATAAACGATATGTGGCATGGGTTTACTGTTGATCGAATGAACCTGAGCAGATTCTATTCCTATCTATGAAGTTTGATTTTCTCTTATCCTAGGGGGCCTTTTCTTTAAACAAACCAATTAGATATGGACCTCGTCTATAAGAATAAATTTTGTCCTTATCTGTGGTTTAAACAAACCGATAGGATATTGCTCTTATTAACATAATCAAACTCTGTCCTATCTTAACTGCGGTGGTTTTAAAACAAACCAATCTGAAATGGACTTAAACACCCGTCTTGCCACGTAGAACCATGTCATCCCATAACACTGCGCTTCTATGCGAGCTGCACTTTCAGCAAGGCTTTGAGGTCACTGCACTTCTAGGCGATATGTAGACTGTACTTCAAGCAACGAAGTCACTGCACTTTTAGAGCGACGAGTGGACAAGTGCTTCAGGCGATGGAGTCACTGCGCTTTTAGGGCGGCGAGTTGACAAGTGCTTCAGGCGACGAAGTCACTGCGCTTTTAAGACGGCGAGTGGACTTGTGCTTCAGGCAACGGAGTCACTGCACTTTTAGGATGGCGAGTGGACTTGTGCTTCATGCGATGGAGTTACTATGCTTTTAGGACGGCGAGTGGACTTGTGCTTCAGGCAACAGAGTCACTTCGCTTTTATGGCGGCGAGTGGACTTGTGCTTCAGGCAATGAAGTCACTTTTCTTTTTAGAGTGACAAGTGGGCGCAGTGAACTGGCTGTGCTTCTAAGTTGAAGAGAGGGCACAGTGGAAGGAATTAACTGGCTGTGCTTCTGAGTCCAAGGAGCTAGTTTTTGTCGAAGTCATAAGAGCAATTAATGACTGCTCTTTGGATGGACGAGTCAGTCATCCACTTCTTTAATTATCGTCGTTATTTGTGGAATTCAAGAAGTCTGTGGCTTAGGATTCAGTTGAATGAACCTATTAAATGAGATTCATTGTGCTGAGTCTTAGGTTCATCCCATTACACTACCAAAATACAGTCAATTAGCGACGACACATTAGCTACGGATAATTTCCGTTTAGCGACGGATTTAAGACAAATAGCCGACGGAGTACCGACGACATGCAGAAACTTTTTTATTTTATTTTAAGGGGGAGAAAAGGTCGCTCATCCGTCGCTAGGGCGTCGGAGATATACCGACGGATACACAGCCGTCGCTATGCAGTCGGTTATTTGGCGGGAATTGTTGGAAGAAGTGGCGGGACAATTCTTCGACTACGTAGCGACGGATAGTCCGTCGGCAAGTATCAAAAATAGCTACGGACTAGTGACGGATAAAATTCAACGCTCGTCCGTCGCTAAATATACGTTCCAGAATTAAATTAAAACGACGAAGGGAAATTTTCATTCCCCCCAAATTTCACTCTCTCTCCTCTCTCTCTCTCCCGCGGCGGTCGGCGACATCCCTCTCCTCTTTCTCTCTCCCGCGGAGGTGATCAGCGACCTCTCCTCTCTCCTCCAAAGGTAATCCCCTATCTCTCTCTCCCCTCTCTCTCTCTCTCTCTCACGGTGGTCGTAGGTGCAGCGGGCCGGGGGCGTCGGGTGCTGTGGGGGCGGCGGAGAATGCGGGGACGGCGGGTGCGTCTGGGGGTGGGGGAGACGGCAGGGGGTGGGAGGGGTACGTTGGCATGTGCGGGGCTGCGGGGGGCGGCGGGGGACAGCGCGCTCCGGGACATCGGGGGGCGGCGGGGGTGGTGCGCGCATGGCTGAGGTGGGCGACGGGGGGTGGAAGCGGTACGTGGTAGGTCCTCGACCTAACAAGCCTTGAATTGAAGAAGAAATACTGCGATTTGCCATTAGAATAGAGGAATTCAGAGAGAGAACAGAGAATTTGGGAATCAAGAAGCTAGGGTTTATTGATTCTTGAGAGTATTGGGGAAGAAGAAGTAGAAGTACATCAGGAGAAATAAAAAAAGAGCTAGAGCTTAGTAATTCATCAACTACTACTTCTTACAAACAAAGAGGTATTTATAGTTCATATATGTTGAGGTGTCCAGTCAGCAGCTCTCAACTGATTCCAGCCTGGCATAACTGCCTTGGTCCTTACGTGGCAATGAAGACAGGTGGCTATGATGATATGGAATAGGATGAGAAAGTCTATTGGTTTATATATATATATATATATATATATATATATATATATATATATATATATTATTTTTTTAAGAAAATGCAATATGACAAACCCTAGTCTTAGCCACATGGAGTTCAACAAAAGAAAATGCAATATGACAAACCCTAGTTTATATATATTATATATATATATATATATATATATATATATATATATATATATATATATATATATATATATATATATTTACTGACTCGTCAAGTTGAACCGTGTATAACATGCTCGACGCTTAAGAGGAATCATTTGGACTTAGTGGACTATCGAACTATCGGTATCGGACTATCGGTATCGCACTATCGGTATCGGACTATCGGTATCGTTATCACACTATCGGTATCGGTATCGAACTATCGGTATCGGTATCGAACTATCGGTATCGCTAGCGGACTATCGGACTATCGGTATCGAACTATCGGTATCGCACTATCAGTATCGGTATCGGTATCGGTATCGCACTATCGGTATCGAACTATCGGTATCGGTATCGCACTATCGGTATCGGTATCGAACTATCGGTATCGGTATTGAACTATCGGTATCGGTATCGGTATCCGTATGTACTTAGTATCGATCGTAGCATATTAGTATCAGTATATCAGTTTGGTATAGGTCGTATCGGATGGTATTGACCTTAGCGAATTGGTATCGTCCTATCCGATATGTATCGGTCGTATAGCTAGGATTCGTACCGGCCTCATCGATTCGGTATCGGCCATATCGATAGGTATCGGCCGTATCGGATATGTATCGGCTGTATCAGATTAGCATGGTGGAAGGTTTAGTAACAACTGTACTTAGATTTTTCTCTTCTCGTGCTAGAATACCATTGCAAGAGAGTCACGAGAGAGTAAAAAAATATCCTACATATTGATATTTACGAGAGTGATTGGCCAATTACAGTAACATACATGCTGCATTTTCCATCAGGGAAGGAGAGATTAAAGGCAATAACATATAGAGTTGTATTTCGGAAGAAGACGAACTCCTATAAACTCTTTGTTCACAAAACAAGCTATAGACGAACTACTATGAACTCTTTGTTCTGTATTCTCTATAGCATGTTTTGTGAACAAAGAGTTTGTACGAGTTCTTCTCCCTTAATATAAGTCTATATGTTATTGCTTTCAATCTCTCATTCCCTGATGGAAAATGCAGCATGTGTGTTACTGTAATTGGCCAATCACTCTCGTAAACATCAATATGTAGGAGATTTTTTTTACTCTCTCGAGGCTCTCTTGCAATGGTATTCTTGCTCGAGAAGAGAAAAATCTAAGTACAGTTGTTACTAAACCTTCAACCATGCTAATCCGATACGGCCGATACATATCCGATACGGCCGATACCTATCGGATATGGCCGATACAGAATCGATAAGGCCGGTACGAATCCTAGATATACGGCCGATACATATCGGATAGGACGATACCAATTCGCTAAGGCCAATACCAATTTGATACGGCCAATACCAAACCTATAGACCGATAGTAATCTGATACGGTCGATACTAAGTACATCCGGTCTGTATACCAGCGAATCCACCAGTTACATGATTATATACTAATACTGTTTAGTTTATCTTACTATACAGATTTTTACATCCAATCTGTGATGGATCGTTATTTCGTTGATCGCACATGGATGTACAAATGACTACACGAGAGCAGAATAGGTATGAGTGACGATTTTCAAGCAGGCGTGGAAGTGTTTCTTAAGTATGCCATGAGCAAAGCTCAGTATATGGACGGTAACAAAATCAAGTGTCCATGTCGTAATTGTCGCAATAGACGTTACGAAGAAGTGGTGAGTGTAAGAGATCATTTGACCCGTAAGGGTTTCGTACGTGATTACGGCCTGTGGTCATCGCAAGGTGAACTATATACGGAAAGACAAGTTGCGAATGCTGCTACTTATGCTTTTGATGATAATGCTGTAAAGGATTTTGTCGTCGAAGACGACGAATGCTCTGTTGATTATGGAGACATGCAGAACCTTGCACGAGATATGGTGTACAATGCGACAGGGCCTAATTTTGATCCGGAGGATCCTAATCCCTAGGCGAAGGAGTTCTATGATATGTTTTAGGATGCTGAAACTTCTTTATATCCTGGTTGTGAGCCACATTCCGTATTGTCAGTGACGATGCGGTTGTTGAACATAAAGTCCAATTTTAACTTGCCAGAAACTTGCTATGATTGGATTATACAACTAATCAAGGAGGTGTTACCGAAGGAATCAAAAGAGCTTCCAAAAAACTTCTACAAGTCGAAGATGATGGTCCGACAACTGGGACTGGGGTACGAGAAGATAGATTGTTGTCGCAACGGATGCATGTTGTACTACAAGGAGAACGAGGATATAGAAAGTTGCAGCTTCTGTAATACAGATCGTTATAGGAATATATATTCAATTTACGATCCAGGCTTTATTTGTAATATAGTCATTGTGGTCCTTTATCGGATAATTGATTAATTGATTTATGCAATTGTGTTTTGATTATTGGTTTTATAAAAAGATTATAATGAGTGAGACTATCCTAAATGAGTAAAATATCTATTGGTTTCTTTAGACCCGTGATAGAGCGCATGCGTAGAACAGAATACCTAAAAATTCTCAAAATTGAGCTACTATCTTGAGGCAGAATTGTGCAGTAGGCTTCTTGGGACCTAATTCTTTACCCATTGGACACCTGATTTTGTTTGTGTGGCTAGGATTAGAAGTAGGGGCCTTGGAATGATGATTTGGCCAAGAATCAACCCCCTTTCATATATAACTCATTTTTTCTCTCTTCTCTTTCTTATTCTCTCATTCTTTTCTCCTTGTTTTTCATTCTCAAGTTCTTCTTCCCTCAAGCTTGAGCCAACCCTTGAAGCTAGGTTTTTGTAACCCCACTTCCTAATAAAAGTCCATTTTTATTCCTAATCATATGTTTGACCATCTTATGACAAAGGGATGGCAATTTGGTAAATATTAGAAGTGGAGTGGCTATTTGGTAAATTGGAATGAAGGGTGGCATATTAGTAAATTCCTAGTACCACATGTGTAGTTATTGAGGGAGAGAATATTCTTAGAATATTATTGAGCTTAATTATATTAATTGGAGGACCTAGAAGTTTCCCTCATATGACTCGGGTATGATACCTCATTGCTTAACTACATGATTTAGTGAGTTCTTGATTTGGTCGACACCAAACCGACACGTACTTGTGTTTTTGGAGTCAAGACATGAGTACTTTTGACACATGGGAGAGAGGTTCTTATCCTATGTTCAGATCACCACTAGTATCTGTGTCTAACTATTGGCTTAGAAACTGGAAGTGCTGTTTAAATTTGAATGAAGGTTACTATTATGTAATTGTTGAAAGGAAACTAGGTTGGGGATATTTGGATTATGTTAGGTTTGGGCCAGCATGGACTCACAGTCTTTGGGCCAATAGATAGTTATGGTTTTGATTAAGAATTCTAACATGTGGGCTGGGTTGGTTAACTAAAATGATTTGGTCCAGAACTTTGGGCTGATTCATTATGGGCCTATTCATAGGGTTTAAGAAGGAGTGTTAGGTTAAAAAAACTTAGATCATATAAGATTTATATATTTATTAGTTTTTTTAACTACTAAAGGGTAGATAAATAGTAAGTGAATTGAGACATTATGATTCAGTTAGAAAACACGTTAGCGAAATAGATGAATTTCTTTATAATATCTAATTTTGTTTCTATTACTTTAGGTGATTTAGAGACATCGTCATCTTCTGGTAAAAGTCAAGTACTTGTACTCAACTTTACTTAGCAAATCTATATGCATGTTTACACTGGCTTGATATGTTTCTTGTGTTTCTCACTTGCTTGCATATTTCTTATGTCTCATGTCGGTAGGGAGAACAATCATAAAGCATGTGGCTTACCTAAGCCTATGGATACTTACATGAATGCTAGCATAACATTCATGATATGCCTTATATTTTACTTGACTTCTAGCATATCATTTACATTATGCCTTATGTCCATTATTACTTGATGCAAGCATAACGTTTATTATATTCCTTATATATTACTTGACTGCTAACATATCATTTACATTATGCCTTATCCCTACTCGTTTGACTGCTAGTATATCGGTTAGGAAATGCCTTATAGCCCCTACATGCTTAATGGTGTCTATTACACATGTTTTACGAAGTTAGTGCATGGTTCCAGGTATATTTCAGTTTACTTGCTATTTACTTGCCCTTACTATTTTATATATTATTGCATCATGTTATTGAGTATGATAGGGTTATATTGTACTTTGCTCATTTTCTAATTGGATCGTTAACGTTATAAGTGTGATTTAGATGGCTTACCCTGACTACTATGGACCAGGGGGACCCAGTATTGGAGACCACTTCGGAGGCTCTCCATGATCATGAGACTTTCCTCGATCGAGGAGATTTGTCACGCCCCAGTTCCAAAATATATAGGAACTTGAGATACAAAAATGGCAGGTAATACGATCTAGAATATGTTCCCAATTTAATGGACTTACCCGAGACGTACTATGCTATCAAAAATAAGCTAACTAAACTATATCTCAATTCGCAATAAGGAAATAATATCAAGAATAAAAATACTATATTAAAGTTTGCCACCCAGTAATATACATGTTCGAACAAGCTCAAGAAAAGAATAAACTTGCAAAATACTAGGCTAAAATAGAAGAAAGTAATAAAAATATACTATAGGAAACAAAAGATAGCATCTAACACAAATACCTGAATATCCAAGAATAGCCATCGTCAACTGCAGACATAACCAAACCATCCATCTATCTATTTTATAAGCATTCATCCACAACCAGTAGAGATCACCAGGTCTTCAAAGGAAAGTAACAAGTTACAAAGAAACAAGCCATATTGAACTGAATAAATAAATAATAGGGCTGACTAACCGTCTTTGTGTATGCATGTCAAAGACGACTTTGGTACATATGAGTAGGTAATAGAATAAATCATAGCATCCGCTAGGGGCTTATGTATATACTAGCATACCACCCAATCGTATTATGACACACGGTCAACTACAGTTGTTGGATATATATATCCTCTAGCAATACGTCCAAAACTAGGAAACTAATAACCCATAACCGGAAAACCACTAAGGCTAATATGTGGCTTCTCTTACGCCTACTAATATTGTTCCCCACACATGCATTGCAAAAGTCATATCCATGACTTGGACAATAAATATCTCAATATGCAAGTTACTGACTAGACTCAATCTAATCAATATATGTATCGAAACATGAACCGCCCGCACTGATGATCAGTCGAGTGCATAAGCTCGTGCTTGCACCCAAAAACTCATTCACGGTATTGTGTTTAATACGTGACAAGGTATAGAAGTTATGAAGAATAACCTCACAACTATTAAAAACGTCTTCTACACACTAAGTCACCCACACCCACACACACATCGATGGTACCATTGACGGCACCCAAGTCATACTTGGACGCTCTACTAGAATATAACACTAACAACACAAGCACAATATCATGAATTTAAACTTCCGCTAGTATGGCATAGATCTTGCCTGGAAAATCGAAATGAGTGTAAAGTAAATGTCTAGATCCAACAACTGTAGGCGAACAATCACAAACTCCTAGAATATAAAAAAACTAAATCAATACTAACTCCAAGACAACCTACTATATATATATATATATATATATATATATATATATATATATATATATATATATATATATATATTTTTTTTTTTTTTATATATATATATAGACTCGACCACATATACTAACCTACTAGTATACAGCTACATATAATATACCATCCACATATAGTACAATGATAACATAAAATGATACTTTGTAGTATAAAAATAATCATTTTAAATTATGAAATAAATCTAAACAGTTTGGGAATAAAAGGATTTGATGTCAAATTACACAACAAAGATTACTTACTACATAGAGTCTCAATCTAGTCATAAACTAGCTAACTAGCACAAAACCATAAAATTAACCAAATCTACTATACATAGTATCATTACTATAATAAAAATACTATTTTCATAAAATAAGTTATATCCCTTTAATCTTTGAAATTTTTGTATTTTAAGAACTTAAATATAAATAATTAAACAAACTATAGAATCGACAAACTTAACTAGCAACACAAACATGCCAACTTATCGAGTCGTTTGGAACGAAATAATTTATATAAAAAATGAGGCTTTTAAAATCTGAAATAAATCAAAATAATATTAGAAATAAATATGATTTGTATCAAAAAGTACATGACATGTATCATATGAAAATACTACGAATTTTATAGAATGAAACAATACTAGATTCAATCGATTTCGATGTTCTATAATTTGTACGACAAAAATGGGTGCACAAATATATGAAAAACTCGACGAGATTATTATAGAATGATAGAATGGGATGTTAGGATCAATACCAATAATTTGTTTGAGGTCGAAAGGCTTCCCAAGTCATCTGAAACATCCGTGCATCGAAATTGGTTCAGCCTGGACCAACTTTCGTGCAATGAGCGCCATGGGCAAACTTGTCACGACCTGCACCCACTTTTTTGATACAAGCCTGTGTCCAAGTCCAGCCTGCGCCGCAGTGTCGGTGGTAGAACGCTGTCTAGTATACACAAGTCACAGAATCTATAGAACTAACATGGCAGTTGTAGCTCCCCTTCAGGAAATTTTTAAAATATTTTATTATTATTTATTTTATTTAAATGGTAATTTTAGAAATTTTAGAAATGATTAAATAGTTAATTATTACGGTAGATGATTTTAGTCATGGTTAGAAATTTGAGTACAAGGCGACTAGAAATCATAGCACGGATAGTGCAGTGGCGTGCCTTGACTAGTGTTTAGCCATGCTAGCGAAGGCTAAGCCATAGTGATACCCTAACTAGGAAAACCAGACTAAATTGTGACATGACCATATAAATAATCTAATTATTTGATTATTATTGATGGTTGACTTTTAGACGACCTGGTTGTGCCGATTTAGTCTGGACTCAACCCGAACCAAACCCGAGCCCATATAATCTGGTAGTGAGGCCAAAGACGTCCAGGTAGACGTACATTTTGCATTTTGATTGTCCAAATAGGCATTTCATAGATAAAGGATTTATATATATATATATATATATATATATATATATATATATATATATATATAGATATATATATATATATATATATATATATATATACATATATATATATATATTTAATATTTTATTTCTATTGAATTAATATTCTATTTAGAAATAGGATAAACACCATACTTAGCTACCTCGTGCAGTTGGCAATATTTAGGAAACACCAGGAATTTCAAGGACATCCGGTATTGAATTACTGTATTATGTTCTCCTACATTTCGTTAATATTATTGTTGAGAATAATTGATGTGTATATATATATAATTATTATTGATTATTTCCTAGGTTTGATAAGAAATATATTTTTATAATCTGTGTACATATTATCATAATAACTCTATACTAGTGAGATGTAATATTAGGATTTTTGGAAGTATTATATCATATGTGTATGTATGTATGTATATAAAAAAAATAAAATATATATATATATATATATATATATATATATATATATATATAACCTTTATATTATGTATATATATATATATTAATTATATATGCATAAATAATATATATCAGAGTTTATTAATGATATAAATATACATGACATTTATATATAGGTGTACAAGTGTGTATATACATAAATAATATATATATATATTATATAATATATATATATATTTTTATATAATATTTTTATATATATATATATATAATATATATATATATATAATATATATTAAATATATATATATATATATATATATATATATTATATATATATATATAGATATAATATTATATATAATATATATATATATATAACCTTTATATTTGTATATATATATGTATATATATATATATGTATATATATATATGTATTTTTTTTTTTTTTTTATATATATGTATATATATATATAATATATATATATTTGTATATATATATATATATATATGTATATATATATATTTTTATATTATATAATATTGTATATAAATATATATATATATAGATAATATATATATATATATATATTTTTTATATATATATATATATGTATAAAAAATATATATATACATAATTATATATATATATATCTTATAATATATATAATATATATTATATATATAATATATATATATATATATATATATTATTTTTTTATTTTTATATATATATATATATATATATATATATATAATATACATTATATATATATATATATACATATATATATATATATATATATACATATATATATATATACATATAATATATAGATATATATATAGATACATATATATATAATATATTATATACATATATATATATATATATGTATATATATATATATATATATATATATATATATATATGTATATAAAAAAATGTATATATATATATATAAGTGTATATGTATTTGTATATAAATATACATATATATAATATGTGTGTGTATATACATATATATACATATATGTATAATATGTATATACATATATAAAAATATATATATATATATATATATATATATATAATGTGTATATACATACATAAAAAAATATATATACATAATTGCTTATAGTCAAATATATTATAACTAAAACTAATCCCACCAGCCCAGGCCAACCGACCCAGGCCGAACCCCCATAAGCAGTCATTTCCAGCGGCAAACCCAGCCCGGCCCAAAGCCCATAACACCAGCCCGAGTAATCATCTTCCCAGCCGAACAAACCCCCTGTACACACATGACAGTTTATATATAACATACGCACGAGAGACCCGAACCCTAACCCGACTCCAACGCCGCCAACCTAGACGCGCCCCATCCCCAGTCGCCTGGGCGGCCACCCGCCGCCGGCGCCACCGCCGCATGCGGCAACTGCCGCACGAGCACAGCGGGCACGCGCGGGTATGAACAGGACAGTAGCCAATGAGCCCCACTTCGCGTAGATATTCCCGGCTACCTGATCGTCCGTTTCACGAACGGATTTCGTAGCATCTGGAGACTTCTGCATGTATTGACTGATTGTGGCTCATTGAGTGGTATAGTATCATTGGTTTCACCAGCTAAGGAACTCAGACAAGTACACTTTATGATTGCTTTTCGATTCATACTAGTCTTTTCATTTCATGCTTATACATATGTCTTGCTGCTTGTTGACACGCTCGTCACACGGAGTTGTCGAGAGGGAAAATATCTTAATAGACATGTGGACTACCAAGAACTATCCCATGAGTCTAGTCATGAATAATAGCAGCTGCACACGACACCTGTAGGGTGCCAGATTTACCCCCTAGCCGTTCACATGTCGAAACGGATATTTCATACCACATAGATAGTTGTATTTTATTTATTTTTTCTTGTCTTCTCCACCGTGCCATGTCATCAGTATCTTCTAGTTTTCACCTCTCATATGTTATTTTCATGTCTTGTAAATTCTATTGTGTTTTTGCACTGTCGTCGGTTTGTGTGCTTGTTTTATTCCTGACTGGAAACTAACATTTTTCACGTTTAGCCGTGATCATTCTTAGCACTGGAAAGACATGGGTGAAAACACAGGTGTAGGCAACTCTAGAGGGGGGCGAATAGAGTTTGTGTCGATAATCACCAAATAAAAATTAACTCTATATCACCTCCACAAAATAACTATTAAGATAGTAAATAAATCAGAAGAAAATGCGGAAGTAAATAAAGATCAGAAGAGCATACGCAAACACAGCAGTTTTAACCTGGTTTCCCTTGTGGAGGACTAGTCCAGGCCTGAGAACTCTAGCTCTGGATTCAAATCCACTATTTGTAAAATAGTAGTTTACAACCCGTGCCTTTTCTTCAGAAGAGCACGTCAACTTCTTACAGAGGATCGCAGTGGCGATTTGCTTGGATTTTTCCAAGCGACTTGGAATTGTCCAAGTGACTTTTCTTTTCAACTCTTGCACAAAAACTTCTAGCTGAATCGCACTTGAGCACCTTAGGGCTTAGGAAGTTTTGTGGCTAGTAGATTGGAAGAGTAAGGCTCTTGACTATATAGGCTATGTAAGAGAAGAAGAATAGAAGAGTGGATGGTTTCAAATGAGAGAAACCAAGGCCTATTTATAGGGTTCGGGACAAGCAGAATTCGGCCAGAATTCGGTATGGATAATTCAAATTTTTGGCCGTTGGACAGCTGGTAGCAAGCAGGCCCTAAAAATCAGGGTGCTGGAAATCAGGGGACAGAGTTCGGCCCAAACTCTGTGTGGAGGCAGAGTTCGGCCCGAACTCTGTCTCCAGAAGACAGAATTGGTCCATTGGGCTTTTGGGCTTTGTGGAGCTTGGGCTTGGTTCAGGAATTGGTCTGTTTGTATGGTAGATCTTGGAGAGATATGTCTAGGGGTTGAGATGACTCAGTGCGACTCAACGTACACATTCTCCTAGACTCAATAAATTGAAGATTACAGACATGGAACAAACAGGAAAACCAAGAGCCCTTTGATGATGCCTTTCTTCTGATATTTGAGCAGCCATGAAGACATCTTTTTCCCTGACAGCAGTCGTCCAAAGATATACAGATCTGAAAATCTGAATACCTTTTTCCCTGACAGCAGTCGTCCAAATATATATATATATATATAAAATATATATATATATATATAATATATATATATATATATAAATATATATAAGTGTATATGTATTTGTATATATAAATATGTGTGTGTATACATATATATACATATATATATATATATATATATATATATATATATATATATATATATATATATATATATATATAATGTGTATAAAAAAAAAGAAAATATATATATATAATGTGTATATACATATATATACATATACATAATTGCTTATAGTCATATATATTATAACTAAAACTAATCCCACTAGCCCAGGCCAACCGACCCAGGCCGAACCCCCACAAGCAGTCATTTCCAACGGCAAACCCAGCCCGGCCTAAAGCCCATAACACCAACCCGAGTAATCATCTTCCCTGCCGAACAAACCCCCAGTACACACACGACAGTTTATATGTAACATACGCACGAGAGACACGAACCCTAACCCGGCTCCAACACCGTAAACCTAGCCGCGCCCAATCGCAGTCGCCTGGGCGGCCACCCACCGCCGGTGCCACCGTCGCGTGCGGCCACGACCGCACGAGCACAGCTGGCGCACGCGTGTGCGAACAGGACAGCAGCCAATGAGCCCCACTTCGCGTAGAGATTCTCGGCTACCCGATCGTCCATTTCACGAACAGATTTTGCAGCATCTGGAAACTTCTGCATGTATTGACTGATTGTGGCTCATTGAGTGGTATAGTATCATTGGTTTCACCAGCTAAGGAACTCAGGCAAGTACACTTTCTGATTGCTTTTTGATTCATAGTAGTCTTTTCATTTCATGCTTATACATATGTCTTGCTACTTGTTGACACGCTCGTCACACGGAGTATTCGGGAGGAAAAATATCTTAGTAGACATGTGTACTATCCAGAACTATCCCATGAGTCTAACCGTGAATAATAGCAGCTACACACGACACGTACAGGGTACCGGATTTACCTCCCTAGCCGTTTACATGTCGAAATGGATATTTCACACCTCATAGATAGTTCTCTTTTATTAATTTTTCCTTGTCTTCTCCACCGTGCCATGTCATCAGTATCTTCTACTTTTCACCTCTCACATATTATTTTCATGTCTTGTAAATTCTATTACGTTTTTGCACTGTCGTCGATTTGTGTGCTTGTTCCATTCCTGACTGGAAACCAACATTTTTCAGGTTTAGCCGCGATCATTCTTAGCACTAGAAAGACATGGGTATGCTGAGGTCGACTTAGATAGTGGAACTAGCTGTCTTTTCTATATTGTGAGAACATTGTATTTTTCTTCAAATATAAATATTGCAAATTTTGTAATAAATTTAGAAATGTGAATGAGCAATAAAGTTTATTTTTGAGCATTTATTTTCTTGCGGGCTTGACAACGTTCTACCGCCGACTCTGCGGCGTAGGCTGGCTTGGACACGTCTTGTATCCGAAAAAGCGGGTGCGGGTCGTGACAGCAGTCTAGATCTCATCCACAGAAAGAAGATACAATCAACTTTAATAAGTACACATGAATATTGAAGAACTGAATACTGGATAATAATATAAAATGAACTGAAATATTTCCAAGTTATCAAGAATCTAAGTCACGTCCGATGGATACAAATCCACTACCAATAGACAAAAATAAATTAAAGACATGAAATAAAACAAACTGAGTCAAACTAGGCTAAACATCAAATTCATCTTCACTGCAGTAGTACCGTGGTCTGAAGCTGGCTCAATCCCACTCGTGTGCACCTGGCTCAAACTCGGCTAAACCTGAAAAGATCATCAGGTCCTCAGAGGACTAGCAAGGTACATAAAAAATACATTTCTACAGTTTATCGTACATGAAAGAAACCAGGATGTAAGCAGGAAAAAACTAAGCAATAAAGATACACGAATATGTGAAATAGCTACGCATAAATGAACTGCTAGAAAGGAAACATGAACACTTGACAAGAAACCAATCGGATACTCAAACCTTCGCCCCTAGTATGGACTCGCAGGTTTGAACAACTACCAACCCTCGCCCTAGTGTGGACTCGCAAGTTATCTTCAAGAATCACCCTTGCCCCTAGTTCGGACTCGCAGGTATAGAAAACTACTAACCCTCGCCCTTAGTGGGAACTCGCAGGTTAGCTTCAAGAAATCAACCCTTACCCCAAGTGTGGACTCGCAGGTTGGGAAATCAAAAACAAGGTATAGTAGTTCAGTTATGACTTACTCGTCCTACGACACGATACGACTCAATGGTACATATGGGGACAAATCCGGTATAACTACAATATCAAGTCATGAACGATGATGATATAAGAACAAGACAAATAAACTAATATACATGGTATAAAGAAAAGCATATAAACCAAAATCAACCAGAGAAGCTAGATGATAACATATAAAAGAGAAGGACTATAAGCATGAAAATAAACTGTAGAGAAAGGCAAAGTATACTTGCCTGTGGTCCTGAGTTGCAGATACGGGTCGTGAATCCGTATCGAGGTCCAAGTAGCATGTTTGATGATTCATAGTGATCAATACATAATATTTGTAGGAATTAAACAACTACTTTATTATCTTGTTTTAGTATGTGGCCTAGGCTACTTACTCTAATATACACCCATTGTTCTGATACCACTCATCATATACTATGTTAGGTATGTACAGGAGCTCGAGCCCCCATCTCCTAACACCAAGGTGACACTAAAACCATGAGGAGGTTTTGCTACTACTGCCCAATGTCATAATCTTTTACTGGTTTACCAACCTAATTTTCCTATTTAACCTTTACCTCACTACTTACCTACTCGATTGAGTGCACAAGCCCTTAAAGCTTGTGCCCAAACTGGAACCCTTTTGAATTCAGAATTGATACCAAGGTACCCTTGCTTGCCTGTTTGGCCCTACAGGTTTTAAGCAATACATCAATGCCTAAATAATTCCTACATACCAATACAGGACTAATTATTTGGTTAATAGATTAGTTGAATCGCTGTACTAGTTTATATAGATAAAAGATGATATTTAATATTGGGTTTGTGCTACATGACTAGTACTCAGAATGGCAATCTAGGTTTGAGAACCTCTTGAAATAGAGATCATGTTAGAGAGAATTGGCAAAGGGAGGAACATTAACATATAACTATCCTACGACCTACACTGAGCCCATATTGCTCCCATATACACATATGACTTGCCCTCTTTAACTAAGCCAACACAGGAAATCAAACCTCCAGTTTTTGATCCTCTATAGACTGCTCCCCGCTTTACTACTAACTTAATCACAAGCCTTCCTATACTCGGATACAAGATCCCTGCCCTTTGTCTACTGTTTGTACCATTGTATAGGGACTCTATCTACTATTTTGATACTTTCTTTAGGCTAATACATAACTTGTATCAATTGATACTTTGAACATGTATGATCTAGTACATTACCCTATCTTGGACATGTGGATGAGTGTATCCTTTTCCTAGCTTGTACCATAAGGACTGTTTCCTGGTTTATGTAATATTCTGCACCTGAACAACACTTGTAGACATATTACCTACTCTTCCTTCCTTGGTATGCTTACAGATGTCCCTAGGACTGAGTTCCTTGCTAAACCCATCTATCTAACATGATAATTATTATTGGTAGGCTTCCTAATACCCAGGCCATGCTTTGCTACCTGGACACTCTTGTGTTCTACTGACATGGCCACAGAAACATATTCCTCATGAAAAGACCTCTGAAACCCCCAGGGTCTCTCATATCATTTTACCTTTCAAATTAGCATCAACATACCCTGGTCCTTTCCTACTCATGGCTCCTACAGATACATGGGAAGCCCCTTTTGTCTGATACATACCTATCACTAGATGCCCTGCTACTTACTCTCAAAGGTAACCTCCTACTCGTGCTATTAGGTACCCAAGCCTGGTCACACAGGCATAGGTCTGCAGGTCCAAAGTCAGGCCATAGGCTATTGCTCTGGTGCTATATATTATCTTGAGGATGCCTACAGGCTGGACATGCCAAAGAGGCATGGTGTCCTATATTCAGATCATGTATGCGGCTGTCTTTGTCAACTATAGATACAATTTCATAAAGGTACTTTAACATGACCTCTACTACTGAGGCTTTAGTCAGACCTAGGTAATCTTGTGTTCTTCGAGACATAGCCACATTTAAGACCCTCTCAAGTGGTTCCTACCCTTATTGACATGTGGTACTGCTTGGGCAGTATACTAATGTACATGTTGTCCCCATATCAATTCACAAATAGGATTAGACATGCCATAGTGTTCTCTGTAGGGAGACTCGGATGCAGAGGATTTATCGAGTCCCCTCTTTGTATATCCATGTCTTTGATGAAGGACCCTCATCTACTGGTATACAGGTTTACCTGGGCCTAGTACTCTATAAATATAGGGCATACTCCTATACTCGACTGCCCAATCCTTTTTTATTACTAGATACATATGTACCATAGGCTATGTTAGAGCGACAAGTTTTTGATGTTAGAGTCCATCATTAGCCTTCCATCTCTGATACTCGACATTGTATCAGGGGTTCTCTCATGCTCGACACTCGATTTTTCTATTGACCCCTCCCTCCTTAATATTAAACCAACACCTACAGATCACCCTCGATTCCTTGATAGATGACACACTTTAGCAATCCTAAAATTAGGTGATTTACCTCTGTTGGCTTGGTAGCAACTCGGCTGATCCTGGCTCCTTTGGTTGCTTCTTGTGGCAGAGAAGAAGATAGGATTTCTAGGGTTCGTAAGGGTTTAGGATGGCTGCTGCCTACCTATATATATTTAGTGATTATATTTGATTAAAGGGAGTAATAGATAGAGGAAATTGGGTTAAAGTCTGATTTGAAGTGATCTCAACATTCAAACTGGAAGTTTGAGTTAGGCTCGGTTTGAGAGTATATTTTTAAATGACAGTTGAGATTCGAATCTCAACTTTAGTCTTTCTAGTCTACGTCACTTAGTAATTTACCAACTCCATACTTTCTTGATATTTTTAAGTAATTAAACATAAGCAATGAATGAGACAGTAATAAATGGCACAAATTTTAATAATTAAGAAAATTTGGTCAAGGAGTTCACAAAATGGTACAGAACCACGTTAGGTGACAATTGAAGATGATAGAGGACACGTAAAAGTACAAGTTGGAATTTGTTTCATGGCTAACAAGTTATTAAAATTAGATGAAACCCATGTGCAAAGATGACAAACTTGGGTTCAAAATTTTTATTACGGCTGGAAATAACCTTCATGTTCGGCCTTCAAACGACCAAATAAGTAGATAAACCTTCAGGGCTCGATATGGTTGAAGAGGGTCTCTTGCGGCCATCGTGGAGGTGGTGGCTCGACAAGCAAAGGTCAAAAAGTCAAGAAGAAGGGGTGTGGTGCTGTCGGCCTTGGCTCTTAGGTGTGTAGCCTAGGGGAGCTGTTGTGTTCGGGTTTTGGAGAGAAGGAAAAAATGGGTGGCTATTTTATAGGGACTAATATATAAGGTTGGAAGCATTATGTGTTAGGGTTTGGCTTTGGTTTGGATTGATTTGGTTGAGATTTGGTTAACTAATCAATAGTTTTGGTAATGGGTATCGTTAGGTTTCCTAATTTATAAATAAAAAATATTGAGTCAAAGTGCATTGAATTTATGCTTGTGGACTGCCATTTAATTGATAATCAATCAATATGGTCCTTTATGGTTTGGTCAACCTAGGATGGGCTCTACCAAGCTTTTTGGACTAGGTTTGGGTCAATACAATTTATCAAGTCGAAATAGACTCCGAAAGTCTTCTAATTGGGTCTTGTGTGCCATTTGAAAAATAAATAGCACATGGGAACTCATTTGAGTGGGACACCATTGGCATGTGTGTAGTCGATTCAAAATAGGTCAAAATCATATATTAGGTCGAATGGTTTGGATCAAATTTGAGTCCCCAAATTAAATTGGAAATAACAACAATATTACGATATATAGTAAAAAGTGACCTTTTTGACTCGAAACTTCTGCCACAAAAATATAGTACAAGGAAATGATTTTGTGTGGGACATGATATATCAAAATAAATATGGACTTGTCTTGGTAAAAACACATGAAGGACATTTCTAGAGATTGGCATTCCTTGTGCTTCAAAAATCAAAGATACAGAAAGGTATATATTACGATAATAAATAATAGTAAAAAAATATAATAACCATGAAACTAATTAAAATTATAATTTAAATATATATAAAATTCAGAAGGCTTAGAACCTACCCACCTTAGGAAATTTTGTCCTCGAAATTATACATACAATAATATAACAACACCTAATAATAATAATAATAGCAGTAGTAGTAGTAATAATAATAATAATAATAATAATGATAATGATATTATTATTATTATTATTATTATTATTATTATTATTATTATTATTATTATTATTATTATTATTATTATTATTATTATTATTATTATTATTAATCGATGGCAACCAGTCCTAGCAGCGCTAGCCTTGGAACTTCTGCTTAGCTTTGTCTTGACGTTTGGATACCTCATAAACTGATACTCATTCGATCCGCACTTCAAGCACAGTCCTAACTTTTTTTCTAAATACATCTGAATATGTCCCTTCTTGCCGCAAAAGTGACAAATCAAGATCTACTTTGTCTGGTATGGTGCAACCTTCTTGTGGATGTACTCATGGATGTCTGATCGGTCATCCATATTGCTCTCAAAACTTTATTAAAGAAAGGTATAAGGAAAACTAGTCGAATAGGATTTCTAGAAGACGCTAACACGAATATGATTCTAAGTTTACATAACCTACAAAAAACTAAGGTACACTCAGTTCTAGATCCATTCTAAATTATATGATGGCAACAATAAAATCCAAGGTTTGGATCCTACGAATGATATTTTAGGAACGATATTTTTTCCAAGAAATATTACAAAAATTATGATTTCTTTAAGAGAACTTAAGTTCTATCATGGTACTATTGATCAATATCTCTATGAAAATATTATTACCAATTCGACACTACTCCTATAAGATGGAAGGACTAACTTAGTCGAATATAGCTAGGCGAGGTGGTAAAGAGAAATTCGTTGCATGACACCGACGAAAAAGAAACAATCAGAAAGAATCACGAAACAAGAAGTTTGTAGACCAAGATAAATGATAGTTCAATGAGTCATTTCTTATAATTGGATTTCAAAACAATGCACGATTAGGTAGGCACCTAGGGGTGTAAGAACGTTGACCACCTCTAAAGAGGGATAAATAGAGTGCGTGTGTGCAGCGAAAGGATAATCACCAAATTAAAAATTATATATAGTGCCACAGATGATAAGTGATATGCATATGATAACAAACTATATAAAAAATTAAATGAGTAAAGTAAAGAGCATCATAAAAACTAACTCATGACACAATGATGTATACTGGTTTTCATTTGAGAGGACTAGTCCAGTATCGAGTAGCCTTGCTCGATGTTAATCCACTATGCCAGAGGCCTTGAATCTGAAGCGCTTGTAACTCCTTACAACTAGAGTTTTTATCTGAAGGACTCATAACTTTAATAAGGTGTTTTATGCCCCGATCAGGTAGAGTCCTTTCGTCCTCGCTTTGGACTCTGTGGAACCAATCATCCTCGCTTGGGTGTGATGCTGTGCAAGCCTAAGTTGCACCTGTACAAGACCAAGACTTGTACAATGACAAAATAGACAAGATAGATAATAACGTAGCAGAACAAAATTGTAGATATTGAAGCAGTATCGGACACATTGCAGAATATAATAGAACATAATGGTAACATGAACAAATTATCTTTATTGATATCTTTGAACAAATAATAAAGCTTTCATTTTCTCTCTGATACATGTCATACTAGGCTTACAATCTCTTGAAATCTTTATAGATTATAATGATCATGTTCCATACACTACGTCCATTTATATGCAAAACCAACTCTTGCAAGTGATGACCATCTCTTGGACAAAAACCTATCTTTTTGCATCTCTTCTGATTTATGACTCCTGAGGATGAAGCATCGGTCTATCGCTTCAGATCATTTATTTTGTCCAACTTGCAGCTGCAGGAAAGCTGGTGGTGGATCAGTACTTTAACATACTGGTGATGTGAACAAAGGCTACATCGTCTAAAATGATCACTAATTCATTTAGTGATAAAATATTTCTTGTGATATTATTTTACTACTTTTACCTATGTTCATGTAGATCGGCGTCATGTTACATCTTTCAAAAATATTTTAGAAAAGCCATAATTCAATTCTATTCATTTCAAGCATTCAAGGGACTATTAATTCATTTGAAGTGCGTGGTGTGTTTCATGAGTCATACTCTATTCTTAGGGACGACATCTGTAGGCATAATATTGGTATTCTTTCCTCTTGAACGATAGTAGCAATGAGCAATACTGTTCAGTATCTAAAATTCGGATAACAACATTTCATGTAAAATATTATATTTCCAGGAGCAATTCATGATTTCATAATCTCAAATATAGAATGCATCACTTATTCAGTGACTCTTACTCATAGCCGTCGATCCATCCCTACAACAAACATGGATTAGAATAAGCATAATATACATATCTGACAATGTTCCCAGTTCGTCTCTACAGTGTTAGGCTAGCAACAATCTTTCTACATACATGCCATCGATTAGCAACCGTGACTTAAGGCTCAGATCTGCACTAACACATATGTATATCAGCAGCTATGAATCATGGTCCAGCTCTGCAATGATAACACATATGCTCGTAGCTGCGGCTCAGATTTTAGCTCTTCACTAATTGACTCTACATATGGCCCATGGGTCTGTCCCCATGATTAGCAGTTGTGACTATTTCGTTCAGCTCGTCGCTAATAGATACAACACCCCTCTAATTACGAGGTCTAGCATTCACCTCAGGCGTGCTATTACAATCTCCCCTGGGCTGACCGATTCCTAATATCCCAGGAACCGTCAAGAGACTATTACCTTATGCACAAGTTGTCCGAGACCAATGGATGAATGCAAATTTCTATCAGATAAACCATTCAATTCAAAGTGCATCGGTAAGCAACAATTCCATCTTTTCTTTTCTTTTTTCATAATACAGAGCACGTGGCTCCTCTCTTTTTTAGACTACGAAGAAATTAGCTCTTTTATTTTCATTCATTAAATAACAAAGTCATAACTCTGCTTTTCTTTTTTACGATCATGCATTCAATTAATACAAGTTTCGTCATTCATTCATTCGTTTCAGCATACAATTAGGAACATGAAATCCTTTAACTAAGCATAGTGACAGTTCTATAACAGTTAGCATAGCAGTCTACTCTTTGATAATGTACAATTAGGGACATACAAGCAATCTCTGGTTTCATCTATTAAGCATGGCAAGCTACTTTCATTATAGCTACAGTTTACTTTAGCATGAAATTTTTTTTTATCTAGCATGGCGACAGTGCTATGACATTAAGCATGGAATTATACTCATTATTAGCATTTGATTAGGGACAAGTAAACATTCTCTTCTTATCTTGATTAGCAAAGCAATGGTTCGTTTGTTTCTTAGCATACATTGAAAATTCAAATTCTTATTATTCGTGAAAGAATCAAAAAATGATTCTTCGTGTACTCACCCAGACAAATCGTCTTCTATTCCAGAGCTAGCAATCCGATCTCACTGTCTATTTAGTGCCTTCGTGGAGCGGGCACTACAAGGCAAACTTTAAAAGCTGGAACATTTTTAGAAAGTCTGTTTTACGAACTCAAACCAAACTCTAGATCAAACCGGAATGGGACTTGGCTTGGTTAGGAGTTGTCAAAGGCTAGATATGAAAGTGTAAAGCTCTTGAATGCTTCTGAATAGATAGAGAAGAGAAAATGAATAATGATTTGGAACATGAACTTCTCATCTATTTAAAGCATTTTTATGAGCAGAACTTGGCATGAGTTCGTGTCTATATTTTCGTAATTCAAAAATTGGTTGTAGACCTTCAAAAAGACCACAAGTCTTCAGGAACTACCCTAACCGAACTCGGACATAGTTCGGGCCAAACTCTGGCCGAACTCTCATGGTGAGTTTCCTGACCAGTTTGTGTTCTTAATGAAGATTAAATTGGGTATATTGGGTATTTGGCTTTTTAGATATTGGATATTGGCTAGTAGAATGTGGAATATAATATTTGTGGATAGGTAGGTCATTTTAAAAGTGGAGTTTTAGTCGCATAGCCAATTTCCAATCCGATCGACCTCACATTTTTTCTAGACTCAATAAAATAGAAAATACGGAATAAAATATGAAAACATCAGTATTTGTTGTCTTTGTTTGATGAAGACGGTGATTGGTAGCAATGTGGAAGTAGATGTTCAATTTTTGTATCTGTAGTTGCGTATTATTTGTGTATCGACCAATATTTGCGTAGATTATAAAAATTAGGTGTGACTATGACCAATTGGCCAACAATCTCCCATATTTTGATAATTGACAAACTTTGAGTTTATACCTTTTGACCATTGTAGTTTCTTTCGATTTTCGGGTGTTTTGGTATACTCTTCTCCACCTGTGTCATTTATAAAAGACGGATGCTCCTCCGCAAATAATGTGCATTAACAACAAATAGAGAAATCATAACATTACCAAGAAATAAAGTAATGACAAGGCTAACAATAATAGAAGTAGAACTAAAATATATAAACAACAATAGCTATAGCATGGAAGTACATAAAAATCACTGGGATAATATGGAAATCTGAAAGAGAATTAACCATAACTAATACAAACTAGTGCATGATAAAAGTCTAAGCCACAAAAAAAACTACTACAAAAATCATCATCAGCAGCAGCATTAGTCAATCAAATCCAAAAGCCCAAATACCTCGTCAGCTAGCATCTTAACCAGTATCAACAGATCGGGTTGCATCAATATAAGCTGCAGTAGGATTGAAATATCTCTTAGCCTGACGGTAAACAAACTGTAGAAGCATGGAAAATATGGGGTTCATGCGGATCACAACTGACCGTATGAGTACTCTGAAATAGATTAATCCGCATGAAGAAGAGCCACATGACAGACTCAGCATGCCTCCTGCTGTCCATCTTCACCAGACTAATTTTTGAGCCGCAGAAAGAATAGTTACTTATGAGGCCAAGCTGATCAACCCTTCCGATAAAGCTGACAAACCCTGTCAAAATTGGCAAAAATGACAGCTCTGACAAACTCTGACACTCTGACAAAAAAGAAGATAAGACATGATCAGACAAAACGTCATGTCACCAGACTGGACATGGGCATGCGGCCAAAAGGTCTGCGACCCGAGCCACATGAACCTTATGCAGCTCAATCTATGTTCTTCATGCGGCCAAGGGTAACTGCAATCTGAGCCGCATGAGCTTCATATAAAACCTATGTGGTTCAAAAGTCCCCAAACTACATGCGGACTAAGGAAGACTGCCGCATCAGTCTTATACGGCCCATCATGGCCGAACACTGAAAGACTTATGCAGCTCAAAATGACTCAAGCAGATTGATCCTAACCTGCGATATGACACGTGGCAGGCTGACAAAATCTCAACTACCGAGATTTGCTGCAACAAAATCCGAACAAGTCGCCAGATGGCGGCCAAAGAGCAGGTCTTTATGTGTTGTTGTAGCCACGTGGCCTCGTGGCCATCTATACGGCTCAAAACGTATATCACTATAAATAACACGGTGCCACACCTCAGCAAAAAGGCTGGCAACCTACGAAGGGCAATTTCTTCAAAAGCAAGGAACGCGTCAGGTAGTCCAAGGAGTAAGACAGAGTTGCTACACTTTCTCGAGCCTCTATCATCACTCCCAAGAATCAAAACTAAACAATTGTACTTAGATTATTTCCTAGGATTTTTTTCTAGGCTTTCTCTTCTACAAACGAGTTTGCAATCAAGTTAAATTCATTTGTAATTTGTTTTGCTTGATATTTAATGGCAAAAATGATAGCGGCTCTGCTGGGGACATCCTTCTCTTCTGATGAGATGTTGGTGACGTAATCTGACGCATCCAAGCTCGGCTCCACGCAGCAAATGCTCGTGGTTCGACTTAACCAATGAGCATTCGAAGAAATGCTCTCTGAAGGGAGCGCCAGCCCATCGCAGAAGCGAGCCAACCTAAAGAGAGCCCGTAGCATGTCGAAGCGTAAAATTGTTGCTCCCGACCTGGTTCTCGAAGAAAGCTCCTTCTGCGGCCCAAGACGGTGATCATGACTCTCCTGCGGCCTTACTTCCGACCGCAGATAACCCTACTGTCCTCAAATCCAGCAAAGGAAAATACTACGATGCTGAGTTTTTAAGGGCACATGGGAAATCCATGCGGATGAGGAAGAGGCCGCATTAGAGAGATGGACAGATGGCCCATACGGTAGCTAACTCTGCCACAAACAGATGGCCCATGCGGCAGCCAACTCTAGCCGCAGAAAAATAGCCCATGCGACAGCAAACTCTGTCCGCAACAGATGGCCCAAGCGGCAGCCAACTCTGGCCTCAGACAGAATGCCAATACGGCAGCCAATTCTGGCCGCAGATAGATCGCCCATGCGACAGCCAACTCTGGCCGCAGGCAGATGGCCCATGCGGCAGCCAATCCTGGCCACAGACAGAGTGTCTCATGCGGCTTGTCAGAAGCTCTGTGTTCGACCGTCTCTTATGCGGGCCCGACTCCATGCGGCCCATTGAGAATATGGGATATAACAATCTGGACTCTTCTTACTATACGCCTTCGGGTGCTAGGTCAAAGAAGTCTAGGGCAGTACGGGCCCAATAAGCCCAATCAATTGTCTAAGTTACTGACCGTCAGCGGGCACCGTTAGTAGTTATACGGCCCCCCGATAGAAAGTTGTACAGAACCACCCGCGTCTAGTCCCCCAGGGCTAACGGACAGGGAGGGTCTCAAAAGTCTCCCTCCAACGATCGAGAGCAAGTGCTTTTACTAGTCTCAGATCAGGGAGCAACCATGAAACCTATACACCCTTGTGCTCGGGATAACCGAGTCCACAATTTGGATGCAAAGGTAAATCAACCCGCTATCGACTTGCGAGAAGTGATTACTCACAAAGGAGAAGGAAGCAACCTTGGCATGCGATGAGCCCCTCTCGGGATGTCGTTGCATCCAAGTCATCATCAAATGCTGCTGCGACAAGTCGGCAGCACCTAAAGATCGGCAGTCCGTTTTCCAACGACTGCAGCCAGCACCTTTCCAACAACAACTTGAGAAACAGGTGCAAATCCTGGGAGACAAAGAATTTTCTTTCGTCTCCTGTAATTCAACCCGGAAGGTTCCAGAATACGGCAGCCATATCCCGTTGCATGGAGAGATGTGCCTTTTCTACCACGATACAAGCCATTTGACATCGATTCATATGACGGAAAGACCTCTGCTAGTCGGTACATGACTTATTTTGAGGTCACAACTGTTTGCCATGAAATATAAAAGAACAGAACAATTATCGAAGGACTGGACTTTTACTTCACAATACAAACTCGCTTGTACAAAAAAAGCCTAGGGACAAAAACCTAGGTACAACAATCTAAGTACAATTATTTATTTTAGATTCTGGGGGGTGACGGTAGAGGCTCGGGAAAGCGACGGCAGCTCTGCCTTACTCCTTGGACGATCGGATGCAGCCTTGGCTCCGGGGAAGATCTGCTTGGCATTGAAGAAATGCTCTCCTTATTCTCTCTCTTTAAGTCTCTCCAGGTGCTCTAGTGCTCTTCTCTCTAAAAAAATGTCCTCTTTGCAAGGGAATGGCACCTTACTATTTATAGGAGTGGGATGCAATCATTAGGGTTTGCGATGATTGCCTCCTTGATTTGTCAGCGGTTAAGGACCAATTAATCTGGGCCCTTCATTCTGATTGTAGCAAATCTAGGTAATTAATGTAGATTACATCAAATCTCTGTGAGCAATAAATGTTGATTGTCATGAATATTTGCGACCTGCTAAGTGTCCAATTTACTCGATTTAATTTGATCTGGGCAATTATGGTGATTGCAACAAATCTGATTTTGTTAGGATTTGTCAGCACCCATAATTCCAGGAAGATAAGACGCCACGTGTCTTAGTCGTCGTGAAAAGTGCCACGTGTCTCCACTGGATTATCTTAGCAAAGCCGCATATGAGTGGGCCGTATGAGGATGAATGGCCGCATGAAGATGGGAAGCAGCATAGGGATGAACAGACGCATGAAGGTGGGCAGCCGTATGGGGATAGGCAGCCGCATGCTGATGGACGGCCGCATAAAGGATGCAGCCGCATGACAGTGGACAGCCGCATGGGGATAGGCAGCCGCATGCTGATGGGCGGTCGCATAAAGGATGCAGCCGTATGACGATGGGCGTCCGCATAAAGGATACAGCCGCATGAAATGGACGGCCATATGGAGTGGTCGGTCGCATAAATGCAGCAGTCGCATGCCTCGGTATTTGGTAGATTCTGCCAACTGTGAGAAGACTTTCTCCTCTTCCCCAGGAACGCGCCTTTATGTCAGTCATTATTGTGTCTTTATGTCAGAGCTGTCATTTGTCACAGCTGTCAGCCGTCAGGGCATTAAATGTAGCCAAAAGATGAAGAGGGAAACTGTTGAAGGCCACGTGGCTCTGGGTCGATTCGAGCCGCATAGACGCGTGAGCCGTATGGACCCCTGAGCCGTATGGGCTCTCTGAGCCGCATAGAGATCCTTGGCCGCATAGACCTTTCTTTATTATTTTCCATGCTTCTACAAGACCCCCTTCAAAGTTTTTAATTTACAAAATTAAAATACTTTGAATAAGAAGCATGACTATGTATAAACTCCTCTGGCCGCATAGGGTGTTCTGGCCGCACGGATGTCCCAGCCGCATGGCCTCCTTAGCCGTATTGGCCACCAGCCGCATGGACTTTCTGGCCGTATAGGCTGTCTGGCCGCATGTGCTTCTTGCCACGTCATACGGCCACGTGTGCAAATCTTTAGCATTAATCGTTGTTGATTTGCTGTCAGTTTTAAGGCCGCTTTTTGGGGCAGGATCCCAAGAGTTTGGCCTTTATTTCAGTCGGCTTGTCTCGATAACCGAAGAGTCGGTTTTTCAGGCTGTACGTGGATCGAGGCGCCAACCTATAAATATAAACGTGTTCAGTCGGAGAGACTTCTTTACTCTCTTCTTCGTCTTCAACTCTTGTTGCCTTAATTTTCTCCCTTTGTCTTCATTCTCCGACCGTCGGACGATAATGGCCCCCAAGTCTTCCAAGGCTGCTTCTGCTACTACAAAGGGCAAGAAAGCGGCTTCCTCATCGGCCACTACGCCTGAAGTGCACTCCGACGTCCACCCTGCTCATAAGCTCAATCGAACCGCATAAGCTTTATCAGTGTCGCATGAAACCCAACTGAATTGGGCCGCATAAGGCTACATTGAACCGAGCCGCATAGGCCCGTGGGAGCTTTTTAAGAAACTCCAAGTATTTTCGTTTTAACTATCTTTTAATCCTGTTTCTTTTGTTCTTTCTTCAGTGAATCTGCCAATCAATCCAGCAGGAGATTTTTTGGTGGGTTCAGCCCAATATGCCATGTGTATGCGGCTCGACGACTTGGTTCGACGTGTGTCAGTTCAGCTTTCCGCCGATGAGCCTTTGGAAAGGGAGATCGTCATCAATAACCAGCCTTTCCACTTTTTTTGTACTATGATGAACTCGAGAAGGCTGGAGGGGGAGTATCTGAAACCAGCCATTCTCTTCGGGGATGCTCTATCCATAAAGAACCCCCGAGTGCTGGACATTTCTGAGAGCTGGGACATTACTGTAGATGATGTGGAGATCCATATTCCCGAAATGGAACGTCATTTTCCCCTCTCGTGGTTCAATATGGTACCGTTGAGCAGGCAGATGGTGGGCTCCCTAACTCCAACCCAATCGGGGATATTTGTGGGCAACATCCATTATAATAGGAATGTTAGGTCAGCATATGCGAGCAGGGACTCGGTCAGTCGGAGCATGATGGGACTGATTCTGGGTACCTTCATAAACGTATTTGGTCCCAACTTGACGTTTACTCTAGCCGATACCTTCCTGAATCAGCTCGCTCGCAAGGGGTCTTATCATATTGGCAGGTTGTCGTTGTTGAACTAGATAAACCCCATCCCTACGTGGGCCAACCTGACCTCATGGATCCTGAAGAAATACGAGGAATTCCTTCAGGAGATTGACCTCTATTATGCCATCCGGGGTACCTGTTACGAGTTGACATCACCCCTATTGCCTAGACTAGTTTAGTTAGGCTTATCTTTTCATGTTGTCGTGAGACTGTTTAGCTAGACTTTACTTTTGTTCAGAGATTTTGAGTTATATATATTCTTTCATATACTGTAGCTGAGTTTGTACTATGGATATTGCTAGGATATTATCTTAAACTACTTTATCCTCTATATTTCCTTGAGTTCTATATCATATCGTGCTATCTCTTTCTTAGTCGTGATTGAGTTCATTTACTGCTATGTCACCCCCATTCGGGGAGTATAAACTATTTAGTATATTACTGCTAGATGTTGTGACCTAGGACAGCGTTCTACCGCCGACACTGCAGTGTAGGCTGGACGTACCCACGCCTCGTGCCCTTACTCTAGGGTGCGGGTCGTGACACCCATTAACAAGCCGTTGTTCATGGCTCTTTTGGAAATGTATAACCGACGGACGGAAACTTTCTTTGAGCCCAGAGGGGAGTTGGGACTTGCTCTCCATGAAATGTATGTTGTTTCTAAGCTGCCATGAGGGGGCGAGGCTTTTGAAGTATACACCCCGACAAACGAGGAATTCGATGATCTGGATCGACGATTCCCGGGTTTCGTAGCCATGTACCGGGAACTGCTATGTCACCACAGTATTTGTCACCAAACGGATATCAAAAAGAACAATAGCTCAGAAGGGAACGCTCCCCATACCACGTCTTGGGTCTCGTATCTTTTCCAATTTAGTCCCTCTGGTCGGGTTTCTTCTCGAGGTCCTCAGAACCAGGAGGAGATAAAAAACCTGATGTCGACTGCTAAGAGGTCGAAGTCCACCGGTGACAAATTTGGGAGTCGTACTGACTCTTTCAGCTATTTTTACTACGGTACCCGGCAGATGTCTGAGAAAGCGCGCTTGGCCGGATTTTTGATGGTGTGGCTACGAAATTTGGTAGTCTCGGAAGGGGCAGGTTCTACTGAAAGGATCAGCCGCCACTTCATCCTCCTGGCCGTGAAGCTGGTCTTCAGAGTCAGGCTGGCCCTTCTTCCGGCTATGGTGTGTAGCATACACCACGGTCTCCACGCCTTTTCGTCCAAAGTCATTGCCCGCGAGACGATACTGGACTTTGAGCGAATAGAGCTACCCTAGCATTATCAAATGGGGTGGCTATTGATGCATTATCGGTCGTTGATGAGGCCCGGAGCGGAGAATGGCGTTACCACTGATGATGCCTTTTTTTTCGATACCGTCGTCAGCCTTGGGAATACGACACCATGCCAGCCTGTCGTAGGGCATTGGCGAGAGTAGACGGGCATGACTTCTTTGTGTTTGTTCCCCAGTTTATCGCTAGAGAAGTGAGGGGTGTTCATGTTGATGGCCTTGAACCTCCCTTCCTCTTATCTGAGAAAATGCTCCTTTGGCTGCGCAACATCCGTCCAGCGCACCTAGTATATCGTTACCGTAACAACATATACCTGGAGCCCTACTTGCCCAGCCGGTTCTCCCGCCAGTTCAGGTATAGCCAGCTTTTCCTTGATTGTCCCAGTGCTTGCCTAAGCTTTGAGGGTAGTGTCCTGGATGGTATCAGGGCTTGGCATTATTACAATGCAGTTCATACCTGAGCTAGCTTCTCGGTCCCCGATACTAATACGCCAGGGAAGATTTTGTACATGGCGGCCCTCTATCATGCAACGGCGAGCAAGCCTTCCGTCAATTTTGACATGAGCACCAGCTTTATTGTCGGTACTGGCTTGGCAGAGAAGCCCGAGGGGTCCAAGAAGAGAAAGAAGAAGGCGAATATGGTTCCTGCGCCGGACTCGGAGTCTACTACGACGGGGGCGAAGAGGATGATGAGCAGGATGCCAATGATTCGTTCCATCCCTCAGACGAGGAGGAAGGGGATCAGCCTCCTATTCTGTCGGATGAGGTGGCGGGGCAGCCGCCTACTGTGCCTGGTCCTTCGCGCAAGCGAAGCAGGCGTATGTTTACTGATGATGGCAGAACCTACTCCACGAAGCGAGCTGCGGTAAGACACCGCAGGATGTTTTTTGAGGATGTTGATGCTACTTCTGAGGTGACTTGAATTTCGAACACCTTCTCATTCTTTTTCTAAACTATGGCCTAATCATTTTCTTTTGCTCTTTGTAGGCGTCAGAGGAGTCTGTTTCTCGGGACCCGACCGCTGAGGTCGATCCGGCCCTGACCACTTTGGTCAATGATATGTGCACCGCTATCATTTCTGCTGGTGTTCTTCCGTAGGCGGCCGGGGATCCCCACTTTGCTGAGACCTCGACCCATGGGGACGGGGGCTCTACTGTACCTGTCCCTGAGGTAGTTGAATTTCAACGGAATAACACTGACCTGGCTGGCTCCCTTTCAGGGGTAGCTGGGGCAGAGAAACCAGTTGAACTCAACTTGGAAGTCCCGAGTGAGGAGACTACGTCAGCTGCGAGCGGGCTGCGGCCTCCATGCTCCTTCCCTGGTCGGATAAGCCGAATCTTAACTTGTGAGAAGGCCTATCTGTTCTATCATCATATCCTTCAGGTTACGTCGATTGATGGCTGCTTTGGACGTACAGGTCCCACCCTTTTATTGCCGGTGACGGACATTGCCGGGGCAGACTCTACCTGAGGGGATCTGATGGAAGCAGGTGTGCCTCCTTCTCTTCCAACCTACATTGAGGGGCCTCCAGCTGGGTCGAGTTTGGGGGCCCAAGTGGCAGCACAGCCGGGGCAAGGAACAATGCTTCCTGTGTCCTCCTCTGCGAATATGGTTTCGGGGGTTAACCTTTCCGCCTTGCCAAGTATCCAAGCTCTTTGGGCAGCGGAAGAGGAGCTAGCCGCTATTCATGCATCTTTTTGCACAGAATTTGTTTCCCTGGTGGCAGAGATGGCAAGTTCTGATGCTACTACTTCGACATTGCCAGCCATACTCCCTTTGATGCCGTCCTCTTCTGAAATTTTGGATGAAGTGTCCCAGGATGTGGTTGACAGCTTTTACCGCCACCTGAAGAGAGGGGTCGAGGCAGCTATGGAGATGGGGACTCCCTTTGCTATGGCCCGTCATTGCGCCAGTGGCCAAATTGACATCCTTAAAACACTCTCCGGTGGGGCGGGGCTAGTTGCGCTTCTGGAGCCCAAGCTGTTAGAGGCTGATCGTCTTGTGGCCCAGTTTTACGTGCTGCGACAGGCTGATCTGTCCGCGGCAATAGATCAAGAGCGCACTTTCCTCATAACCGCGGTGGAGAAGGTGAGGCTCGCTCGGGAATCGATCAAGCCGACTATACTGAAGGACCGCCGTGATCAGTCTCAGTTATACGATCAATTGAGCCGTAGAAATAAAGATTGCACGGCTCGGGAAGCGACCACCTCCCGCGGGGTAATCGACACCAGGAAGCAGATCCTCGAGCTCCAAAGCAAGCTGGCCTTTCTGGAGTCCGAGCTCGAAGCTGCCCGTACTGAGAAGGGGCTTATTTTCCAGGAGGCTGACAGACTTAGTCGAGCTTCTGCCAATTTGGAACTCGCCCTGAAAAAGATGGAGGATGATTGGCGGGCACATATATACTTAGATGATGCGGAGCGGTTGTCCCAAGAAGCCGAGCGTAGAGCTAAGCAGCGGCTTGAATGGGGGACCACCTTGGTGAGAAACTGCCTCCTGGAATTATGTAATGACGAACCATAATCGGCCTTTTTCTTCTTCTTTTGTTTCTGTTCTTTTTCTTTCTTTAAGTAGGCCGTTGTCCCTAGAACATGTAGTACTTTTGCCTTCCAAATAAAAGAGTATGCTTTATTCTATCCTTTATTTGTACTGCTTGTTGTGCTTTATGGTGATGTTTGCCCTGTATGGGGGACTTGTTTGTTGACCTGTTACCCTTGGCATACCTTGGTTTTAGGTACAGATAACAAATTTGATGGGGGATATCTAGAACAGTTCCACGGTAAGGTGGTCATGGACGCTCCTGGTATTGGAAGAAAGAATGCCTTGGAGCAGCTGGGCTCCTGGGGCATGATGAGAAATGATGGGCCTGTACTAAGAAACTTAGCAACGGACATTTGTGGGCCTATTATCCTTGGCGTACCCTGGCTTAGGATACGGATAATAGGATGAAAGGGAACCAACATACTTACTCAGAGGTAATGAGGACATGGCAAGCATGAGGGTTTTTTCACCGAAGAATCTTCCTACTCAGAGGTAATGAGGACATGGCAGGAGTGAACTCAATGGAGGATATTTGTGGACCTGTTATCCTTGGCGTACTCCGGTGGTGGGTACGAATAATAAGTCGAAAGAGAATCAACATACTTACTCAGAGGTAATGAGGACATGGCAAGCATGAGGGTTTCTTCGACGGAGCCTTCCCACTCAGAGGTAATGAGGACATGGCAAGAGTGGGCTCAATGAAGGGGGGTACATAGAATGAATCAGAGGTAATGAGGACATGGAAGTTCTATGTAGAGGGGTGATTTGTTTTTGGCGAAATTGAGATGACTCAGAGGTAACATCGATATGGTCGTTTTGGAAATTTGTAGATCTGTTACCCTTTTTGTGCACTAGGAGTGCGGGTAGCGGATCATGAGGAAGGAGCTCTTTCAGAGAAATAAGTTCAGAGGTATGGTCATACATGACTTACTATTTGAAAGAGAGACCGGAGTGTGAGTGTAGAGGCACCTGCGGGTACATAACTCGATAATCTGGGAGATTGTGAATGTGAGTTCAGCGGTACCAGAGGGTACATAACTCATTAATATGGAATTTGGAATATGAGTTCAGTGGTACCAGCGGGTACATAACTCAATAATCTAGAATTTGGAGGATGGGAGTTCAGCGGTACCGGAGGGTACATAACTCAATAATCTGGAATTTGGAGAATATGAGTTCAGCGGTACCGGAGGGTACATAACTCAATAATCTGAAATTTGTGGATGTGAGTTCAGCGGTACCGGCGGGTACATGACTCGATAATCTGGAATTGGAAGGATGTGAGTTCAGCGGTACCGGAAGGTACATAACTCAATAATCTGAAATTTTGGAGAATATGAGTTCAGCGGTACCAGCGGGTATATGACTCAATAATCTAAAATTTTGTGAATATGCGAGTTCATTGGTACCAGCGGGTACATAACTCGATAATCTGGAAAATGTCGTCTAGACATAATATTTCTTCAGGAACTTGCCGTTGACGGGCAGCATGAGTAAGTCTCCGTTTTGTTTTGCGAGGCGGTAAGCACCGTTGGAGAATACAACCTCAATGATAAATGGGCCTTCCCACTTTGGTTGGAACTTGCCGGCGGTCTTGTTAGTCATAACCATCGGCCTCCGAACTGCTAGAACGAGATCGCCCACTTAGAATGTTCTGATTTTAACCTTCTTGTTAAAGGCTCCGGAGATGCGTGCTTGGTATAGCTCGATCCGTTGCTGAGCCAGTAGGCATTTTTCATCTAAGGCCTCCAACTCTTGTAGCCGGCGATGGTAGTTATCGTCCGTCATCAATTGGTAAGTGAGAGCGACGCGGAGCGATGGGATTTGAGTCTCTAATGGAAGAACTGCCTCACTCCCTTAAACCAGGGAGAATAGTGTGTTCCCGGTGGCTGTTTGGACTGTAGTACGGTACGTCCATAAGCATTCACCAAGCTTCTCGTTCCAGTCGCATTTGTTGGAGGACACAAACTTCTTGAGTAACTTGATGATGGTTTTGTTGAATGCTTCTACCAACCCATTCGCTGCCGGATTGTATGGTGTTGAAGCAATATTCTGGATGCGATGCTTGTCGCAGAACCGATAGAAGGCATGGCTTGCGAACTGCGGACCGTTATCGTGGATGATCCTTCGGGGCAGCCCAAAGCGATAGATGACGTGATGCTTGAGGAAGCTGATCACGTTTAAAGTCTTCACTTCTGCAAGCGGAACAACTTCCGCCCATTTGGAGAAGTAATTTGTGATTGCGAGTATGAAGCGATGTCCTCGGGAAGAAGGTGGGGTAATCGGACCGATGATGTCCATTCCCCATGCTTCATATGCCAGGACGCCACTGTCGGATGTAGAAATTCGGATGGCTAGTGGATGAAGTCTGCGTGGACTTGGCAGGCTTTGCACATTTTTGCGTAATCTATCGCATCTGCCACCATCGTGGGCCAGTAATAGCCTATTCGGCGAAAACGGTCTTACAATTTTGGGCCAGGCTGATGGGCCCCGCAGACACCGTCATGAGCATCGCGTACGGCTTCTTTGGCTTCTGCGTTTGACAGACATCGAAGCAGTAATCCATCGTAGGATCGGCGGTATAGCATCTTCGTCTCTGTATCGTAGAAGAATCTGAGAGAACGCCTTCTGATAGAGGTGGTTTCCTTTGGGTCCTCCGGCAGAAAGTCGTAGACTACGAAGTCAATGAATGGTTGTCTCCAGTCTTGTGCTTTGTCGATCATCTGAGCGGAATAACTTGCCACAAATTGAACTTTGTTCTTGGGACAGACCAGTTCATGGCCTATCACATCCACCGATTGATGAGCATAGTTTGGAACCGCTCGGGAAACGGCAAGGCCAGCTAAGGCATCGGCTTCGATATTTTGGAGTTTGGGAACTTGTTCGATGAAGAATCCCTCAAATAACGAAATAATATTGATCGCTATTTGGTGATAGGGGATCATGTCTTCGTGGAAAACTTCGTTTGAATCCCGGATCTGGTTGACGATTAACTGCGAATTGCCGTACGCTTCAAGGTATTCTACCCCCAGCTCTCTTGCAAGTTGGAGGCCAATGACCAAAGCGTTGTACTCGACCACATTATTAGAGCAGGGTTCTGTGAGGGAGTAAGCGTGATTGATCACCAACCCGGAAGGAGAAACCAGCACCACCCCGACTCCGACGACGATGTTGCCCTTAGGTCCGGTCCTTGAGGCACCGTCGAAGAACATTCGCCATATATCATCGTGAGAGGTTGCATACGAGTCGGCGACCTCATCTGGGATTTCTTCATATATTCTGGATGACTCCGAGCCTGGGTGGGCTGCTAAATAGTCTGCCAGAGCTTGACCCTTAACAGCCTTTTGCGGGACGAAGATCATATGATAAGGAGACAGCAATATTGCCCATGTGGCGAGACGGGAGCTGAGTGCTCCTGGTTTTGTCATGAGGACCATGAGAGGATTGACTCGTGAGATCACATGTATGGTTTGTCCTGAGACATAGTGCCGCGTCTTTTGAATGGCGAACACCAGGGCGAGACATTCCTTCTCCACAGCGGTGTATCGGTGCTCTGGCCCAATCATCATTCGGCTGAGGTAATATATAGCTTGTTCATGACCCGCATCGTTGTTTTGTGGCAGCAGAGCGTCGAGGGAATGCTCCATTGCTCGTACATATAGCAAGAATGGTTTCCCAGCAACAGGGGCCACCAGGACTGGTGGGTTCGACAAATATTTTTTGATGCAGTCGAAGGCACGCTGGCATTCTTCATCCCATACGAACGAGACGCCTTTCTTCATGAGATGGGTGAATGGCCGACATCACCCGGAGAGGTTAGAAATGAACCTCCTGATGTAAGCTAGCCTCCCCTGAAGGCCTCTGAGTTTGCGAAGATTTTTTGGGGGACCCATCTCCATAATTGTCTTCGTCTTCTCTGGATCTACATGAATTCTCTGGGCAGTAATAATAAAACCCAGGAATTTTTCGCTGGAAACGCCCAAGAAGGATTTTGTGGGATTAATCTTCAGGTTGTGTGCTCGCATCAGGTCGAATACCGTCCTCAGATCCTGTAGATGGTCTCCCTTATAGCGACTCTTGACGGCGATGTCATCGACGTAACATTCCACAGTCTTGCGCAAGTGGTCTCTGAAGATGATACTCATGGCTCTTCGATATGTGGCACCGACATTCTTTAAACCGAAAGGCATGACTGTGTAGCAGTATGTGCCAATCGGTATTCGGAATGATGTATGCTTCTCGTCGTCAGAAGACATCTTGATTTGCTTGTGTCACGACCCGCACCATAGAGTAAGGGCACGAGACGTGGGTACGTCCAGCCTACGCCGCAGTAGCGGCGGTAGAACGCTGTCCTTGGTCAACATACATCTAGCAATATATCTCTAAACAGTTTATACTCCCCGAACGGTGGTGACATAGCAGTAAATGAACTCAATCTCAACTAAGGAAGAGATAGCACGATATGAAATAGAACTCAAAGAAAAATAGATGATAAAGTAGTCTAAGATAATTCCAGCAAATATCCAGAGGTACATGGTCTCAGATACTGAATGAAAGAATATATACAACTCAACATCTCTAAACAGAAAGTAAGTCTAGCTAAACATGTCTCAAGACTACATAAAATAAGATAAGCCTAACTAAAGTAGTCTAGGCAATGGGGGTGATGTCCTCAGCTAGAGCTGGGACCTCCTAAGGGTCCAACTCGCAAGTGTCATCTAAGGCAGCCCCGTAGAAAGTATCCAGACATGCCTCCTCCTCGTCCTCTGTAATATTTTCAACAGGTCCAGTCAGGACAGGAGCGAGCACAGTACATCTCAACAGTTCATAACAGGTTAAAAAATATAATCATGCAGTAAAGTAAGATACAGGTACTGAAAGAAATGCGGTATGTAAACAGAGAGAGAACTGTAATAGAAATATCTACTATAAATAGAGAACTAACATGTGGCTAGTGAGTCAGAGTACAATATAGCCATGTAAATGGCATGGGATGATTCTGATGCTACACTATGGAATGATTCTGATGCTACACTACTGGTGTATTATTCACATGTCCACTTCTACTCCCCTGTACCCCCAATCAATACACAAGGATCCAACCAGGTTATGTTATGATTCCATGCAAAGGCCCCCGAAGGGTGGTACATTGAAGTCCCATAAATGGGGATTCTAGAAGATTCTAGGATACCCAGTAAATGGGATAAGGATTCTAGGAGACTCTGTGATCATAAGAGTTTATGTCACAAGTAATCAAAGAACCAATGAAGCATAGTGATACGCCATGTAAGTGAAACGCACAGAACATGTAGTACCCGATGCTCCCTAAGGATAACAACTCAAGAAGGGATCCGTATAATACCAATCCGTGTGACCGACGTGACAGTAACAAGTAAAGTAATTTAATGCAGAAAATAATTCTAAGCAGGATATGAAATAATCAGAGAATGTACTTGCCTGGTATCTGAGTGTCCAATATGAAAGTACTGTCCGAAGAGTGGTGTCTGGCTCCTAATCAGAACAGCACAAGTCACAACAAGTCTAAATTGGTAAAATAAAGTTCTACTATACACTCTACATGATTCTAGGTCAATCTAGGCCAAAGTCAACTCTTGGTCAACCTTGGTCAACCAAGAAGTCAAACCTAAGTCAACTATGATCAAACTAGGTCAACCAAGTTTAAATTAGGTCAAACTAGTCTACACAGTCTAATCAAGCCTAGCTTAGTACACCTACACAATCACTAGGTCAAACCAACATCACACATACACAATTATTAAACACATATATCTATGTACCCTATATATATATTACATACCTATATGATTTCCATACATAAAAAGATATTCATATATATTATATATTCACAATACCTTATTAACTTATATATATACATGATATATAGGGAGAGAGCATGTGTGTGTGTGGGTGTAACTGTGAGTGAGGAAATTGTGTGTGTGTATGACTGAAACATAGGGGTGTGAAGAGTGAACATGGTGTCACTGCTATGTGTGTGAGTGAGTGAAGATCGAGGGATGAGCAAATGTGTGTGATAGCTAAATGAAATTGAAATCTGGAAAAACAGTGGCAATGTATACATATGTAAAATCTGGAAAACATTGGCATGGGAAAAATCAGAAATAGTGAAGGGTATTAGGAACCCAGTGGTGTACATTGTGTTCATGTGCCAAAGGAAAGAAATCAGTGTATTGGAAAACTAGAAACACATAATCAGTTAGCATTTAAAATAAAAAAACAATTGACAGTTACCATGAAGCAGTGAGCTAGTACTTGTCTAAGGGTTCACATTAACAGATCATTCAAGTTTAGTTTAAGGGAAGGAAATCATTTCCCAGTTTAATAAGAGAACATGACAGTTCTCAAAGCCAATGACAATTCATAATGAATAGATTCCCAGGTTAATAAGAACTGGAAATCAATGGTCAGATATTTGGTTTAAGGAATCATGTGACTATTTCAATAGGGAAACTTATCTCAGGTTTTGAACTAAACAGTGTATCAAATGTACATTTCAAATCCAAATAACATTTGAACTTCTCCCACATCCATTCAACATAACAATGAACCTTCACAACCTAAACTTGGTATCTATTGATCAGACAATTTATCATAGTTAAATATACATGATGTTTTAATCCTTATGCCAATCGAACAAGGAACAAACAGTGAACCATTTCACTGTTACACAACAGTATGAGGTGTACAGGGATTCAGAAATCCAACTCATGTGTCGAAATCCATTTGATGCACATAAAACCTATTCTAATATGTAAGACTAATCTACCATGCACTAATACACATGTTCAGGATTTAAAATGATAATTTAATCACTAATAAAACTAGTTGAAACTGGAATGAATTCAGGGATTCCTCAACAGAACAATGTATCAGGAATTGGTATCAGCCATATCATTTACTCTATCATTCGAAACCCAAATTTCTACATTAACCCAATCTAACATGTAAATTTAATATAATCAGAGATTAACAACACATTTAGGATCTATCTAATCAACTAAAACACAACTTAAAAGCATTAAAATCAATTTAATACAAGAACACAATTTCAGAACACTGGTACACACAGTGCACGACAAGTGCATAGGCAAATGCGTGTCTGATACGACACGAGGGGTCGAACCACTTGGGGGACCCCGTGTCAGTCACCGATACAACACGTGTGTCAATTTTCGTGGGTCGAAGTGGCGTGTCCATCTCAGAAACCTGCCCGAGTAGCAGGGGATTAACCTGCCAGTGCGTACGTACGCACGACCGCGTGTCCACGTGCCTGTGTCGACTCAACCCGACACTAATTCGTGCTCAGAGCAAAAGAAATGCATAAGCGACATCAAAAACAATTTTCCTATCCAAAAAGATTGCACAAAAAGAATCGAAATGCCCTTTAAGGCATTTCGACAAACACCAATGAGCAGTTCCTGATACGTATCCAAAACGGACACGAAACCTATGAAACTCGACACGAAACTAATGCAAACACTTAGGGGACTCCTAGGGCTTCCTAGGTGTATAAAGAAATAGAAATTTCATTGAGAAATGAAGAAGTTACCTATAGATGAACTTCTAGAAAAATCCCCCTTTGTTGAGCTCCTCTTCTTGATATCCCAATCCAACAAATCAATAACAAACTGAAATAGAACTCCAATAACAGCAAGTATAGGTATATTAAAACCTAATGGAAGAGATTTGAATGAAAAAGGACATGAAATGGAATTTCTAGGGATTAAATAAAATAAGAAAAAAGAATCTAGATCCCATAATTTAGGTGACCTAGCCCATATGATTTTCTCAGAAGAAAAACAATCATAACAAAAGAACAACTGGACAAAATTTATCAATCAGCAAGGAACAGATGGAATCGGATTTCAAGGGAGTTATAAAGACAATTTCAAAAATAGAATTGAGAAGAACGGAGCTTGCAGCAAGATCTCTAATGGTCTGTGCATCCTTGACTGTCCTGACGATAGCTCGCCCTGCTAGTTTCCCCTGGTCTGCTGCTGATGCTGCATGAATCACCGCTGCTGAGAGAAATCAGAAATGTCGGGAGAAAATCTCTGTACAGATAGAGGTGCACCTCCAATATAACAGAACCGCCAACCTGAGTTAGCACAACAGAAGCTGCGGTCTCGAGGCCCTGATGAACAGGACGAGAGGTGGCCAGCCTCTCGATAGTATCCCCCGAACCGAAACGATGAGATCCTGTCTCCATGATCATCATGAAGACAGATCAAAATAAGAAGCAATTTCTGAGAATGAAGCGAAATTCAAGGAGGACAGTTTATATTCAAGGGAAAACAACAAGTAGCAAATTTAGATAAAAGGGATCTGATAAGGAGTTTTTCCTAATGTGATTGAGTACCTTCAAAATATCCTAATCCTACTGCAGGCTGTAGTGATACTCTAGTTCGAATACCACTACATAAACTCGACCTGCATGGGCCACCACTAAAAATGTGTCACGACCCGCACCCACTGTGAGGGTACGAGAGCGTAACAACGCCCAGCCTACACCGCAGTATCGGCGGTAGAACGCTGTTCTAGGTCATGAACTATAACTAACATAATAGAATACTCTCCATAAGGAGTCCAATACAGAGGTATAACTCAATCACAATCTATAGATAGAAAATGGCACGATGAAATAGATAAAAAAATCCTCAACTGAGGTACAACAGAAGGATATACAAGTCTTATCATCTCTAAGAATATACAACTCTGAAACAAGAACAACAACTAAGCATGAAAAGAAATAGTCTAAGCTATCTACACTATACAAGGTATCATCCTGAGCAGCTGCCTGAACCTCTCCAGGGGTCCAGGTCGCGAGTATCATCTAGGCAAGCTCCAAGTAAGGGGTGCATGGTTCCTCATCATCCTCTGTAAAATTTTCAACAGGTCCAGTCAGGACGGGAGCGAGCACAGTACATCTCAACAGTTTATAGCAGGTTAGAAAATATAATCATGCAGTAAACTAAGATATAGATACTGAAGGAAATGCAGTATGTAAACAGAGAGAGAACTGTAATAGAAATATCTACTATAAGTAGAGCGCTACCAGTGACTAGTGATTTAGAGTACAAAGTCGACATGTGAACGGCTTGATTTGTACATGGCTATACTAAAGAGGCGTACATGGCTATTCTACTTTGGAAATTGTTCACATGGCTATTTATACTCCCCCGTACCCCCAACTAATACACAAGAATCCAAACAAGTTATGTTACGTACATGCTTCTATATAACAGCCCCCGAAGGGTAATAAGCCCCCAAAGGGTGGTAAGCCCCCAAAGGGTGGTAAGCCCCCAAAGGGTGGTACATAGTAGTCCCAAAAATAGGGATTCTGATAGACCCAATAAATGGGATAAGGATTCAAAGAAGACTCTGTGATCATATGAGTATATGTCACAAGTGATCAAAGAACCAAAGAAGCATATGATACGCTATGTAAGTGAAACGCACAGAACATAGAGTACCCGATGCTCCCTGAAGGGATAACATCTCAAGAAGGATCCATATAGTACTAATCCGTGTGACCAACGTGACAGTATCAAGTAAAGTAATTTAATGCAGAAAATAATTCTAAGCAGGATATAAAATGATCAAAGAATGTACTCGCCTGTATCTGAGTGTCCGGATGAAATGTACTGTCCGAGGAGAGGTGTCTGGCTCCTAATCAGAATAGCACAGGTCACAACAAGTCTAAAATGATATAATGAAGTCCTACTATGCATTCTACATGATTTTAGGTCAATCTAGGCCAAAGTCAACTCTTAGTCAACTCTAGAGTCAAACTAGGTCAAACTAGTCTATACTAGTCTAATCTAGGTCTAACAAGTCATTCTAAGTTTAACTAGACTAAAAAAGTCCAATCTAGACTCTACACTAACTCACAGGCACTCACATGGGCCTTAGGCTAAAAGACTAGGCCATAGCTAAACAATACCATTTCAATATCCATATCTGACCATATACATGTATACATATCATACAACCTAATATAGGAATACACATTAATCTAGTTAGATAGGCTAAAAGGAAAATCACATCTTGATGTGATATACAAATAACTCAGAAGGAATAAACCTATAGGCAACAAGTGAATACCATACACCTATAAGACAATACTTATAAAGATATACATATGTACATTAACACACATTCCTATATATAGGAACCTACACATATATATACATATATAAAAAGAGTGAAGGGGGAAACACAAGTGTATGTGTGTGTGTATTAGTGAGAGAGAGACATGAGAGTGTTAGGCTTGAGTATCAAGTGAAAGTGAGTGTGTGTGTGTGGACAGAGGAGGAATGTGTTGACAGGAGTGTAATGTGTCTATTAGTGAAACTGAACTGTGTGTGTAATGGGTTTACAAATGTGTGTGTGTGTGGCTTCAAGAGTGAAAACAGTGAGCTATTGAACCATATTGCATTAACAACTAACATTCAACCTAAAATCAGTCCACACATGAGTTCCAGTTTAAAAACAAACCTTAAAACAGTTTAAAGGTCCACAATTCAGTTATCATGTTTACACAAAGAAATTTTCAGATTAATACATCAAGGGAAAAAACTTAGTTGACAGGAAAAATTTGTGTGTTGTGATACACATGAGAGGACAGGCTTGTGGAGTGATAAGGACTGGTTTAGGACTGATATGGGCATCTATTAGACAGGTTTTTGGAGGCTGTTATGGGCTGTCATTGAGATTCAAATGGTTGCCAATGGGGTGGCTAACTAGGCTGAAATATGGACTACTATGGGGCTATGTTTGAGGGACTAAATGGAGCACACAAAGGGCTGATTTGTGGGGCTGCCATGGGCTAATGTTGGACTGATTTTAGGACAGCAATGTAGGTTTGTTTAAGGGATAAGATTCATGGGTTTTAAGGGGACTGTGTGGACAGAGCTTTGTGGCAATATAGGACAGGTTTTTGGGGTTGCCTAGGCTGTCCAAATGGGGAATACAAAGACAGGTTTTGGGGATTCTACATATAGGCTATAATTAACAGGTTTAGGGGGCTTGGTTGGGGCAAGTTAATGGTTGGTTTCAAGGGGTTTTAAGGACAGCCATGGGATGTATATATAGGGACTGAAATGGGCTGTTAAACATGTAAATTAATATGTTAACTGAACTAATAATTAACAACAGTAAAATATAAGTTTACACTCAGTTCATGAGTATTAGGAATTTACAGTCCATCCCAACTCAAATTCAAATATCAAATCAATTCGAAAACCAATATGAAACATGATACCCAATCTCAGTAAATATTCATTTAAATAGTTCCAATATAAAGCCCAGGTCAATACACAACCCCAACAGTCCCAAATGAACACAAAATCAGTTTAATAGAGTCACTAACACCCCAGTTTCAGTCCTTCACTAAATCTCAGTTTTTAAGACCAATTCTCAACAAAACAAACCGAAATTTGACACACCACTAGTATACACATAGGTGAACAAGTTAGAAGCTTAATAACATGCAATTAAATGTGTAGATTAGGTAAAAAATTGATGACAAACTTCATTTTGAAAATCTGGACAGAAATCAGTAAACAGGGAATTATTACACAGGTTTTTAGAAAAATGGGAAATTTGGAATTTAACCAACAAATCAACTTAAAATACAAATACAGAGGTTGGTAAAGTTAAAACATAATGTATACATGCTACGTGATGTGTTTGTGTCCACAAGAGTGGACACAAATGTGTCCATTCAATCAAAAGTCCAAAAACAGCAACACAGGACACAGTATTCAGAATCAGCGTGTACGTGTTCTCCTCGATCGTGTGCACGACACAAAGCGACACGACCTACGAGATTTTGTCCACGTGTTCACCTATATAGAAGCATGGAAAATATCAGAATGATGGTCTATGCGGCTCGTAGCAGGAGAACCCCATGCGGCTCATACATGGGCAGTCCCATGTGGTTCAGAGAGACTCTCAGTCTCATACGGCTCGGGGCAGGAGAATCCATGCAGCTTACATAGGGACAGTCCCATGCGGTTCAAAGAGTCTTCCAGCCTCATGCGGCTCGGAAGTACATGCGGCTCACAAACGACCAACAGAGATATGCGGCTCGATCAACACCACGTGTCCCCATGGGATCCCTTCACACAGCTGGCCATCGAGTAATGGCCTTATTTAATGCTCTGCCATAATTTGACAGCTGACGGCTCTGACATAAAGTGCCATGATGGTCCTGTCATAATGACAGACTCTTCGGAAACAGAAGAAAATCTCTGATACGATCCGAGATTGCCACGTGGCAGACTCCCATGCGGCTCAATCGAGGAACAGCTTTATGCGGCTGGCAGGAATCATCTTCCTGCTGTTCACCACGAAACTATCCCATGCGGCTCGCAAGTACTGTACCTATGCGGCTCGCTGAGACACTGTCTTATGCGGTTCATGGATATCATGCGGCTCTGGCAGGGTCCACCATCAAGACACGTGGCAGAGATTCATTTGCCCCGATGACTTGACAGCTGGTAGTAGGGTGATTATGGGATGTGTGGTATTAAATCAATCAGAAATTTACCAGATCCCAATAACCATATTTAACGTTATCCTCATAATTAATGAGATCAGGTCATATCATTCATGATCAAGCCAATGGGCACGTGGTGAGAGATCCAAGCTCGACACAACCAATCATGAAGATATAAAGCAATCAACATTAATCATTCACAGGATTCATTGCTATCCACATTAATGGCCAAGATCCTTCACGCTTGAGACCAATGGTCCAGATTGATTAATCATTAGGCCGCCGCCACTTTGAGAATGGACAATTATCCAAACCCTAATGATGCCCCCACTCTTATAAATAGCAAGGTGTTATTCCCTTGCGAAGAGACACAGAGAGCTCCCCCTTAATAATCAGAGAGAAAATACACACAGAGAGAGAGAGAAGCCAGGAGAGCAACACGAGGAGAGCAAGGAGAGTGTTTCTTCGTCAACGCTAAGCATATCTTCCCCGAGCCAAGGCTGCATACCGATCGTCCAAGGAGTAAGACAGAGCGGCCGTCACTTTCCCGAGCCTCTATCGTCACCCTCCAGAATCAAAAATAAACAATTGTACTTAGTTTGCTGTACCTACGTTTTCGTCCCTAGGCTTTCTTTGTACAAGCGAGTTTGTAACGTGAAGTAAAAGTCCAGTCCTCCGATAATTGTTCTGCTCTTTTATATTTTATGGCAAATACGATGGCGACTCTGCTGGGGACAAACTTCTCCACGGCTGAGGAGTTGGTGACGCAGTCGGATGCAGCCAAACTTGGCTCCACGCAACAAAAGATGGTCGTCCGCTTCGACCAACAGGCGTTTGAAGAGATGCTCCCCGAAAGAAGCGTTGGCCCGGTCCAGAAGCGCACCCGCGCGACGAAGGCTCGCAAAGAGTGGAGGCCAAAATCATTTGCTCCTCCCCAAGCCCTCCATGGGATGCCCTTTGTTGCTCAAGGCGGCGAGAAGGACTCTTCTGCGGCCCCACTTCAGACCGTAGACAACTCTGCTGTCCCCAAGTCCGGCAGAAGAAAATACTATGATGCTGGACTTGCAGGGGCAGAGAGAAACTCTATGCGATCCGAGCCGCATAAGGGTATTAGCCACAGGAAGAAAGCTCATGCGGCTGCATCCGCCAGCCGCATGAAGAAAACTCATGCGGCCATATCTGTCAACCGCATAGTTTATGCGGCTACAGTTGCCGACCGTATAGATGAGACTCATGCGGTCACTAAAGTTAATTGCTTGCAAAAAACCCATGCGGCCACAGTTGCCAACCATATGCGGCTAGCCTGCACGGTCGTGACTCCCAATCGCACAAGAACAACTCATCAGACAGCAGAAGACAACCGCATGCAGACAGCCTCCACGGTTTCCAATCCAAGCCGCATAGCGTCCGTTCCACGCTCCTCTCGATCAGTATTCGACCGTCTCTTATACGGTCCTGACCCTGATGGCTCTCTGGATGATAAGCCAAACTCTGTGGTATCAAACTTAGACTCTTCCTATTATGTACCCACAAATGCTAAAAAAAAGTCTAGGGCAGCGCGGGCTCATCAAGCCCAGTCAGCAATATCCAACAGTACAAGGTCTCAGATAAAAGAATATATACAAACTGAACTCCAGAATAAAGTCTGACTAGAACATGTCTCCAAACTACAAATGATAACAGCCTAACTAATCTAGTCTAGGCAGTCGAGGAATATCCTCAGCTAGAGCTGGGTCCTCCTGAGGGTCCAGCTCGCAGGTGTCATCTAAGGCTGCCCCGTAGTAAGTATCCAGACCAGCCTCCTCCTCGTCCTATGTAATATTTTCAACAGGTCCAGTCAGGACAGGAGCGAGCACAATACATCTCATGCAGTTCATATCATGTCAGGAAATATAAAGCAGGCAATAGAATAAAATACATGAAACGCTGTAAGAAGATGTACATGAAAACAGAAGAGATATTTGATAACTGGAAATATATATACATGATAAGTAAGAACTGTAAGTGACTAGTGATTTAGAGTACGAGATGGCATGTAATTGGCTTAGGTTGTACATGATGAACATGAAAAGTAACAGAGTGTACATGATGGGTAAATCACATAACCATTTATACTCACCCCTACCCACAATCAATACACAAGGATCTGTTCAAGTTACGTTACGGACATGATGTTTTGGTTATACAAGAGACACATGGGCAAACATGAGCGTACATAAAAGAACATGAGAGTACATGAACGTACATGTAAGAACATGAGAGAACATGAGTGTACATGAATAACGCAGATGCAAGGAATACATGATATACATGAAACACATGTCATAAAGTATCCGATGCGCCCGCTAAGGGGGGTAACATCCCAAGAAGAGATCCGTATAGTACCAATCCGTGATGATAACGTGACAGCATCAAGTAAAAGTAATCTAGAGCAAGAATATAAATCGTTACAAGTATGAAATGATCAGAGAATGTACTCGCCTGTATCTGAGTGTCCAAAAAGTACCGTCCGAGGAGTGGTGTCTGGCTCCTATTCAGAACAGCACAAGTCACAACAAGTCCAGAATAGTAAAATAGAGTCCTACTATCCATTCTACATGATTCTAAGTCAATCTAGGCCAAAGTCAACTCTTGGTCAACTTTGGTCAACCCTAGAAGTCAACTAGGTCAACCTTGTCTAAACTAGGCTAAACTCAACTAGCTAGGCCTAATAAGTCATGCTAGGCTCTAACAAGGCTATACTAGACTACACACACCAAACCTAGGCTATACTAGCTAACAACAACCACAAATAAATTCCTTACCTTAGCTATCTATCAAGAGACACATATATATACAAGAGTAAAAGCTCACACCTATATACATACAACACATGTATAGAGCATATATATATATAGTACAAGCTTACCAATTAAACATTGGACCCACACATTAACTAGAATTGCAGAGAGAAAGGGAGAGAGGGCTAGTGTGTGTGTGTCAATATGGAATGTGTATGTGTCTTGTGTGTGCAGGAATACCAAGCAGTGAAGAAGAGAAAGTGTGTTCAGGTGATTATGTACAAACAATAAAGAAGAGGAAAAAATGTGTGTGTGTACATGTGTGTTGGCAGGAAAGAAACAGTGAAAGGTGTGTGTGTAGTGGTGAATGCTGTGCTATAGTGTAAACTGGACTTAACTATTCAGTCCCAAGATCAGCTAACAAGAAAACTGTAAGAAACAATCAACAGTCCAAAAACAGTGTAAAATATATTGAAGAAACAGTGAAGAAGAATCAATGTGAATATCAGTGCAGGAATATAGAAAACAGGGAGGAATCATGTGTGTGTGCAGGTGTCACACATGAATTGCCTACCCAAGTGCAGGAATTTCAGTGAAGAATAAAAGGAAGGCAGTACAACATCAAGTAAAACTGGATTATTTCATATAATTCTCAGGTTAACTCTATAATAGTTAGGAAGAACAGAAAAAGGAAATCAATTCATGGTTCAACTCATGTTATACTACATATGGGAATGAAGTCACAGTAAACACTTGCTAAATTTTCAGGTTAAACAACCTGGAACAAAGGATTTCAAGCAGTCAAATAGGCTATCCCTCCCCAGGTTCTTAACTGTCAACTCTCAGACTATTGACAGGTAACCCAGTCCAATAATAGTTCAAAACCAAACTGGAAGAGACTTAGGAACAGTTAACAGTACTCTAAACCAGTACTCAATTATGGAATCACTCAACAAGCTCAAGAGAAAGCCAAGGAAACAGTGTACACAGTACACAGGGTTGCCCAGGTATTGCCAAGGCAACCAACCTAAATACTGAAACAGGGTTCAGTTTTCTACAATACCCATCCCATTTCAGGACCCAAAACAAAGCCATAACTCCCAAAACTTGACAAGCTTAAAGATTACATATACCTAAACAAATTTAGGAAGCAACATGTGGAGGATGGCATTAATTGGATTACAAATCATTGACAAAACAAAAAACAAATCTGAAACTTGACAGTGTATCAGTTAATGAAATAGAGCCCAAAACTCCACATAAACTTGAACAATTGTAATCCTAACATATCAGAGATTAAACATAAGGTTTAGCGACTAGTTAACCATTTAAACATCATTTAAAAACATTTAAAAGATTTAAACAATCAGAACACTATTTACAGGAAAACACAGAGAGCCATTCCTCGTGCACGTGTGCACGCGTGTCGTGTGCGCGACACGACACGAACTGGGTCGAGTCCCTTTGCAGGGTGGTTCGCCTAGGGTCCCCCTTTACAGGCGTATCAGAGCCAAAAACACGCTGAACTAACACAGGCAAAAACCCGTGTACTCATCCGTACGTGTCCGACACGACACCATAGGTCATGCCACTTGGGGAGTGTCATGACAAACACTGCCCCACAGTGTCCAGTGAAAATCTCGTGCTTTAGTGCCGTGTCCAGTGAGCAATCATGCTCGAGCAGCAGGGGAAAAGAACGGTCCCGAGCCAGTGCACACAGTCGTGTCCAGCTCGATTTGCACCCGACACGGACACAAAACGACCATGGTTCCTTCATGAAAATCAATGAGCACACAAGGATCTATATTCCTATTCAAACAGAAATTAAAAACAACAAGGTTGATCTCTCAGAGGCATTTGGTCGAACACCTAGCACACATGACTGGTACGTGTTCGATACGGACACGAAACGAATCCGAACCCTAGGTTTAGCCTATCCTACAGTAGGGGTAGGGCTAGGGCCTTCCTAAAATGGATTTAAATAGGAATTTAATGGGTTATTGAGAGTTATACCTATTGATTCACAATGGGTGAAAAAGTCCTCAAATGCAATGAACTCCTTAAGCCACCAAGTTTTCCCCAAATTGTTTCTTCCTGCAACCAATTTATTCCAACAGCAAGAGGATGAAATTTAGGTCCTAAAGAAATTGGTTTGAAGGAAAAAGGATTTAAAATGGATTTTTAAGGATTTTTGGAAGATGGGACTCACCTCTTTCCTTAGAACTTTTGAAAGAACCTTAAAAGAGGCTAGCCCTAAAAACTATGAGGGATTAAATAGGGGGGAATCCCTAGATTCAGCTAGGTGGCCGGCCAAGTTAGGTTAGGGTGGGGTTTGTGCTAGGTTAGCTAGTCCTATCTAGTTTAGTCACAAAATGACTTGTGTAACCACAAGCCATTTATCAAATAACTTGATTCCTACATTCCTAATTCAAGTTCTAATGAATCACTAACCACTAACTTGAGTCACACTAGGTTAGACTAGGGTCACTTGACCAAACTAAGCCCAACTAACTAGGGTTAGTTCCTAGGTTGGTCTACATGAGTCAAAACTAGTCAAAAATCAAACTAGTCCAAACAATTCCAAAATAATTCCTAAAAATTCCCAAAATTCAAATAACTTCTATTAAATCTAAATAATAATTAATAATCCCAAATAATTCTTAAAATTACAAAAATGACTAAAATACCCCTCAGTCTGGAAATGAACACTAGCAAGACACCAAATCATAAGTCATGAATTTAAATAGTTTAAAAATAATTAAAAATCACAAAAAAATCATAACATGAAATAAATACCCTTAAATAATAATTATAATTACAAAATTTCAAAATTACCCTCTTCTGAAAAACTGGGTGTTACAATCCTACCTACCTTATATAAATTTTGTCCTCGAAATTAAAATGGTAGTAGTCCTTCTAGGTCATACACCCCACAATCAAAGTCTCAAACATACCGTCAGATAATCATATGCGTCTGTCCAAAATCATGATACTCAGAATCTTCGTCGTGCTAGTGAGCATGGCTACGATAATCACAGAGTCCTTGACTAAGGTACGTATCCTTAGGTTCATGGTATTTAAAATTTTCGCATTGCCGCATGCGACGGCGAAAACCTTAAATTCCCATACCCGAAAAATACATCCAAAATCTGACTATATGTCCTTACTATGCCAACTAACACGACCATCAAAGATTCTAGATCCCATAACTGAGGTGACCTAGCCCATATGATTTTCTCCGAAGAAAAACAAACATAACGAAACACCAGATCAAACTTATCAACAATGAGGAAACAGATAGAAATAGATGGAATAGAATTTCAGGATAGGTATAATGAGACAAGGTAGAATGGAATCGAGAAGATCAGAACCTACTAGCACCTCTCCTACTGCCTGAGCATCCTCAAGTGTCATAGCGTAAGCTCGTCCTTGCTGGCCTCCCCTGGCCTGCTGCTGATGCTGTGCGAACCTCTGTTGCTGAGTCTGCAATGCTGGTCCTCTCTGTTGTCCTGCCGGAGCCCTAGCTCCTGTTCTCTGAGCTGTCCGTCCCGCAGACTTGGGACACTCTCTCAACTGATGATCTGATGATCCGTAGAGTAGGCACTTGCCTAGCCTCAGCCGGCATTCACCCCAATCGTGCCCTGGTTTCTTACAGAAGGGGCAAAAGATAACATGCTGCTGTCTCTGCTGCTGCTGCTGTCTCTGCTGGAACGGCTGCGGCTGGAACTGCCTCGGCTGCTGGTGCTGAAGGTGAGGCTTCTTGGCCTGGCCTCCACTGTTGCTGCCCCCGACTGGGTCTCGCCCCCTCTTGAGCCTAAGCTCAAGATCATCCTCTGCCAACAAGGCTTCCGTCAAGATCTCCTCGAATGTAGCATCCCGGTTGCCCTTGGTCAAGGACTTGACCTCCTTGACTAGACCCTTCCGGAACCTCTGGGCCTTCGCCGTCTCGCTCAATCCCTCCACAAACCTGTCGAGGCGGCCAAACTCCCCCGCATACTCTACTGAAAGACTCCCCTGGACTAGGCTCTCGAACTGCGTCTCCAAGGCTCTGAGTGCTGAATCTGGGAAGAACTTCTTCTTGAAGAAGCCCTTGAACTGCTCCCAAGTCTGCCCAGCTACCCCCACCCTGGGGTCTGACTGATACCAAGTGCGAGCAAGATCTCGCATCCGGCTAGCTGCAGCCTCGATCTGAAGATCTGCTGGTATCCTTGCCAGGCGGAAGATCTCCTCTATATGCTCGATCCACTCATCGGCATATAGGATCCCCTCTGTCCCCAGAAAGTCTTTGGGGCTTATCTTCTGAAACTGCTCGATCCCCGATGTCTTCGGCTGCTACACCACTGGTCGAGCTGCGGCTGTCGTGACGGCCAACTCCATGCCTCTGTCCTGTCGAGCCTGCTGTCGGTCCATGAACTGCTAGAAATATACGAACATCTGAACTGCGTCCACATGTCCTGGAGGCGGTGGCGGCTGGAAAGGATCCTCTGGAAAGACTGGGTCCTGTCTCCCAGTCGGTGGATGCATACCCCCTGTTGTGGCTGCCGAGGTCTCAACACGAGCTGAGGTGACAAGAGCTGCAGTCCCCTGGCCTCGCCGTACTGGCTGAGAGGTAGCAGTCCCCTCTATAGCATCCTCATGGACGGCATGCTGCGATCGAGTCTCTACCATCATGAAGATAGACAAACAAGAGTATCAATTTCTGAGAAAGAAGCGAAATAACAAAGGCGGACAATTATAATTCGAAGGATCAGCTGACAAAAGGATTTAGATGGCAATAAAAGGAATTTTTCTAAAGTGATTGAGTATCTTAAAATTAATATCCTATATCCTACTGCAGGCTGTAGTGATATTCTAATTCGAATACCACTACACTTCTAGTCGAGACCTGCATGGGCCACTACTAAAACGTGTCACGACCCGCACCCACTGTGAGGGTACGAGAACGTAACAACGCCCAGCCTACGCCGCAGTGTCGACGGTAGAACGCTGTCCTAGGTCAACATATATCTAACAATATCTATCTAAACAGTTTATACTCCCCGAATGGGGGTGACATAGCAGTAATAAACTCAATCACAACTAGGAAAGAGGTAGCACGATATGAAATAGAACTCAAGGAAACAAATAGATGAAAAGTAGTCTAAGATAATCCCAGCAATATCCAACAGTACAAGGTCTCAGATAAAAGAATATATACAAACTGAACTCCAGAATAAAGTCTAACTAGAACATGTCTCCAGACTACAAATGATAACAGCCTAACTAATCTAGTCTAGGCAGTCGGGGAATACCCTCAGCTAGAGCTGGGTCCTCCTGAGGGTCCAGCTCACAGGTGTCATCTAAGGCTGCCCCGTAGTAAGTATCCAGACCAGCCTCCTCCTCGTCCTCTGTAATATTTTCAACAGGTCCAGTCAGGACAGGAGCGAGCACAATACATCTCATGCAGTTCATATCATGTCAGGAAATATAAAGCAGGCAATAGAATAAAATACATGAAACGCTGTAAGAAGATGTACATGAAAACAGGAGAGATATTTGATAACTGGAAATATATATACATGATAAGTAAGAACTGTAAGTGACTAGTGATTTAGAGTACGAGATGGCATGTAATTGGCTTAGGTTGTACATGATGAACATGAAAAGTAACAGAGTGTACATGATGGGTAAATCACATGACCATTTATACTCACCCCTACCCACAATCAATACACAAGGATCTGTTCAAGTTACGTTACGGACATGATGTTTTGGTTATACAAGAGACACATGGGCAAACATGAGCGTACATGAAAGAACATGAGAGTACATGAACGTACATGTAAGAACATGAGAGAACATGAGTGTACATGAATAACGCAGAAGCAAGGAATACATGATGTACATGAAACACATGTCATAAAGTATCCGATGCGCCCGCTAAGGGGGATAACATCCCAAGAAGAGATCCGTATAGTACCAATCCGTGATGATAACGTGACAGCATCAAGTAAAAGTAATCTAGAGCGAGAATATAAATTGTGACAAGTATGAAACGATCAGAGAATGTACTCGCCTGTATCTGAGTGTCCAAAAAGTACCGTCCGAGGAGTGGTGTCTGGCTCCTAATCAGAACAGCACAAGTCACAACAAGTTCAGAATAGTAAAATGGAGTCCTACTATGCATTCTACATGATTCTAAGTCAATCTAGGCCAAAGTCAACTCTTGGTCAACTTTGGTCAACCCTAGAAGTCAACTAGGTCAACCTTGTCTAAACTAGGCTAAACTCTACTAGCTAGGCCTAATAAGTCATGCTAGGCTCTAACAAGGCTATACTAGACTACACACACCAAACCTAGGCTATACTAGCTAACAACAACCACACATAAATTCCTTACCTTAGCTATCTATCAAGAGACTCATATATATACAAGAGCAAAAGCTCACACCTACATACATACAACACATGTATAGAGCATATATATATATATATAGTACAAGCTTAACAATTAAACATTGGACCCACACATTAACTAGAATTGCAGAGAGAAAGGGAGAGAGGGCTAGTGTGTGTGTGTGTCAATATGGAATGTGTATGTGTCTAGTGTGTGCAGGAATACCAAGCAGTAAAGAAGAGAAAGTGTGTTCAGGTGATTATGTACAAACAGTAAAGAAGAGAAAAAAATGTGTGTTTGTGTACATGTGTGTTGGCAGGAAAGAAACAGTGAAAGGTGTGTGTGTAGTGGTGAATGCTGTGCTATAGTATAAACTGGACTTAACTATTCAGTCCCAAGATCAGCTAACAACAAAACTGTAAGGAACAATCAACAGTCCAAAAACAGTATAAAATATATTGAAGAAACAGTGAAGAAGAATCAATGTGAATATCTGTGCAGGAATATAGAAAATAGGGAGGAATCATGTGTGTGTGCAGGTGTCACACATAAATTGCCTACCCAAGTGCAGGAATTTCAGTGAAGAGTAAAAGGAAGGCAGTACAACATCAAGTAAAACTGGATTGTTTCATATAATTCTCAGGTTAACTCTACAGTAGTTAGGAAGAACAGGAAAAGGAAATCAATTCATGGTTCAACTCATGTTATACTACATATGGGAATGAAGTCACAGTGAACACTTGCTGAATTTTCAGGTTAAACAACCTGGAACAAAGGATTTCAAGCAGTCAAATAGGCCATCCCTCCCCAGGTTCTTAACTGTCAACACTCAGACTATTGACAGGTAACCCTGTCCAATAATAGTTCAAAACCAAACTGGAAGAGACTTAGGAACAGTTAACAGTGCTCTAAACCAGTACTCAATTATGGAATCACTCAACAAGCTCAAGAGAAAGCCAAGGAAACAGTGTACACAGTACACAGGTTTGCCCAGGTATTGCCAAGGCAACCAACCTAAATAATGAAACAGGGTTCAGTTTTCTACAATACCCATCCCATTTCAGGACCCAAAACAAAGTCATAACTCCCAAAACTTGACAAGCTTAAAGATTACATATACCTAAACAAATTTAGGAAGTAACATGTGGAGGATGGCATTAATTGGATTATAAATCATTGACAAAACAAAAAATAAATCTGAAACTTGACAGTGTATCAGTTAATGAAATAGAGCCCAAAACTCCACATAAACTTGAACAATTGTAATCCTAACATATCAGAGATTAAACATAAGGTTTAGAGACTAGTTAACCATTTAAACATCATTTAAAAATATTTAAAAGATTTAAACAATCAGAACACTATTTACAGGAAAACACAGAGAGCCATTCCTCGTGCACGTGTGCACGCGTGTCGTGTGCGCGACACGACACGAACTGGGTTGAGTCCCTTTGCAGGGTAGTTCGCCTAGGGTTCCCCTAGGTCTGTGTCACCCTGGTTTGGGTCAACGTGTCCTGTGTCGTGATTGGTACAGGCGTATCAGAGCCAAAAATACGCTGAACTAACACAGGCAAAAACCCGTGTACTCATCCGTGCGTGTCCGACACGACACCATAGGTCATGCCACTTGGGGAGTGTCATGAGAGACACTGCCCCACAGTGTCCAGTGAAAATCTCGTGCTTTAGTGCCGTGTCCAGTGAGCAGTCATGCTCGAGCAGCAGGGGAAAAGAACAGTCCCGCGCCAGTGCACACAGTCGTGTCCAGCTCGATTTTACCCGACACGGACACAAAACGACCATGGTTCCTTCATGAAAATCAATGAGCACACAAGGATCTATATTCCTATTCAAACAGAAATTAAAAACAACAAGGTTGATCTCTCAGAGGCATTTGGTCGAACACCTAGCACACATGACTGTTACGTGTCCGATACGGACACGAAACGAATCCGAACCCTAGGTTTAGCCTATCCTACAGTAGGGGTAGGGCTAGGGCCTTCCTAAAATGGATTTAAACAAGAATTTAATGGGTTATTGAGAGTTATACCTATTGATTCACAATGGGTGAAAAAGTCCTCAAATGCAATGAACTCCTCAAGCCACCAAGTTTCCCCCAAATTGTTTCTTCCTGCAACCAATTTATTCCAGCAGCAAGAGGATGAAATTTAGGTCCTAAAGAAATTGGTTTGAAGGAAAAAGGATTTAAAATAGATTTTTAAGAATTTTTGGAAGATGGGACTCACCTCTTTCCTTAGAACTTTTGAAAGAACCTTAAAAGAGGCTAGCCCTAAAAACTAGGAGGGATTAAATAGGGGGGAATCCCTAGGTTCAGCTAGGTGGCCGGCCAAGTTAGGTTAGGGTGGGGTTTGTGCTAGGTTAGCTAGTCCTATCTAGTTTAGTCACAAAATGACTTGTGTAACCACAAGCCATTTATCAAATAACTTGATTCCTACATTCCTAATTCAAGTTCTAATGAATCACTAACCACTAACTTGAGTCACACTAGGTTAGACTAGGGTCACTTGACCTAACTAAGCCCAACTAACTAGGGTTAGTTCCTAGGTTGGTCTACATGAGTCAAAACTAGTCAAAAATCAAACTAGTCCAAACAATTCCAAAATAATTCCTAAAAATTCCCAAAATTCAAATAAATTCTATTAAATCTAAATAATAATTAATAATCCCAAATAATTCTTAAAATTACAAAAATGACTAAAATACCCTTCAGTCTGGAAATGAACACTAGCAAGACACCAAATCATAAGTCATGAATTTAAATAGTTTAAAAATAATTAAAAATCACAAAAAAATCATAACATGAAATAAATACCCTTAAATAATAATTATAATTACAAAATTTTAAAATTACCCTCTTCTGAAAAACTGGGTGTTACACCCGAAGAGAACATTCCCACCTACCCCGATGACTTCTCGGTGCATGGGTATGACTTGGAGGGCACATCCTCCACCGTTCCTTCCATCACTCCTCATGTAAGGACGGTATTCATGACAGATAGCAATCAAGGTGGTTCCAGTGATCGCCAACGCACCGACACTTTGGAGGCCATACTGCACGCCTTGGTCAAGTCTGTAGACGAGATCAAAGCGGCTCTTCCTACTCTGCAGGAAGTGACACCTGGCCAAACAAGCGCGGGTCCCGCAATCAATGTAGATTCAAATTCAGCGGCACCGAACCCGGGCAATAATCCTTCAAAAATAACGGCCCCTACCGTAACAAATGAGGCCCGAGAAGTAAGAAGAGAGGTTCAGGAGCAACGAGCCATGTTTCATGCCCGAGAAAATGCTCAAGACCTCAGAATGCGGCAACCATACCCTACTGAATGGAGGGATGTTCCATTCCCACCAAGATATAAGCCGTTCAATATCAACCCATATGATGGCAAGACCTCAGCAAGTCGGTACATCACTTACTTCGAGGTCACCACCGACCATCTGCCCTATGATGACGCTATCCTCACACGATTATTCATTGGGGCATTGGAAGGAGTCGCCTTCGACTGGTACCGTAACCTGCCAGATAACTGCATCCACTCCTTCGCTGGCTTCAAGCGCTTGTTCTTGGAGAGATTCTATAAGGTAGAACAGGACGTCACGATGTCTACCCTCATGGACGTCGGCCAAGGAGAGAAAGAGCTGACGACGAATTATATTAAGCGGTTTCGTCAAACCGCAATGAAGTTATCGTCTGGTAATCCGGATTCTTCCTTGATTGAGATTTGCCAAAAGAGATTGCTCCCAACAATTAGTCTCTAGATGGGCGAAAGTCAATTCAAGGACTGGAAGGCATTTATCATCAGTACCACAAGTGTCGAAGAACGATTGAGAAAGGCTCGCCAACTGGGGTAGCACATTTCGGAGGTAGAGAACAAGGGCAAGCGTCCCAACACCAACAACGACAATGGGAGTAGCCCCTCCAACAATCGGGACAACAGAGGCAAGCAAGCCATAGTGGCCGATACAGTCCAGAAGACTGAGTCACAACCAGCAGACAAATAATGGCCTCAAATCACTTATTCTTTCGAAGATGGCCACGTCAAGCCTATCTTGGACAAGCTCATACAAGGAGACAGAATTCAGCTTCCTCCACCGAGATGGGAGCCTCGATCGGCAGATCTAGAGAATCCAAAGTTCTGCCATTACCACCGCTACATCCACCATGCTACACACGACTGCTACCAACTGAAATGGTACATCCAAATCCTCATCGATTCGAACGCACTGGCCATCGATTTCGAGAAGGTAACCGTAGCAGCCAACATGGTGTCCGTACAATTTTGCAGCTTCCCTCCAACGGAGACTCAAGACGGCGTCATACCCATCCCTCTGGCGACGATGGAAATTGCTAATCTTCTGCCTGCTTGTGATCAAGCTGCTGGTCTAGTACCCCTCACCACATCGCAAGGAGAAATCATGTGGGTCCATCCGGACCTGGTCCACGAGGTGACTCAGTCCACGCCACCTTCCATTCACAAGAAGAGAAGTGGAAAAGTCAGATCATGCCGTACCATCTCGGTAGATATGAAAGAAGTCACGGCCGTCGTTACTCGATCTGGAGCACAATCCCAACCTGTGGCTGAGAACTCGACTGATGATCATCCTCCAGCTACCACTGACGCTCCGGCGCCTCCACAGCCTCCGACGACCGACAAGCCTAGGCCGAAGGAGACTCGCTTCGACAAATCCCTCCGGAAAGAGACACCTCAGGGGCTGGAGAGGCCCTACAACTTCGATATACTAGCGCAATTGGCCAATACACCGGCCAAATTGTCCTTATATGAACTCCTGAGGCTCTCGAAGGATGTTCGTGCAGCCTTGAGCGACGCACTCCAAAATGCCGACACATACTTGGCTCAGGTCAACCTCACGGGAGATAATCAACCTGCAGATCTCTAAGACAGTGCGTGTACGGGAGCGATGCCCAATATCGTCTTTTCTCCGTAGGACATGCTCATCAAAACCAACCTGCACGATCGCCCGTTATACTACACCGGATACATCGGCGACGTAAAAGTGGACCGGATGCACATTGATCCTGGGTCGTCCATAAGCATCATTCCGAAGGGTCTGCTACATCATCTTCGTATTCCGATGCATCGCCTGACGCCTACAAGTACCGCCATCAGCGGTTTCAATTCGGGCAGGAGCTACCCAATTGGGAAGATTTGCCTGAAGTGTCAGATTGGCGATCTCCAATCAGAGGTCACCTGCTACGTCATAGATGCCGACACTTCTTACAACATCCTCCTGGGGTGCCCTTGGATACACGATTACATGATCGTGCCCTCCACGCTGCACCAATGCTTTCAATATGTCGATAAGCATGGCTTCGTAAGGACAGAATTTGTCGATATCGATCCCTTCATGGGAGTCGAATCTTATTACTCAGACTCCTGCCTGTACGAAAAATCAAAGAAGCACCTGGGTGAAGAAGATGTGCAAGCTCATGCCAAGACAGCCACAGGATCAGAGGAACCTCTGACGATCCACCTCCAGGCTCGCAAGCCAGGCAAGTCCGTACCCCTTACGGCCACTTTGCGTAAGGACACGATCAGTCTCTCGGCACAAGAAGAACAGATGATAATCCGACTGCCGAGGTTGGGCCAAGTGTCGAGACCTACAACGGGGCCACTAACTATCAGGCTGCTAAAAATCGGTCAGCCACAAAAGCAGAGGCTCAATCCCTTGGACAAGCCAATGACGATACGTCTTCCCAAGAAGAGTCACCCTGATGCAAGGCCTGGGACTTCTAGCGAACCAACCACTCCCCGCCCAGCATCGAGTACCAAGCTGGGGGTTGCTAGTCTGCCGACAACTCCATGCTCTGCTCTACCAGTTAAACCTCTGATGATCAAGTTGGCCAGGTCATCCTCTCAGTCTTCATTTATACAGGGGGTCACCGAAGAAGAACCAGAGCTAGCCAAGTATGTGGCTGCCCACACTGATGTTCTCTCCACAGATGATGTAATCCCCCTAGAAAAGATACCTTATTTTATCAATAAAGGGCTATCTTTGAACTACATCGAGCTTAATATGCTTTGTACAATGTACGCTATGGAACATGGTATAGGCACCCACCTACACACACAGGTGACAAATATGCACACCACAATCCAGCTTATTCCAACAGAAGACGCTTACCGCATAGTCGAGGGAGGGGATCATCCAATCATTTTCGGCCGGAAAGACGATCCGCGTCCCTTCACCATAAAAGAAGTCGATCTTGGGTCAGATGCATGGAGACTGCCTCTGTATCTTTATAGTCCCCAGGCCAAATATCTCATGTAAAAATAGGGATATGATCTGGAGACTACACCAGGCTTGAACTACGGCACCGGACGGCGACTACCTTTGAAGCCTCCAGTCCCGGCTAGCAAACAACGGGACTACTATAGCAAAACTCGATGTGGACTGGGGTATGTAACTCCCACGACAACACCTGAGAGTTCGGACGAAGAGTGTGACTGGCAGTCACATTCATCCGGATCACCAACCTCCGACTCGATACCAGCATCGGAGACATATTTAGACAAGTCATGTCAGTCAATATGGCATTCGTCGACGCTTACGAAGAAGACGAAGACATTCCTGAAATCCTCGAACTAGAGCCGTGGGCCCAATAGATGGATGCACAATGGGAAAAGCGGTTCGAGCAGAGAGAACCTCCTACCGAAGATGAGGTTATGTAGGTCGACCTCGACAGCAAATCTTCTCCAAAGCCAATCTTTGTCAGTAAAAGCTTAACAGACGAAGAGCAAGAATCGCTGCTGGAACTTATCAGAGAATATATTGATGTGTTCGCATGGAGTTATGAAGACATGCCGGGGTTAGATCCCGATATTGCTCTTCACAAGCTCAACATACGGCCAAATGTAAAGCCAGTCAAGCAGCAACAACGACGCTTCCGCCCAGGTGTCATGGATGCGATCGAAGCCGAAGTCAACAAACTAATAGCCAGCGGCTTCATTCGTGAGGATCAACATCCTGACTGGGTCGCCAACATAGTTCCGGTCCTCAAGAAGAATGGAAAAATTTGAATCTGCATCGACTTCCGCAATCTGAATGAGGCATGCCCGAAAGGCGAATTCCCCCTCCCTATCACAGATATCATGATTGACAACACATGCGGCTTCGAACGTATGTCGTTCATGGATGGATTCTCGGGGTACAACCAAATCAAGAAGTCTTCTGACGACGAAAAGCACACATCATTCTGAACACCGATTGGCACATACTGTTACACAGTCATGCCTTTCGGTTTAAAGAATGCTGGCGTCACATATCAACGAGCCATGAGTATCATCTTCAGAGAACACCTGCGCAAGACGGTAGAATGCTATGTCGATGACATCGTCGTCAAGAGTCACTGTAAGGGAGATCATCTGCAGGACCTGAGGACGGTATTCGACCTGATGCGAGCCCACAATCTGAAAATGAACCCTACGAAATCTTTCTTGGACGTATCCAGCGGAAAGTTCTTGGGATTCATTATCACCGCTCAGGACATTCATGTAGACCCTGAGAAAACGAAGGCAATCATGGAGATGGGTCCCCCGAGAAATCTTCGCGAACTCAGAGGCCTCCAAGGGAGGCTAGCTTACATCAGGAGGTTCATTTCTAACCTCTCCGGGCGATGCCGATCGTTCACGCACCTCATGAAGAAAGGAGTCTCATTCGTATGGGACGAGGAATGTCAGCGTGCCTTCAACAGCATCAAAGAATATTTGTCAAATCCTCCAGTCTTGGTGGCCCCGGTTGCTGGAAAACTATTTCTGCTATAGGTACGAGCAATAGAACACTCTTTTGGTGCTCTGTTGGCACAAAACAACGATACAGGCCACGAACAAGCCATATACTACCTCAGCCAAATGATGGTTGGACCGGAGCACCGATACACTGCGGTAGAGAAGGAATGCCTCGCCTTGGTGTTCGCTATTCAGAAGATGCGACATTATGTCACAGGACAAACCATACATATGGTCTCACGAGTCAACCCTCTCAGAGTCCTCATGACTAAGCCAGGGGCACTCAGCTCTCGCCTCGCTACATGGGCAATATTGCTGTCCCCCTATCATATGGTCTTCATCCCGCAGAAGGCTGTCAAAGGTCAAGCCCTGGCAGACTTCTTGGCAGCCCACCCAGGATCGGAGTCATCCAGAATATAAGAAGAGATCCCAGATAAGGTCGTCGACTCGAATACAACCACTCACAATAACATATGTCGAATGTTCTTCGACGGCGCTTCAAGAACTGGACCCAAGGGAAACATCGTCGTTGGAGTCGGGGTTGTATTGATTTCTCCTACCGGGCTCGTGGTCAATCGTGTCTACTCTCTCACGGAACCCTGCTCTAACAACGTGGACAAGTATAATGCTTTAGTCATCGGTCTCCAACTTGCAAAAGAGCTGGGGGTAGAATATCTTGAAGCATACGACGATTCACAATTAATCGTCAATCAGATCCGGGGATCATACGAAGTCCGCCATGAAGACATGATCCCCTATCACCAAATAACAATCAACATCATCTCATCATTCGAGGGATTCTTCATCGAGCACCTCCCCAGACTCCAAAATATTGAAGCCGATGCCCTAGCGGGCCTTGCCGCTTCCTTAGCAGTACAGAACAACGCTCATCATTCGGTTGACGTGATAGGCCATGAACTGGTCTGCCCCAAGAACAATGTTCAATTCGTGGCAAGCTATTCCGCCCAGATGGTCGACGAAGCACCAGACTGGAGATAGCCGTTCGTCGACTTCGTCGTCTATGACATCCTCCCAGAGAATCCCAAGGAAGCCACCTCCATCAGACGACGTTCTCTCAGATTCTTCTATGATACAGAGACGAAAATGCTGTACCGTCGATCCTACGATGGATTATTGCTTCGGTGTCTGTCAAACGCAGAAGCCAAAGAAGCCGTGCGGGAAGCTCATGACGGTGTCTGTGGGGCCCATCAGCCTGGCCCAAAATTGCAAGACCGCCTTCGCCGAATGGGCTATTACTGGCCCACTATGGTGGCCGATGCGATAGACTATGCCAGAAAATGCCAAGCTTGCCAAGTCCATGCGGACTTCATTCACCAACCATTAGAATTTCTACGTCCGACAGTGGCGTCCTGGCCATTTGAAGCATGGGGAATGGATATCATTGGTCCAATTGCTCTGCCTTCCTCCCGAGGACACCGGTTCATACTAGCCATTACAGATTATTTCTCCAAATGGGCGGAAGCTGTCCCGCTTACGGAAGTAAAGACGTCAAACGTGATCAGCTTCCTAAAGCATCACGTCATATATCGCTTTGGACTGCCACGAAGGACCATACACGACAATGGTCCGCAGTTTGCAAGCCACGCCTTCTATCGGTTCTGTGATAAGCACCGCATTCAGAACATTGCTTCAACGCCATACAATCCGGCAGCAAACGGGTTGGCCGAAGCATTCAACAAAACAATCATCAAGCTGCTCAAGAAGTTCGTATCATCCAACAAACGTGACTGGAACGAGAAGCTTAGAGAATGCTTATGGGCGTATCGCACCACAGTCCGAACAGCTACCGGGAATACACAATTTTCCTTGGTATACGGAAGTGAGACAGTCCTCCCATTAGAGACTTAGATCCCCTCACTCCGCATCGCCCTCACGCATCAGTTAACAACGGACGAAAACCACCGTCGTCGGCTATAGGAGTTGGAGGCCTTGGATGAGAAGCGCCTCTTGGCTCAGCAACGAATCGAGTTATACCAAGCACGCATCTCTGGAGCCTTCAACAAGAAGGTCAAAGTCAGAACATTCCAAGTGGGTGATCTCGTTCTGGCGGTCCGAAGGCCGATGGTTATGACGCATAAAACCGCCGAAAAATTCCAACCAAAATGGGAAGGCCCGTTTATCATCGAGGTTGTATTCTCCAACGGTGCATACCGCCTCGCAAAGCAAAATGGAGACTTGCTTATGTTGACCGTCAACGGCAAGTTCCTGAAGAAATATTATGTCTAAACGACGTTCTCTTCAGATCATCGAGCCATGTACCCGTTGGTACCGCTGAACTCACATCCGCAACATTTTAGATTATCAAGTCATGTACCCATTGGTACCGCTGAATTCATATCCGCAATATTTCAGATTATCGAGTCATGTATCCGTTGGTACCGCTGAATTCATATCCACAACAATTCAGATTATCGAGTCATGTACTCACCAGTACCGCTGAACTCACATCTGCAACATTTCAGACCATCGAGTCATGTACCCGTTGGTACCGTTGAACTCACATCCGCAATATTTCAGATTATCGAGTCATGTACTCACCGGTACCGCTGAACTCATATCCACAAAATTCCAGATTGTTGAGTCATGTGCCCTCTCGCACCGCTGAAATCACGTCCTCCTACCACATTCCCTTCAGATTATCGAGTTATGCACCTGCTGGTGCCTCTGAACTCACATTCCGGTCACTCTTTCAGATAGCAAGTCATGTATGATCATACCTCTGAACTTTCTTTTTAGAAGAGATCCTCCCTCATGATCCACTACCCGCACTCCCAGTGCACAAAAAGGGTAATTGATCCATAAATTTCTGAAATGGCCATGTCCTCATTACCTCTGAGTCGTTTTCACTTCCACCAAAAACAAACCGCCCCTCGCATAGAACTTCCACGTCCTCCTACCTCTGAGTCGTTCTATGTACCCCCTCTTTATTGAGCCCACTCCTGCCATGTCCTCACTACCTCTGAGTGGGACGGCTCCGTAGAAGAAACCCTCATACTCGCCACGTCCTTAGTACCTCTGAGTAAGTATGTTCGTTCCCTTCAACTTGTTGTCCGTATCCAAAACCAGGGTACGTTAGGGGCAATGGGTCCATGCAAAATGTCCCAATAAAATAATTATTACATAGCAAAAGAGTGAAGCAAATATATTCCATTCATTCAGAAATCGGTTACATCTACGCGGTTACAGGAAAGTTCTTCATGCAGACAAAAAGAAAGGCAAAACGAAGCAAAGACTACAGATAGACATTTACGAGCAACCTTAAAGACCCTAGCCGCAGAAGTGCGTATACAACTCCTTCAACCACCTTACATATGAAGGATGCAATTGAGGAAGATCCTCATCCAGAATAGGGGAATCAGAATTCCCAACGCTGCCACCCTCAGCAGTCTCGATAGTGGGGAGGATGTCGTCCCTCTCAGGCGTTGATTCTTCTTTCATCACCTCCTCCTTAACAGAGGGAGGCCCCTGATTGATGCCATGGAGCGGCGGCTCCTCTACCACTGCAAACTCAGCATTCGGTGGAGACACTACAGGAACCAAAAGACGAAAAAGAAGTAATGATGAATGATAAAAACAGTCAGAGGATAGTCAGAAGGGTTCATGCAGCCCGTTGAAAGACAATTTTTCTGCGGCTCGGACATAGAATATATTCCATGCGGCTCATGGAAATTGTTTGCGAACAACGTAAATTGAAAAGCTCGCATCAAATGATTATGCAATACAGCAGAGCAGCATCTGTTAGGGTTTCAAAGCACCCAATCCTCCACACAGTCCTTACCTTCGACGACAACATGAACGTCAAGACGAACGGGGGGTGCGGCAGTTGTAGACGAAGCCAACTTCCTACTCTTCGCCACAGCCTTCTTCACTGCCTTGGAAGCCCTAGGTGCCATCGTTGTCTGTCGATCAGAAGAAGAAAACGAGACAGAAATCTTAAATCAAGAAGAGTTCAAGAGAGAAATCCCTCCAAAAACCCTTCCATTTATAGAGGACCAAGACCGACGCCTCGTACAAAGTAGTCGACTCTTCGGCTAGCGATACCGACCAGCTAATTAAAAATCAGAAACTCTTGGGATCCTGCCCCAAAAAGGTTGGCATGCATAACATAATGACGTGGCAAGGAACTATGCTGCTGAGATATCCCTGCGGTTTAAAAATCTCCTGCGGCTAAGCCATCCATGTAGCTTGAAAGTCTCTGCGGTTGAACGAATCTATGCGGTCAGATAAATCTATGCGGCTGAACCATCTATGCGGCTAGCAAAGGCCATGCTTCTTATTCAAAGTATTTTAATTTTTCAAATTGAAAACTTTGAAGGGGGTCTTGTAGAAGCATGGAAAATATCAGAATGATGGTCTATGCGGCTCGGAGCAGGAAAACCCCATGCGGCTCATACAGGGGCAGTCCCATGCGGTTCAGAGAGACTCTCAGTCTCATGCGGCTCGGGGCAGAAGAATCCATACGGCTTACATAGGGACAGTCCCATGCGGTTCAAAGAGTCTCCCAGCCTCATGCGGCTCGGAAGTACATGCGGCTCACAAACGACCAACAGAGATATGTGGCTCGATCAACACCACGTGTCCCCCTGGGATCCCTTCACACAGCTGGCCATCGAGTAATGGCCTTATTTAATGCTCTGCCATGATTTGACAACTGACAGCTCTGACATAAAATGCCATGATGGTCCTGTCATAATGACAGACTCTTCGGGAACAGAAGAAAATCTCTGATACGATCCGAGATTGCCACGTGGCAGACTCCCATGCGGCTCAATCGAGGAACAGCTTCATGCGGCTGGCAGGAATCATCTTCCTGCGGTTCACCACGAAACCATCTCATACGGCTCGCAAGTACTATACCTATGCAGCTCGCTGAGACACTGTCTTATACGGTTCATGGATATCATGCGGTTCTGACAGGGTCCACCATCAAGACACGTGGCAGAGATTCAATTGCCGCCATGACTTCACAGCTGGTAGCAGGGTGATTATGGGATGTGTGGTATTAAATCAATCAGAGATTTACCAGATCCCAATAACCATATTTAACGTTATCCTCATAATTAATGAGATCAGGTCATATCATTCATAATCAAGCCAATGGGACACGTGGTGAGAGATCCAAGCTCGACACAACCAATCATGAAGATTTAAAGCAATCAGCATTAATCATTCACAGGATTCATTGCTATCCATATTAATGGCCCAGATCCTTCACGCTTGAGACCAATGGTCCAGATTGATTAATCATTAGGCCGTCGCCACTTTGAGAATAGGCAATTATCCAAACCCTAATGATGCCCCCACTCTTATAAATAGCAAGGTGCCATTCCCTTGCGAAGAGACATAGAGAGCTCCCCCCTAATAATCAGAGAGAAAATACACAGAGAGAGAGAAGCCAGGAGAGCAACACGAGGAGAGCAAGGAGAGTATTTCTTCGTCAACGCCAAGCAGATCTTCCCCGAGCCAAGGCTGCATACCGATCGTCCAAGGAGTAAGGCAGAGCGGCCGTCGCTTTCCCGAGCCTCTATCGTCACCCCCCAGAATCAAAAATAAACAATTGTACTTAGTTTGCTGTACCTAGGTTTTCGTCTCTAGGCTTTCTTTGTACAAGCGAGTTTGTAACGTGAAGTAAAAGTCCAGTCCTCCGATAATTGTTCTGCTCTTTTATATTTCATGGCAAACAACCTAGACTAGGGCTAGTGATAGGACACCCTGTCTCGTGTCCTCGTCGCGTGTACGTGACAAGAGACGCGCGTATCAGTGCTCGTTTTCAAAGGAAAACCACACAGGCAAAATCCAGTGCACGTGCTCGTACGTGTCCGACACGCCACGTGGGCCTGTGCAACTTGACACACGGGCTGACAGACGTTGCCCCATGATGTGTGTCAAGTTTCACGTGTCGGGGACGCGTGTCCGTGTCGAAAATAGGCCCAAGCAGCAGGGCATTCACAGCCCGCGTGCACGCGTGTGCACGACCGTGTATACACGTGTCCGTGCAGCCTAGATACGACACAAAGACACCACAAAAACTACATAACGTGTAAGCGAGACCTAAAACTAATTTTCTATTCAAACACAGACTCAAAAATCACACGAAATGCCTATTGGGGCATTTTATCAAACACCCTAAACTACACACTGATACGTGTCCAGAATGGACACGAAAGGACACAAAATTTTGGGGATTCCTATTCCTATAGTTAGGCTAGGTATAGGGCTCCCTAATGATGCAAAAATAACAGAGTTCTATGGTGAGGAAATGAAATTATCTATGAGTATTAAAAGCTCCAAAAACCTCCACAAAGAGTGCTTCTCTTGATGGCCAAATTCCTCCAACGAGCCCCAAAGCTAAGAACACTTGGTACCAACGGAAAGTAGAGGAAATTTAGGACTCAATACAATTTTTTTGGGTTAAAAAGGAATTAAAATAAATTTACTAGGATTTGTTGAAGATGGGACATACCTTCTTTCTAAAACTTGGCAAGAAAACCTAAGGGAGGCTAGCCCTAACATTGAGAGGCATTAAATAGGAAGGAAATGGGTTAAAAGTGGCTGCCATGGGCTGATTAGGGTTAGGGTTGGTTCATGGTGTGGGCCTATGGGCTATTAAGCCTAAGTCATTAATCATGACTTATGAAGTCATAAGCCATTTAGTCAAATCAACTCCAAATCTCTCCAAACAAGTTCCAATGACTTAACCCTCACTAAATTAGGTCAAACCAAGTTTACTTAACCTAACCAAGTGGTCTTAACCTAGGTCAGTCACTAGGTTAGTCTCCTAGTCAATACTAGTCAACCCTCATTCAAACAATTCTAAAATAAATTCTAAAAATTCCCATAAATTCAAATAAATTATAATAAATCTAAATAACCCTAAAATGTCAAAAATACCCTAATCACACGGCTAGGCTCTAGGGTAGGCAGTCTCTACTATTCACTAGTAAATCACCAAAAATTATAAGTCATAAATTTAAATAGTTTAAAAATAATTAAAAATCACTAAAAATCATAATATGAAATAAATATCATTAAATAATAATTATAATTACAAAATTTCAAAATTACCCTCATCTGGAAAACTGGGTGTTACACTAGGGTCAGCCACATACCGTCTCAACTGTGATACTTAGAATACGTTGTGGACCCCCACTAGCACAGGCGGCAAGTCTAGCCTGTATGCAACGTCACCGACTCTTCCGCTGATAACGAAAGGGCCGATGAAGCGCGGGCTAAGCTTCCCGCCTCCACCAAAATGTATCGTGCCACGAGTCGGAGATATCTTCAAGAAAACTTGGTCTCCGACCTAATCACAAGCAAGGTCTCAATTAATTATAATAAAGAAACATGATCAAAAATCACAAACAAACAAACATAAATCTAATCCTACTCTAATCTGTACCTCAAACTCCAATGGCCTCCGGTGGCTATCGGCCCAGTGCCGATGTCTGTCCTACGCCACGCGAAGTCTGTCCCTAATGAGCTTTACCTTCTCGGCTGCGTCAACAACTATCTCTAGCCCCAGTAAAGCTCGCTCACCAACATCATCCCAAGATAAGGGTGTATGACACCTACGCCCATACAGAGCCTCGAAAGGTGACATCTCAATACTGGCCTGGAAACTATTGTTGTAAGCAAACTCCACCAAATAAAGATGATCCTACCAGGAACCTCCAAAGTCCAGGACGCACGTCCGTAACATATCCTCAAGTGTCTGAATAGTCCGCTCCGACTGTCCGTCCGTCTGGGGTGGTATGCAGTACTAAACTTGAGCTGAGTGCCCAAGCTGGTCTGCAGACTCCTCCAGAAATAGGAAGTAAAACGACTATACCGATCTGAGACGATACTGACCGGAACCCCGTGAATCCTGACTATCTACCGCATATACATCTCCGCCAGCCTCTCTGTAGACGTACCCACCTTGAATGGCAAGAAGTGGGCCGATTCGGTCAACCTGTCCACGATGACCCAAATTGCGTCTTTCCTTCCTGTAGTACGCGGCAATCCTGATACGAAGTCCATAGTGATATGCTTCCATTTCCACTCGGGAATGGGCAGCGGCTGCAATAATCCACCGGGCCTCTGCCTCTCTGTCTTGACCTGCTGACAGACTAAACACCTAGCCACGAAGCGAGCCACCTCCCGCTTCATCCCTGACCATAAAATATGCTCCCTCAGATCTCGGTACATCTTGTTAGCACCCGGGTGTATAGAGTACTGACATCTGTGGGCCTCCTGCATAACCTGCTCCCTGAGATCTCCGCTGGGCACACATAACCTGGAACCGTGCCTCAAGGCACCATCCTCTGCAAGAGAAAACTCGCCCTCCAGCAATCCTGCTCGAACCTGCTCTCGGAGACACCGCAGAGCAACGTCCTCAAACTGAGCCGACTTGAGCCTCTCCACCAAGTCTAACTGAATCTGCATGCCCCATAACTGCATCTGCACTCCGGGCACGATCACCTCAATCCCAAGGCTCTCTAAGTCTGCGAGCAAATGTTGATCCATGGTCAAACACATGGCTGTCGGATACCTACTCAAGGCATCGGCAACCACGTTGGCCTTCCCTGGGTAATACTGAAGTAGGATGTCAAAATTCTTCATCAACTCTAGCCATCTGTGCTGTCCCATGTTCAACTCCTTCTGAGTGAACATATACTTTAAGCTCTTGTGATCTGTAAAGATCTCCACCCTCTCACCATACAGATAATGCTTCCACAACTTCAGAGCAAATATCACTGCTGCCATCTCCAGGTCGTGGGTAGGGTAGTTCTTCTCATGGGGACGTAATTACCTGGAAGCATAGGCAATCACCTTCCCATGCTGCTGTAAGACGCAACCCAGCCTCTTGCCTGAAGCATCACTATAAATAGTGAAACCACCTGATCCTGAAGGCAATGTCAGAATTGGGGCTGTCGTAAGCCGCTTCTTCAACTCATCAAAAGCTATCTGACACTCCTCTGACCAAACATACTCAGCATCCTTCCGGGTCAACCGAGTCAACGGTTCTGCAACCCGGGAGAAATCCTGCACAAATCTCCGATAATATCCTGCCAGCCCAGGAAACTCCTGATCTCTGCAACTGAAGTCGGCGCTGCCCATGCCTCAACTGCTATAATCTTCTTGGGGTCAACTGAGATACCATCTCCAGTCACCACATGCCCCAAGAAGTCCACCCGGTCCAAGAAGAACTCACACTTGGAGAGCATCCCGTAAAGCTGCTCCTTCCTGAGAATCTCCAGCACTATCCTCAAATGCTCCTCGTGCTCCTCCTTAGTCTTGGAATATATCAAGATATCGTCAATGAACACCACCATAAACTGATCCAGATACTGGTGGAAAACCTTGTTCATAAGGTTCATAAACATTGCTGGTGCATTGGTTAGCCCAAACGTCATAACCAAAAAACTCAAACTGCCCGTACCGCATCCTGAAAGCGGTTTTGGGAATATCCTCCCCCTTCACCTTCACCTGGTGATATCCCGACCTCAGATCAATCTTATAAAATATCGGAGCTCCGCTCAACTGGTCAAATAGATCGTCGATCCGCGGCAGTTGGTATTTGTTCTTGATCGTGAGGTTGTTGAGTCCCTATAGTCAATACACATCCGTACGGGCCCATCTTTCTTCGGCACAAACAACACTGGTGTACCCCATGGCGACGAACTCGAGCGGATGAAGCCCTTGTCCTGTAGCTCATCCACCTGCTTCTTCAGCTCCACCAGCTCGCTGTTGTTCACCCGATAGACATGCTGAGAGATGGGTTCCACTCCTGGAACCAAGTCTATCGAGAACTCTATGTCCCTTTCTGGTGGCAATCTCGACAACTCCTCAGGTAAAACATCCATATAATCTGCTATCAAGGGGTGTGGAATCGCCTGCTCCTCGACCGAGACTCCACAGAAGACTCTGATGCTCTGATCCGCCTGACGTCTGGAGTACTCGAACTCTGGCTCCCCCGGCGCTCTGAAGAGAACTCTATCCCCTCTGCAATCAATACTGGCGTGGTGCCTGCTCAACCAATCCATGCCTAGTACTATATAGTAGTTCGGCAATGGCATTAAGAGCAGGCTCACCTCCAACTCACGGCCTCCCAAAACTACTCTCCGACACTTACAAACATCACTCACGAGGATAATGCCACCCCCAATCGTGATCTTGTAAGTCCTAGGCAACGATTCAGCTATGATACCGTGTCTAATCACAAAAGATACTGATATGAAGCTATGTGAAGCATCGGAATTGAATAATGCAAAAGCTGGACTGGAGTCGAGAAGAATCGAACCTGCAATCAGCTCTCCGATGGCCTCCGCATCCTCTGCTGCCATGGCAAATCCTCGTCCCTGCTGGCCTCCCCTGGCCTGCTGCTGGTGCTGGACGAACCTCTGCTGCTGCGTCTGCAGGGCTGGTCCCCTCTGCTGGCCTGGTGGAGCTCTGACTGCTGCTCCCTGGGCTGCTCGTCCCATATGACACTCCCTCATCCGGTGGTCTGTTGAACCACACACTAAGCACTGGCCTAGCCTCTTCCGGCACTCATTGGTGACATGCCTGGGCTTCTTACAGTCGGCACAAGTGATAACCTGCCTCTGGCCCTGATGGTGCTGCCTCGGCTGCTGCTGCTGGTGAACTGGCCTCTGCTGAATCGACTGCGGCTGGAACTGCCTCAGCTGCTGGTGCTGAAAGTGGGGCCTCTTGGCCTGGCCTTCGCTGCTGCTGCCCCCAACTCGGTCTCGCCCCCTCTTGAGCCTAAGCTCAAGATCGTCCTCTGCCAACAAGGCTTCCGTCAAGATCTCCTTGAATGTGGCATCCCGGTTGCCCTTGGTCAAGGACTTGACCTCCTTGACTAGACCCTTCCGGAACCTCTGGGCCTTCGCCGTCTCGCTCAAGCCCTTTACAAACCTGCTGAGGCGGCCGAACTCCCCGGCGTACTCCTCCACTGAAAGGCTCCCCTGGACTAGGCTCTCAAACTGCGTCTCTAAGGCTCTGAGTGCTAAATCTGGGAAGAACTTCTTCTTGAAGAAGCCCTTGAACTGCTCCCAAGTCTGCCCAGCTACCCCCACCATGGGGTCTGACTGATACCAGGTGCGAGCAAGATCTCGCATCCGGCTAGCTGCGGCCTCGATCTGAAGATCTGCTGGTATCCTTGCTAGGCGGAAGATCTCCTCTATAAGCTCGATCCACTCATCGACATATAGGATCCCCTCTGTCCCCAGAAAGTCTCTGGTGCTCATCTTCTGAAACTGCTCGATCCCCGGTATCATCGGCTGATGGACCACTGGTCGAGCTGCAACCGTCGTAAGGGCCAACTCCATGCCCCTGTCCTGTCGAGCCTGCTACCGGTCCATAAACTGCTGGAAGTACGCGAACATCTGCACTGCATCCATATATCCCGTAGGCGGCGGCTGCTGGAAAGGATCCTCTGGGATGACCGGGTCCTGCCTCCAAGCCGGTGGAAGCATACCCCCTGCTGCTACTGCCGAGGTCTCAATACGAGCAGAGGTTACAGGAGCTGCAGTCCCCTGGCCCCGCTGTACTGGCTGGAAGGTAGCAGTCCCCTCCATAGCATCTCTAAGAATGGTATGCTGCGATCGAGTCTCTACCATCCTGAAGATAGACAAACAAGAGTATCAATTTCTGAGAAAGAAGCGAAATAACAAAGGCGGACAGTTAAAATTCAAAGGATCAGCTGACAATAAGGATTAGATGGCAATAAAAGAATTTTTCCTAAAGTGATTGAGTACCTTAAAATTAATGTCCTATATCCTACTGCAGGCTGTAGTGATACTATAATTCGAATACCACTACACTTCTAGTCTAGACCTGCATGGGCCACCACTAAAAATGTGTCATGACCCGCACCCTAGAGTAAGGGCACGAGACGTGGGTACGTCCAGCCTACGCCGTAGTGTCGATGGTAGAACTCTGTCCTAGGTCAACATACATCCAGCAATATATCTCTAAACAGTTTATACTCCCCGAATAGGGGTGACATAGCAGTAAATGAACTCAATCACAACTAAGGAAGAGATAGCATGATATGAAATAGAACTCAAGGAAAAATAGATAATAAAGTAGTCTAAGATAATCCCAGCAAATATCCAGAGGTACATGGTCTCAGATACTGAATGAAAGAATATATACAACTCAACATCTCTAAACAGAAAGTAAGTCTAGCTAAACATGTCTCAAGACTACATAAAATAAGATAAGCCTAACTAAACTAGTCTAGGCAATGGGGGTGATGTCCTCAGCTAGAGCTGGGACCTCCTGAGGGTCCAGCTCGCAAGTGTCATCTAAGGCTTCCCCGTAGAAAGTATCCAGGCAGGCCTCATCCTCGTCCTCTGTAATATTTTCAACAGGTCCAGTCAGGACAGGAGCGAGCACAGTATATCTCAACAGTTCATAGCAGGTTAGAAAATATAATCATGCAGTAAAGTAAGATACAGGTACTGAAAGAAATGCGGTATGTAAACAGAGAGAAAACTGTAATAGAAATATCTACTATAAATAGAGAACTAACATGTGGATAGTGAGTCAGAGTACAACATAGACATGTAAATGGCATGGGATGATTCTGATGCTACACTATGGAATGATTCTGATGCTACACTAATGGTGTATTATTCACATGTCCACTTCTACTCCCCCGTACCCCCAATGAATACACAAGGATCCAACCAGGTTATGTTATGATTCCATGCAAAGGCCCACAAAGGATGGTACATGGAAGTCCCATAAATGGGGATTCTAGAAGATTTTAGGATACCCAGTAAATGGGATAAGGATTCTAGGAGACTCTGTGATCATAAGAGTATATGTCACAAGTAATCAAAGAACCAATGAAGCATAGTGATACGCCATGTAAGTGAAACGCACAGAACATGTAGTACCCGATGCTCCCTAAGGATAACATCTCAAGAAGGGATCTAAATAGTACCAATCCGTGTGACCGACGTGACAGTAACAAGTAAAGTAATTTAATACAAAAAATAATTCTAAGCAGGATATGAAATGATCAGAGAATGTACTCGCCTGGTATCTGAGTGTCCAATATGAAAGTACTGTCCGAAGAGTGGTGTCTGGCTCCTAATCAGAATAGTACAAGTCACAACAAGTTTAAAATGGTAAAATAAAGTTCTACTATGCACTCTACATGATTTTAGGTCAATCTAGGCCAAAGTCAACTCTTGGTCAACCTTGGTTAACCAAGAAGTCAAACCGAAGTCAACTATGGTCAAACTAGGTCAACCAAGTTTAAATTAGGTCAAACTAGTCTACATAGTCTAATCAAGCCTAGCTTAGTACTGCTACACAATCACTAGGTCAAACCAACATCACACATACACAATTATTAAACACATATATCTATGTACCCTATATATACATTACATACCTATATGATATCTATACATAAATAGATATTCATATATATTATATATTCACAATACCTTATTAACTTATATATATACATGATATATAGGGAGAGAGCATGTGTGTGTGTGGGTGTAACTGTGAGTGAGGAAATTGTGTGTGTGTGTGACTGAAACATAGGGGTGTGAAGAGTGAACATGGTGTCACTGCTATGTGTGTGAGTGAGTGAAGAGTGAAGGATGAGCAAATGTGTGTGATAGCTAAATGAAATTGAAATCTGGAAAAATAGTGGCAATGTATACATATGTAAAATCTGGAAAACAGTGGCTTGGGAAATATCAGAAATAGTGAAGGGTATTAGGAACCCAGTGGTGTACATTGTGTTCATGTGCCAAAGGAAAGAAATCAATGTATTAGAAAACTGGAAACACATAATCAGTTAACATTTGAAATCAAAAAAATAGTTGACAGTTACCATGTAGCAGTGAGCTAGTACTTGTCTAAGGGTTCACATTAACAGATCATTCAAGTTTAGTTTAAGGGAAGAAAATCATTTCCCAGTTTAATAAGAGAACATGACAGTTCTCAAAGCCAATGATAGTTCATAATGAATAGATTCCCAGGTTAATAAGAACTGGAAATCAATGCTCAGATATTTGGTTTAAGGAATCATGTGACTAGTTCAATAGGGAAACTTATCTCAGGTTTTGAACTAAATAGTGTATCAAATGTACATTTCAAATCCAAATAACATTTGAACTTCTCCTACATCCATTCAACATAACAATGAACCTTCACAACCTAAACTTGGTATCTATTGATCAGACAATTTACCATAGTTAAATATACATGATGTTTTAATCCTTATGCCAATCGAACAAGGAACAAACAGTGAACCATTTCACTGTTACACAACAGTATCAGGTGTACAGGGATTCAGAAATCCAACTCATGTGTCGAAATCCATTTGATGCACATAAAACCAATTCTAATATGTAAGACTAATCTACCATGCACTAATACACATGTTCAGGATTTAAAATTATAATTTAATCACTAATAAAACAAGTTGAAACTGGAATGAATTTAGGGATTCCTCAATAGAACAATGTATCAGGAATTGGTATCAGCCATATCATTTATTCTATCATTCGAAACCCAAATTTCCACATTAACCCAATCTAACATGTAAACCTAATATAATCAGAGATTAACAGCACATTTAGGATCTATCTAATTAATTAAAACGCAATTTAAAAGCATTAAAGTCAATTTAACACAAGAACACAATTTTAGAATACTGGTACACACAGTGTACGACACGTACACAGGCAAATACGTGTCCGATACAACACGAGGGGTCGAACCACTTGGGGGACCCCGTGTCAGTCACGGACACGACACGTGTGTCAATTTTCGTGGGTCGACATGGCGTGTCCAGCTCAGAAACCAGCCCGAGTAGCAGTGGATTAACCTGCCAGTGTGCGCGTACGCACGATCGCATGTCCACGTGCCTGTGTCGACTCAACCCAACACTAATTCATGCTCAGAGCAAAAGAAATGCATAACCGACATCAAAAACAATTTTCCTATTCAAAAAGGTTGCACAAAAAGAATCGAAATGCCCTTTGAGGCATTTCGACAAACACCAATGAGCAGTTCCTGATACGTGTCCAAAACGGACACAAAACCTATGAAACTCGACACGAAACCAATGCAACCACTTAGGGGACTCCTAGGGCTTCCTAAATGTATAAAGAAATCAAAATTTCTTTGAGAAATGAAGAAGTTACCTATAGATGAACTTCTAGAAAAATCCTCCTTTGTTGAGCTCCTCTCCTTGATATCCCAATCCAACAAATCAATAACAAACTGAAATAGAACTCCAATAACAGCAAGTATAGGTATATTAAAACCTAATGGAAGAGATTTGAATGAAAAAGGACATGAAATGGAATTTCTAGGGATTAAATAAAATAGGAACAAACCTCTTTCTAAACTTGAGCTTTCCTAAAAAGAGGCAACCCTAAACTAAGAGAGTATTTATAGGGTGGTGTTCCCACTGAGGATAGGGTGGCCGGCCAAATAATCTAGGGCTAGGGTTTTGGTAATTCTTGGGCTTTGGGCCAATCTACAAGGCTATGACTTAAATTGATTTATCAAAGGTTCTAAATCATAAGCCATGACTTATGACTTTCTAATTCCTAGTGCTAACTAGAGTCTATTGACGAAACCAATGGTTAGCTTAGGTTAGACTAGAGTCATATAACCTAACCAAGTCCATACAAACTATGGTTAGCTTCTAGGTTGGTCTACAAGGGTCAAAACTAGTCAAAGTCAACCTAGTCAACCCTCAACCAAATAATTCTAAAATAATTCCTAAAAATTTACATAAATTCAAATAAATTCTAATAAATTTAATTTACCCCAAAAATGTCAAAAATATCCTCAAGCTAGAAATGTGGTAGTGATAAGTTATACCCCGAGAAGCCATCATGAATGACATGCGTTCGAAGCCGCATGTGTTGTCGATCATGATGTCTATAATAGGGCAGGGGAATTCATCTTTGGGACATATCTTGTTCAGATTGCGGAAGTCGATGCAGATTTGAATCTTCTCATTCTTCTTGAGGATCGGAACTATGTTGGCAACCCAGTTTGGATGTTGTTCCTCACGAATGAAGCTGTTGGCTATTAGCTTGTTGACTTTGACTTCGATTGCATCTATGATGCCCGGGCGGAAGCGTCGCTGTTGTTGTTTGATCGGCTTTACATCTGGCCGAATGTTGAGCTTGTGGAGGGCAACCTCGGGGTTTAGTCCTGGCATGTCTTCATAGCTCCAGGCGAACACATCAATGTATTCTATGACGAGTTCCAGTAGTGATTCTCGTTCTTCGTCTGTCAGGCTTTTAGTGACGAAGATTAGTTTTGGAGAAGATTCGTTACCGAGGTCGACCTGTATAACCTAATCTTCAGTAGGAGGTTCTCTCTGTTCGAACCGCTTTTCCCATTGTGCATCCAGCTGTTGGGCCCACGGCTCTAACTCGAGGATTTCAGGAATGTCTTCATCTTCTTCGTAAGCGTCGGCGAATGCCATATTGACGGACCAGACTTGCCTGAGTATGTCCCCGATGCTGACATCTGAATTGGAAGTCGGTGATCCGGTTGAGTGTGAATGCCAATCGTATTCCTCGTCTGAGCTTTCAGGGGTTGTAGCGGGTGTGACATAACCTAGCCCACATCTGGTTTTGTTGTAGTAGTCTCGTGGTTTTCCAGTCGGGACTGGCGGCTTTAAACGTAATCGTTGACCCGTGCCGTAGTTTAAGCCTGGCGTAGTCTCCAGATCATACCCCTGTTTTTGCATGAGATATTTGGATTAGGGGCTATACAGATAAAGAGGCAATCTTCCGGCATCTGATTCGAGATCGACCTTCTCTATGGTGAAGGGCTGTAGGTCGTCCTTCCGGCCGAAGATGATTGGATGGTCTCCTCCCTCGATTATACGGTAAGCATCTTCCACTAGAGTAAGCTGGTTTGTGGTATAAACATTTGTCACCTGTGTGTGTAGGTGAGTGCCTATACCGTGTTCCATAGCATACATTGTACAAAGCTTATTAAGCTTGAGGTAGTTCAAAGATAGCCCTTTATTGATGAAGTAAGGTATCTTTTCTAGCAGGATTACATCATCTACGGAGGGAACATCAGTGTGGGTAGCCATATACTTGGCCAATTATGGTTCTTCTTCGGTCACCCCTGTATAAATGAAGACTGAGAGGATGACTTGGCAGCTTGATCATCAGGGGTTCTGTTGGTGGAGCCGAACGTGGAGTTGTTGGGAAACTAGCGGCCCCCAGTTTGGTACTCGATGCTGGGCGGAGTGTTGTTGGCTCGCTAGAAGCCCCCGACTTTGCATCGGGGTGACGATTCTTCTTGGGAAGACGTATCGTCATTGGCTTATCGGAGGTATTGAGCTTCTCCGTTTGTCGCTGGCCGACTCTAGGCAGTCTGATTGTCAGTGGCGCCGTTGTAGGTCTTGGCGCTTGGTCGGACCTTGGTAGCCAGATTATCATTTGCCCTTCTTGTGCCGAGAGGCTGATTGCGTCCTTACGCAGAGCGGCCGTAAGGGGTGCGGACTTGCCAGGTTTGCGAGCTTGAAGGTAGATCGTCAGAGGTTCTTCTGATCCTGAGGATGCCTCTGTTCGAGCTTGTACATCTTTATCCAGGTGCCTCTTCAACTTCTCGTATAGGCAGGAGTCTGAGTAGTAGGATTCGACCCCTTTGAAGGAATCGATGTCGACAAATTCTGTCCTCACGAAGCCGTGTTTGTCGACATACTTGAAGCACTAGTGCAGCGTGGAAGGCACGATCATATAATCGTGTATCCAAGGGCGCCCCCAAGAGGATATTGTCGGAAGTGTCCACATCTATGACATAACATGTTACTTCTGATTGGAGATCGCCAATTTGGCACTTAAAGCGAATCTTTCCGATCGGGTAGCTACTGCCCGAATTGAAACCACTGATGGCGGTGCTTGTTGGTGTCGGACGATGCATAGGAATGTGGAGATGATGTAACAGACCCTTCGGAATGATGCTTATGGAAGAACCAGGATCAATGTGCATCCGATCCACCTTTACGTCACCGATGTATCCAGTGTAGTATAACGGACGATCGTACAGGTTGGTCTTAATGAGCATATCTTGTGGAGTGAAGACAATATTGGGTATCGCTCCTGTCCAAGCACTGTCTTAGAGATTTGCAGGCAGGTTTTCTCTTGTGAGGTTGACCTGAGCCAGATAGGCGTCGGCATTTTGGAGTACATCGCTCAAAGCCGCACGAACATCCTTTGAGAGTCTCAGGAGCTCGTATAATGACAATTTGGCCGGTGTGTTGGCCAATTGTGCCAAGATGTCGAAGTTGTAGGGCCTTTCCAGCCCCTGAGGTGCCTCTTTTCGGAGGGACTTGTCAAAGCGAGTCTCCTTTAGCCTAGGCTTGTCGATCGTCGGAGGCTGAGAAGGTCCTGGAGTGTCAGCGGTAGCTGGCTAATGATCTTCAGCCGAGTTATCAGCCACAGGTTGGGATTGTGCCCCAGAACGAGTAACGACAGCCGTGACTTCTTCGACATCTGCCGAGATTGTGCGGCAGGATCTGACTTTTCCACTCTTCTTCTTACGAATGGAAGGTGATGGATTAAGTCACTTCATATACCAAGTCTGGATGGACCCACATGACCTCCCCTCGTGATGTGGTGAGGGGAACTAGGCCAGCAGCCTGATCCCGAGGAGGTGGAAGATTAGCAATCTCCATTATCGCCACAGGAATGGATACTATACCGTCTTGAGTTTCTGTTGGAGGGAAGCTGCCAAATTATACTGACACCATATTGGCTGCCATGGGTACCTCTTCGAAATCAATGGCCAGAGCATTCGAATCGATGAGATGTTGGATGTATCGTTTCAGTTGGTAGCAGTCGTGTGTAGCATGGGGGACGTAGCGGTGGTAATGGCAGTACTTTGGGCTCTCTATTTCTGTCGGCCGAGGTTCCCGCCTTGGTGGAGGGAGCTGAATTCTGCCTCCTTTTATGAACGTGTCCAAGATGGGCTTGACGTGGCCGTCTTCGAAGGAGTAGGTCATTTGCGGCCATTGTTTGTCCGTCGATTTTGACTCAGGTTTCTGGGCTGTGTCGGCCACCATAGCCTGCTTACCCTTGTTGTCCCGATTGTTTGAGGAGTTACCACCATTGTTGCTGTTGGTATTAGGGCGCTTGTCCTTGTCCTCTCCCTCTGAGATGTGCAATCCCAGTTGACGAGCCTTCTTCAACAGTTCTTCGGTGCTAGTGGCACTGATGATAAACGTCTTCCAGTCCTTAAATTGACTTTCGCCCATCCAGAGACTGATTGTTGGCAGTAGTCTCTTTTGACAAATTTTAATTAAGGAGGAATCTGGATTACCAGATGGTAACTTCATTACGGTTTAGCAAAACCGCTCAATATAGTTCCTTGTCAGCTCCTTCTCTCTTTGGACGACATCCATGAGGGTGGACATTGTGACGTCCTGTCCTACTTCGTAGAATCTCTCCAAAAATATGCGCTTGAAGCTGGCGAAGGAGTGGATGCAGTTGTCTCGCAGGTTACAGTATCAGTTGAAGGCGACTCCTTCCAATGCCCCAATGAATAATCGTGTGAGGATGGCATCGTCATGGGGCAGATGGTCGATGGTGACCTCGAAGTAAGTGATGTACCGACTTGTGGAGGTCTGGCCATCATAGGGATTAATATTGAACTGCTTATATCTTGGTGGGAAGGGGACATCCCCCCATGCAGCAGGGTATGGTTGCCGTATTCTGAGGTCTTGGAAGTTTTCTCGAGCGTAAAACATGGCTCGGAGCTCCTGGACCTCTCTTCTTGCTTCTCTGGCCTCATCCGCAGCGGTGGGAGCCGTCATTTCAGGAGGATTATTGCCCGGGTTTGGTGTCGCTGAATTTGAGTCTGCATTGACCGCGGGACCCGTGCTTGTTTGGCCAGGCGTCCCTCCTTACAGAGTTGGGAGGGCCACTTTGATCTCGTCTACAGACTTGACCAAGGCGTGCAGTATGGCCTCCAGAGTGTCGATGCATTGGCGATCACAGGAACCACCTTGATTGCTGTCCGTCTTGAACACCGTCCTTACATGAGGAGAGATAGAAGGAACGGTGGAGGACGTACCCTCCGAATTATACCCCTGTACCGAGAAGTTATCGGGGTAAGTGGGAATGTTCTCCTTTAGTTCGGACTCAGAAGGAATAGTACCTCCAGCTTTAGAGCTTGCTTCATCTTGAGAGTCGTGGATGTCCTCGGGGACGTCGGTATCAGCTGTATCTGATGGAAGAGTTGTTTCCCTGGGCTCATCTTCTTGGAACATCGGATTATCGTGGATGTTCTGAGGAGTGCTACCCCCAGTTTTAGTAACCCCCAGTGGTGTGGATGATGAATCTCCTACTGTAGTAGATTTCGTCTTCGAACGGGTACCTTGGAAAACTTTGGTGGTGGATAAACGTTTAGATGACAGTTTCTTAGTCAAAATGGTTGAGATCTTCGGGCTGGAAATGTTTATCTTCTTCCCTCTCCCATCGGCGAGGATTTTCTGAGTGGAGTTGCAACAGACGACGGGTGGCGCCTCATCCTCTGAGCTCAGCTGTTGTAATCTCTGGAAGACGGACTGCCGGTCTTTTCGTATTGTTTCATTGTTGCAACAGCAGTTGACGATGATTTGGGTGCAGTGACGTCCGTGGGAGGACTCTTCGTATACCGGGGCCTCTTCTCTTTCTTGCGTTTGTAGAGTATAACCTCATGCAAGTCGGACGGGTCTGGAACGACCTTGTTTGCTCCCTGGGTTTTGGAAGACTTTTGGGAACCACCCTGTCCGTTTGCCGCCGGGGGCTGGACTCGAGTGGTTCTGTACAACTTCACATCAGAGGCTTGCATAACAGTATATGGAGCGCTCGGATGGTCAGAGGTTGGGACAGCCGACTGAGCTCGCCGAGCTCGTGCTGCCCTTGACTTCTTCACTCGGACACCTGAAGGCGTATAGTAGGAAGAGTCAAAGTGGTGCTGGAGAGAGTCAGGTATGTCTTCTTGAGAGTACGAGAGATCAGGACCATAGGAGAGGCGATCGAAGACTGAGCCGCGTGGAGCGGGCGTCTTGCAACTGGAATCAATAGTCTTCATGCGGCTGGCAGTCGTAGCCGTATGGGCTTTCCTCATGCGGCTGGAAGTCTCAGCCGCATAGATCTTCTCCATGCGGCTGGGAATCTTAGCCGCCTGAGTATTATGTGTTCGGCTGGCATTTCGGCCGCATGGTCATCAAGCATGCGGCTGGCAAGTTTGGCCGCATGAGTCTTCGTCTTACGGCTAGTGCCTTTATTCGGCTTCTTCCTGGAGCACATAGAATCACTCTTTCCCCTGCAAGTCCAGCATCGTAGTGCTTTCCTCTACCGGACTTGGGGACAGCAGAGTCCTCTATTGCTTGAAGTGGAGCCGCATGAGAGTTGCCTTCGCCATTTTGGGCAGCAGAGAGTACTCCGTCCAGAGCTTGGGGAGGGGCGAATGACTTTGGCCTCCACTTCCTGCGAGCCTTCTTTGTACGGGTTCGCTTCTGGACTGGGCCACCGCTTCCTTCAAAGATTATTTCTTCGAATGCCTGTTGGTCGAAGCGGACGACCATCTTCTGTTGTGTGGAGCCAAGTTTGGCTGCATCCGATTGCGTCACCAACTCCTCAGCCGTGGAGAAGTTAGTCCCCAGCAGAGTCGCCATTGTGTTTGCCATGAAATATAAAAGAACAGAACAATTATCGGAGGACTGGACTTTTACTCCACAATACAAACTCGCTTGTACAAAGAAAGCCTAGGGACGAAAACCTAGGTACAACAATCTAAGTACAATTATTTATTTTAGATTCTGGGAGGGTGACGGTAGAGGCCCGGGAAAGCGACGGCAGCTCTGCCTTACTCCTTGGACGATCGGATGCAGCCTTGGCTCCGGGGTAGATCTGCTTGGCGTTGAAGAAATGTTCTCCTTATTCTCTCTCTTTAAGTCTCTCCAGGTGCTCTGGTGCTCTTCTCTCCAAAAAAAGGTCCTCTTTGCAAGGGAATGGCACCTTGCCATTTATAGGAGTGGGATGCAATCATTAGGGTTTGCGATGATTGCCTCCTTAATATGTCGGCGGTTAAGGACCAATTAATCTGGGCCCTTCATTCTGATTGTAGCAAATCTAGGTAATTAATGTAGATTGCATCAAATCTCTGTGGGCAATAAATGTTGATTGCCATGAATTTTTGCGACCTGCCACGTGTCCAATTTGCTCGATTTAACTTGATCTGGGCAATTATGGTGATTGCAACAAATCTGATTTTGTTAGGATTTGTCAGCATCTATAATTCCAGGAAGATAAGACTGCCACGTGTCTCAGTTGTCGTGAAAAGTGCCACGTGTCTCCACTGGATTATCTTGGCAGAGCCACATATGAGTGGGCCGCATGAGGATGAATGGCCGTATGAAGATGGGAAGCCGCATAGGGATGAACAGCCGCATGAAGGTGGGCAGCCGCATGGGGATAGGCAGCCGCATGCTGATGGGCGGCCACATAAAGGATGCAGCCGCATGACAGTGGGCAGCCGCATGGGGATAGGCAGCCGCATGCTGATGGGCCGCCGCATAAAGGATGCAGCCGCATGACGATGGGCGGCCGCATAAAGGATACAGCCGCATGAAGATGGGCGACCGCATGAAATGGACAGCCGCATGGAGTGGTCGGTCGCATAAATGCAGCAGCCGCATGCCTCGGTATTTGGTGGATTCTGCCAACTGTGAGAAGATTTTCTCCTCTTCCCTAAGAACGCGCCTTTATGTCAGTCATTATTGTGCCTTTATGTCAAAGCTGTCATTTGTCACAGCTGTCAGCCGTCAGGGCATTAAATGCAGCCAAAAGATGAGGAGAGAAATGGTTGAAGGCCACGTGGCTCTGGGTCGATTCGAGCCGCATAGACGTGTGAGCCGTATGGACCCCTGAGCCGCATGGGCTCTCTGAGCTGCATGGAGATCCTTGGCCGCATAGACCTTTCTTTATTCTTTTCCATGCTTCTAGAACAACCGACCACTTACCACATAGTGACGCCGTACTCATACGATTATTCTTCGGAGCATTGGAGGGGATCACGTTCGATTGGTATCGCAACCTTCCGGACAACTGCATCCAATCTTTTGATGCCTCAAGCACATGTTCCTAGAAAGATTCTACGAAGTGGGACATGACAATGTCATCCCTCATGGACGTCGTTCAGGGGAGAGGGAGCTAACAAGAAACTAAATCGAGCGGTTCCGCCAAACTGCAATAAAATTGCCCCAAGGGAACCCCGAAAGCTCCTTGATTGAAATCTGCCAAAAGAAGTTGCTCCCCGCAATCCGCCTCTGGATGGGTGAAGATCAGTTCAAGGATTGGACGACCCTCGTCATAAGCGCCACTAATGCAGAGACAAAGTTAAAGAAGGCTCGCCAGCTGGGACTACAGACCCCGGATGGAGGTGTCAAAGGCAAACGTCCTGGTACTACCTCTAATAACAACAACACTGAGGGCACCTCCAATAAATAGGACAACAAAGGCAAACAGGCCCTGGTCGCTGATTCAACCAAGAAGCCTGAATAAAAGCAGAAAGAAGCTCAGTGGCCCAAGATGAATTACTCATTCGAAGATAGTCATGCCAAGCCTATCTTTGACATGCTCTTGCAAGGGGACAGGATCCAACTCCCTCCCCCAAGGCGCGAGCCTCGAGCGACAGAGATGGAGGAGCCAAAATACTGCCATTTTTGCCGCTATGTTCATTATGCCACTCATGACTGCTTTAAATAAAGCGGTACATCCAGAATCTTATTGACTCCAAGGCTCTGTCGCTAGACTTTGAAGAGGTTACCGTGGCGGCAAACATGTATCAATTGAGTTCGGTAACTTCCCTCCAATAAGTACTCAAGACAGGATAATACCTATCCCCCGGGCAACGATGGAGGTTACTAATTTCCCCCTGTCCGGGACCAGACGACTGGCTTGGTACCTCTCACCACGTCAAGAGAAGAAATCATGATAGTGTACCCAGATTTAGTGCCCGAAGTTACCCATGCGGTGTCATCTCCAGCCAATAAGAAGAAGGGTAGGAAGTCCAGATCCTGCCATACAATTTTAGCCGAAGCTGAAGAGGCGGCGGCCGTTGTTACCCGGTCTGGGGCACAAGTCGAGTCCACTCCGGGTAGTTCAGTTGAAGACCCTCAGCCAGCAACGCTGATGCCATTGATGTTCCGAGGCCATCTCAGCCTCCATCGGTAGACAAGGCCAAACCGAAAGAAACCCGCTTCGACAGGCCGCTCCGTAAAAATGCACCTCAAGGGCTAGAAAGACCTTACAACTTTGACACATTAGTACAATTGGCTAATACGCCCGTAAAGTTGTCCTTATACGAGCTCCTAAGGCTCTCCAAATATCTTCCTGTCGTATTGAATGAAGCGCTCGAGAATGCTGACGCCTACTTAGCCCAGACCAAACCGGCATGGGAAGACTCGTCAACAGATCTCCAGGACAGCAACTGTACGGATGCAATACCCAACATCGTATTCACCCCATAGGACATATTGATCAAGACCAACTTGCTTGATCGCCCCTTGTACTACACTGGAAATATAGGTGACATCAAGGTGGATCGGATGAACATCGATCCTGGCTCCTCGATAAGCATAATCCCGAAAAGCTTACTTAAAGTCCTCGGCATCCCTATGCACCGGCTAGCGGCGCCAACACTGCTATTAGCGGTTTCAACTCGGGAAGAAGCTATCCCTTAGGAAAGATCCGATTGAAATATCAGATCGGCGACCTTGAGGACGGAGGTTACCTGCTACGTCATAGATGCAGATACGTCCTATAATATCCTCCTGGGACGTTCGTGGATACATGACTACATGATCGTGCCGTCCACCCACCACCAATGGTTCAAGTTTGTCAGTAAGCACGGCTTCGTATAGACTGAATTCGCCGACATCGATCCCTTCAAGGGGGTTGAGTCTTATTATTCTTCGGAGGCATGTCTATATGATGAATCCAAGAAACACATAAATGATGAACTGGAGGCCATCACAGGACCAGAGGAACCCTTGAGAATTCATCTCCAGGCCCGTAAACCGGGCAAAGCTGTACCCCTTGTCGCAACTTTGCATAAAAAGGTGCCCGGTTCTCTCGTCCCAGCTGCGCAGTCGGAACCGATGGTCATCCAACTCCCAAGGTCCAGCCAAGAGGAAAAGCTCGTCATAGGGCCGATGGTGATCCGGTTGCCAAAATCGAAGCCGAAGCGACCGGAAGTTGCGAGGCCCTCTGGGAGCCGATGGTGATCCGATTGCCAAGATCAAGTCAAAAGCAATCGAAAGACACGAAGTCCTCTACCGAGCCGATGGTTATCCGTCTTCCCAATACAAGCCAGCAACTAAGTGTAGATTCGAGACCCTCAGTCAAGCCAATGCCACAAGCTAAACCCTTGGTGGTCAAGTTGCCCAAGAAAGCGTCCCAACCTCTGGTCACGTAGGGGGTAGCTGAAGAGGATGCAGAACTCGCGAAGTATCTTATTGCAAAGGTGGATAGTCCCTCTCCTGATGAAGTAATCCATCTGGACAAAATTCCTTATTTTATCAGTAAGAGGCTGCTATTGAACTATCCTGAGTGTAATAAACTCAATTTAATGTATACTGTGGGACTCGTTCGGGACATTAACCTGCACACATAGGTAACAACCGTCCATACCGCAAACAGACTTACTCCCATAAAAGATGCCTACTTCCTAGTCCCAGACAGAAGAGAAGGGGATCACACGATCATCTTTAGCCAAAAAGAAGGTCCTCAACACTTCATGTCTCAAGAGTTTGATCTCGAACCCGATACTGGAAGATTATCACTCTACTTGTATAGTCCTCAAGCCAAGTACTTCATGTAAAAGCAGGGGTATGACATGGATGCTACTCCAGGTCTGAATTACGACAACAGTCGACGATCGCCTCTGCAGCTGTCAACCCCGTCAAGAAAACCTCGGGATTATTACGATAAATCCAAATATGGCCTCGGATATATTACACCAGCAGCAACACCCAAGAGCTCCGATGAGGAATGCGAGTAGCATTCTCACTTATCCGAATCACCTACATATGATTTTGATAATAGCATTGGAGATATGTTCAGGCAGACATTATCTATCAATATGGCATCTGCTGACATTGAAGAGGAAGACGAAGATCTACTCGAACCTCTTGAATTGGAGCCATGGGTCCAACAACTGGATGCACAATGGGATAAGTGCTTTGAGCTACGTGACCCTCCCACTGAAGATGATGTCATGCAAGTTAACCTTGTAATGAATCCTCTCAAAAGCCAATCTTCTTCAGTAAAAGCCTGACAGACGGCGAGCGGGAGTCGGTGTTGCAACTCGTCAGAGAGTATATCGACGTCTTTTCCTGGAGCTATGAAGACATGCCAGGGCTAAACCCCGAGATTGCACTTCATAAGCTCAATATTCATCCGGACGTGAAACCAGTCAAGCAACTGCAACGGCGGTTCCGTCCAGACAAGATAAACTCCATCGAAGCGGAAGTAAACAAGCTTATAGCTAGCGGTTTCATCCGCGAGGAGTAGCACCCAGACTGGATAGCTAATATAGTACCAGTCGTCAAGAAGAACGGAAAGATCCGAATCTGCAGACTTTTGCAATCTGAATGCGGTATGTCCTAAGGATGAATTTTCTCTTCCTATTACCGACATAATGATCGATAATACGTGTGACTTCGAGCACTTGTCCTTTATGGACGGCTTTTTAGGATACAATCAAATCAAAATATCTCCTGGCGATGAGAAGCATACGTCATTTCGAACACCGATTGACGTGTATTGCTATACAGTCGTACCCTTCGGCCTGAAGAATGCCGGTGCTACGTATCAACGTGCTATGAGTGTCATCTTCAGAGATCACTTGTGCAAGACGGTGGAGTGTTATCTTGACAACATCGTCGTCAAAAGTCACTCCAAGGATGATCACTTACACGATTTGAGAACAGTGTTCGACCTTATGCGAGCGCATAATCTGAAGATGAACCCTACCAAGTCCTTCCTCGGTGTAGCCAGCAGAAAGTTCTTGGGCTTCGTCATTACTTCCCAGGACATTCACATAGACCCCGATAAGACAAAGGCAATCCTGGAGATGAGTCCACCGAGGAACCTTCGTGAACTCCGCGGTCTTCAGAAAAGACTAGCCTACATCAGGAGGTTCATGTCTAACCTCTCCGGGCGATGTCAACCCTTCACACAACTCATAAAAAAAGGCTTCTCTTTTATATGAAATAAGGATTGTCAACGCGCCTTTGATGATATTAAGGAATACTTACGAATCTGCCAGTTCTGGAAGCCCCGATCACCGAAAAGCCCTTCCTGCTCTATGTACGGGTGATGAAACACTCCCTTGGTGCCTTGCTAGCACAAAACAATGATGCGGGGCAAGAATAAGCGATCTATTATCTCAGTCGAATGATGGTGGGGTCGGAGTATAGGTACGCCGCCGTGGAGAAGGAATGCCTTACCTTGGTGTTCGCCATTCAGAAAACACGATACTATGTGTCAGGACAGACCATCCATGTTATCTTGCGAGTTAATTCCCTCAGTGTTCTCATGACCAAGCCACATGGGCGTTACTGTTATCCCCCTACGACATGGTCTTCGTTCCACAGAAGGCTGCCAAAGGTCAAGCCTTGGCCGACTTCCTAGCAGCCCATCCAGGCTCAGAAACAGCCAGGATCTATGAAAAAATCTCAGATGAAGTCGTTGACTCAAACGTGACTTCACATGATATCATTTGGCAAATGTTCTTCGATGGTGCTTCAAGAACAGGGCCACGAGGTGATATCGTCGCTGGAGTCGGGGTAGTATTAATTTCTCCCTCTGGGTTGGTGGTCAACCGGGCATATTCTCTCACAGAACCCTGTTCAAACAATGTAGCCGAATATAACGCTTTGGTCATCGGGCTCTGACTGGCAAAAGAGGTGGGAGTCGAATACCTAGAAGCATATGGCGACTCGCAGTTGATCGTCAATCAAATCCGAGGCTCTTACGAGGTTCGTAACGTGGACCTGATTCCTTATCATCAGACAACAATTGCCATCATAGCAACCTTGGTGGGGTTCTTTATAAAACATGTTCCTAGGCTCCAGAATATTGAAGCCGATGCCCTAGCGGGCCTCGCCGCTTCTTTGGCGGTTCCAAATTATGCTCATTATTTAGTTGACGATATAGGCCATAAGCTGGTCTGTCCCAAGATCAACGTTCAACTGGATACGAGTTACTCCGCCTAGATGACCAATGATGTGCAAGATTGGAGACTCCCGTTCATCGACTTCACAGTCTACGGAATCCTGCCAGAGAATGTGAAAGCAGCAACTTCAATCAGAAGGCGTTCTCTCAGATTCTTTTATGACACAGAAACAAAAATGTTGTACCGACGATCTTACGACGGACTACTGTTAAAATGTCTGTGAAATACAGAAGCCAAAGAAGCCTTACGCGAGGCTCACGATGACATTTACGAGGCTCACCAACCGGGCCCGAAGTTGTAGGACCGTCTCCGTCGGATGGATTACTACTGGCCTACGATGGTAGCAGACGCAGTCGATTATGCAAAAAAGTACAAGGCATGTAAGATCCATGCAGATTTCATACATCTTCCATCTGAATTGTTGCACCTAATGGTAGCCTCTTGGCCATTTGAAGCATGGGGAATGGGCATTGTTGGCACAATCACCCCACCGTCGTCCAAAAGGCACCGATTTATTCTCGCAATCACCGAATACTTCTCCAAATGGGTAGAAGTTGTTCTGTTGACAGAGGTAAATATATCAAACGTGATCAGTTTCATAAAACATCATGTTATTTACCATTTTGGACAGCCAAGGAGGATCATTCATGATAATGGTCCGCAGTTCGCAAGCGATGCCTTCTATCGATTCTGTGATAAGAATCGGATACAGAATGTGGCTTCAACATCCTACAACCATCGGCTAATGGTTTGACTGAAGCCTTTAACAAGACCATAATCAAGCTTCTCAAGAAGTTTGTGTCTTCAAACAAGCACGACTGGAATGAAAAGCTGGACGAATGCTTATGGGCGTACCGTACTATGAGTCCGACGGCTACCGGAAATACACCGTTCACTCTGGTGTATGGGAGCGAGGTAGTCCTCCCATTAGAGACTCAGATCCCCTCACTTCGTGTGGCCCTTACTTACTAGTTAACGTCGGACGATAACTACTGCCGATGGCTACAAGAATTGAAAGCGTTAGACGACAAACATTTGCAAGCTCAACAAAGCATCGACCTCTATCAAGCATGCATCTCTCGAGCCTTCAATAAGAAAGTCAAGTAGAGGACATTCTAAGTAGGCGATCTCATCTTGGTCGTTCGCAGACCGATGGTCATGACTCACAAAACCATCGGCAAATTATAGCCCAAGTGGGAGGGTCCATACATCATCGAGACAGTATTCTCCAACGGCTCTTACCGGCTCGCAAAATAGAATGGAGACTTGCTCATGATGCCCATAAACGGAAAATTCCTGAAGAAATACTATGTCTAAAGACATGCTGGTACTCCTTCAAACCATCAAATATTCCAAACTATTGAGTTATGTACACTAAGTACCTCTGAACTCACACTCTATCGCATCTCCCTGAGTGGTAAGTCATATATGATGATACCTCTGAGCTCCCACTCTAATAATTTATCACACAGGAGTCTGCCTAACTTATCGTTATCACTGAGCAAACTTTCTGTTCCTGATTATCGTGTATCACGTCCATATTACCTCTGATACCGATAGTCTCTTGACTTAACACCTGTACCCAACCCGGGATAAAAGATATGGTGTTAAGACCACAAAACCAATAACGGCCATATTACCTCTGTTTGGTTTTGTCTCAAAATCTATTACTCGCACCACCAGTACACAGAAGAGTAATAGGTCCACCAAAAATTTATTCTTGATTATCGTGTATCACGTCCATATTACCTCTGATATTGATAGTCTTTTGACTTAGCACCTGTACCCAACCCGGGATAAAAGACATGGTGTTAAGACAATAAAACCTATCACGTCCATATTACCTCTGTTAGGTTTTTGTTCCAAATCTATTACCCGCACCGCCAGTGCGCAAAAGGGTAATAGGTCCACAGAAGTTATCCTCATCTATTGCTCGTACCATCGGTAGACCAAAGAGTAGTAGGTCCACAAAATATCATTCAAATCTATTTGCTCGTATTTTCAGATGCGCAAAAGTGCAATAGGTCCACAAAATATTATTCAAATATATTTGCTCGCATTTTCAGATGTGCCAAAGGGCAATAGGTCCACAAAATATCATTCAAATCTATTTGCTCATATTTCCAGATGCACAAAAGGGCAATAGGTCCACAAAAAGTCCCCCAGTGGGATGTCGTCTATCAAGCACAAATGCTCTATTAGGCCCTATAGTACAAGCACTATAGATACTACAAATAAAGAATGGAGTGAATATATTATGTTTATTCAAAATTAATTAAATTCATAGGACTACATCAGCAGCAATAAGAAAAGAAAGGGAAATCTAGCAATACATAGTTTGGTCAGTTTGACAGCACTTCGCCTTCATCAAAAAGCAGTTTCGTGGCCCTAGAAAGAAGTCATATTTTACTGCTGAGAAGCAAACAAGGCTGTTGAACCTCCAAGGAGCTGCACGGAGGAGGGCAAATATAATATGCTTTTTTTCCCTCCATATTGCGGATACCTTAGCCCCGTTCCTCCAAAAGACCATACCTTCAAAACAATATCCCAAATGGTGATTTTGCCTACTTGGAGAGCCGTGAAAATAGGACATTCATGATGATGCCTGACCACGGTCTGACTCTCTGATGTATAAAGGTTCTTTCTACCATCTGGGGAAAACTCTTCCGAAACATGGAGGGTTCTGAGTTGTTTGATGTGTATGCCAAAATGGCATGGAGAAAACTCTTCCGAAGCATGGAGAGTTCTGAGCTGTCTGATGTGTATGTCAGAATGGTGCATCTTCACTCTATCGTCGATACCGGTTATAGAAAAATTCACTAGCCGAATCCCTATAAAAAGAAAGATAGTCATATAAAGACAAAGTGAATGGGCTCCTTTTTATTATGTGGCCTAGTCAGGCAGAGCCTGTACGGCTCAGTTATGAAGGGAACGTATGCGTTCAAATTCAGTAACACATACGGCCTAGCCAAAATAGACACTAAGCGACCTAGTTATGAGGAAAACGCATACAACATAAAAATATGAGACATATGCGGCTCAGTCTTAAAGCACTTATGCGGTTCTGTTATGCAATGTTCATGCGGCTAAGCCATGAGGCATTTATACGGATCAGTTATGAGATGTATATGCGGTTTGGCCACGAGGCATCCATGCGGTTTAGCCATGTAGCGCTCATGCGGCTAAGGTATGAGGCATCCATGAAGGTCAGTGGCGCTTATGCGGCTCAACCCATATGGCCCCATCATACTGAACACATGCAGTCCCATAAGATGGGGTATGTATCGATCATGCACAGAGCACAGAGGCAATCTATGACAGGCCCACGCATAAAATATGCGATATGGCCATTCAAACTTAAGCCATTGCTTTCCTACCGTCATTACCCTTAACAGGGGTTGCACGTTAGGATGAATGGGAGGAGAGTTTGCAGTTCTCGACGGAGTGGCGAGTCCCTTCGCTTTGGCCGTAGCGCTAGTCGACTTGAAAGCTTTAAGAGCCATAGCTAACTAGGACAGAAAGGATGACGAAGATGATGATGACGAGGAAGAAAAAGTTGAAAATTTTCTTTCTCCTTATGCCCCATATTTATAGCTCGTCAAAGTGGAAACATATGAACGTCGCGTCGGTTAGCGTGACATTAAAGATAATGACGACACTTGAGGATTTTTATCCCTAGTAACCATCATCGCCGCTTCGATTCTCATATCCATTAAAGATAATGATGACGTTTGGAGATTTTATCCTTAGTAACTGCCAGCTTTATCTTGTGAAAAAGAGCCCAAATTTAAAACCAAATAAAGGTATTAAATGCAGCAATGACAGCTGGCAGACAAGATCTCCTTGTGGCACTAGACCTCCCTGAGGCACAAGATCTCCCTGCGGCACAAGAGCTACCTGCGGCCCAAAAACGTCCATGCGGCTCAAAATGACCATGCGGCACAACGGCTCTCCTGACTTGAAGATTTTTCTGTAGCTTGACATATGTCCATGCTTCTTATTTAAAGTATTCCAAATTTGTAATTCAAAAACTTTGAAGGGGGTCTTGTAGAATCATGGAAAATATGGGGTTTTTGCGGATCACAACTGACCGCATGAGTACTCTGGAACAGATTGATCCACATGAAGAAGAGCCGTATGACAGACTCAGCATGCCCCATGTGGCCTATCTTTACCAGACTAATTTTTTAGCCGCGAAAAGAATAGTTACTTATGCGGCCAAGCTGATCAACCTTCCGATAAAGCTGACAAACTCTGTCAAAATTGGCAAAAACGACAGCTCTGACAAACTCTGACACTCGGACAAAAAAAGAAGATAAGACATGATCAGACAAAACGTCATGTCACCCGACTGGAGATGGCCATGCGGCCAAAAGAACTTCGACCCGAGTTGCATGAACCTCATGCGGCTCAATCTATGTGCTTCATGCAGCCAACGGTAACTGCAATCTAAGCCGCATGAGCTTTATATAGACCCTATGTGGCTCAAAAGTCCCCAAGCTACATGCGGACTAAGGAAGACTACCTAATGAGTCTTTTGCAGCCCAGCATGGCCGAACACTGAAAGACTTATGCGGCTGAAAATAACTCAATTAGATTGATCCTATCCTGCGATAGGATACGTGGTAGGCTGACCAAGTCTCAACCACCCAGATTTTTTGCAACAAAATCCCAACAAGTCGCCAGCTGGCGGCCAAAGAGCGTATCTTTATGTGCTGTTGTAGCCACGTGGCCACGTGGCGATCTATGTGGCTCAAAACGTATATCACTATAAATAGAAGGGTGCCACACCCCTGCAAAAAGGCTGGCAACCTACGAAGGGCAATTTCTTCAAGAGCAAGGAACGCGTCAGATAGTCAAAGGAGTAAGGCAAAGTTGCTACACTTTCCCGAGCCTCTATTGTCACCCCCTAGAATTAAAACTAAACAATTGTACTTAGATTATTTCCTAGGATTTCTTTCTAGGCTTTCTCTTGTACAAGCGAGTTTGTAATCAAGTTCAATTCATTTGTAATTTGTTGTACTTGATATTTAATGGAAAACACAAACTGGGTCCATCAAAGTTCGGATGACGTAGCAAAGGAGTGGGACTAGAAGGCTTATGAGTCATTGTCAACAGAATATCAGTACTACCATTCCGTATGGTCTAAAACTAGTAAGTGAGACGATAGTCAGTATTTCTCTGACGTATGCGCTCTGCCTGATAACGCTCATCCTCAAGAGTACAATGAGCCTCAAAACACTCGCTTTAAAGAGTTATCAAGGCATAAAGCTGATCTATGGTGTGAATAGGAGGGACATAAGTATGGCCTGGATCAGGCTGAGTATATGAATAATTGGTATGATAAGCAATTACTCTATAAAGAAAACCAGCTATGATACCAATTGTAGGAACAATTAAGCACCTCTAGAGGGGGTGAATGGAGTGCGTGCGTACAACGGAATAATAATCACCACTTACAAATATTTATGGCAGTAATCAAATAATATATGAAGCAGGCAATATATAAGTAAATGCGTAAAGTAAATGAGTAAAGAAGAGCAAACGCAAACACCAAGGTTTATACAGTTTTCCTCTGAGAGGACTAGTCCAGTCGTGAGAACTCTTGCCCGCTATTAATCCACTATTTGAAATAGCAGTTATACTGCGTGCTTTACTCCGAAGAACACTCCAACTTCAACACCGTTGTATTTTTATCCGAAGCCAATGATCAAACTTTAAAACACCTTTCTGAGGAAAGCTTTTATACGTGAAGCTTGAACAACTCGAATACTCCTAATCGAAAACCATCAGCAATTAGAAGAATTGGATTTATTTTGGAGATTTGAAGATTGAAAGGTCTTTGTAGATAGGAAGGCTTTATAATCGATAGAGAAGATGAAGAATGAATGATTGAATAGAAATATCAAATTCTTCTCTATTTATAGGATTTTCTAGGACAGAGTTCGAACAGAACTTGGTAGGGATAACGTTCATAATTTTGAATGTTGCAGATCCAAAGGAGTAGAAATTTGCTGCTGACCAGGAGTAAATATGGTGGACCGAGTTCGGTCCATGTTCGGGCAGAACTCTGGCCGAGTTCGGTTAGGCTGATTTTAGGTCATTTTTGGTTCAGCAAGGTTTTTGCATAAGCAAGGGTGTAGGATTTGGTTTGGGTCAAAAGGGTTTATGAGAGGGGTCTACTAAATTGCTAGTGATCCCAACTCAAAAATTATCTAGACTAAATAAATAGAAAATACATAATAAATTGGAAAAACCAATAGTCCTTTTGATGATGTCTTTGAGCAGACTTGAAGATGCTATTTTTCCTTGACGAAAGATGTCCAACGATAAACAAATCTAAAAATTTGAATACCTTTGGGGGGCTTCGCCCTTGAACACCCATGGGGGTGTTGCCACCTTGACCCCTGTCCGCTGACCGGGCATCGGAACCCCCACAAGGGGGCTGTGTGAGAACCTTGAATTTTGGGTTGATTTTTTTTAAAATTTTCTGATTGATTTAGTTTAATAAATAATTTATTCTGTTATTTATCTTTAAGTGTACTTTCCCGTGCCATTGATATTTGGAGTGTCAGGGATGTTCAACTCTGGAAATCTTCTTCATGAGTTTTGTAGTGGACATGATTGCCTTCATGACGGTATATAATGTCCCACTCAAACTTGTTCCCTTGTACTCTTTTTGTTTCGCACAACTTCGGGTCGATTTAGACCATTTGATTATTAATTATTTTCCTACTCTTTTCCTTGATCATTTTTAGCACGTTACCGTGACTTTTAATTTGAGAGCACAAGACCAGTTATTTTCTTGAAACCAACTCATCATGCATGATCTACTCGAGACACTCTTCACCCTTGACCTTCGTGTCCCACTCAGACACGCCATTTTATGCTCCATTTGCTTCACACAACTTTTCTGACACATGACCCGATTTTATTTCACCCCACGGTGTCACAGTCATTTTCCAACTTGATTTGTGGGTACCCTGTCGACCAAAACCTGTCAGCCCCAATTATAGACATGGCCCACATTGAGCCTACTACCCGCATGACACTTGTGTCCCATTTATTGGAATCCCCATGTGCTACTTATTTACTCACGATCACCAACACCTATTTTTATTCGATTATTTCGCCATGTCGGATTTAGACCCAATCCGGCTCCACCAAGTCCAGCCAGCTTCGTGTTACTCTCCATCACCATCACCCTCAGCCTCATTACACTGAAAAATATCAAGTACACTTCTACCTATTTTTTATATTTAATAGAAATTTCTATTGATATTAAATCCATTAGAATGACCAAATTTTTAGCTAATTAAATCCTAGCCATAGGATCCTCCCATTTAATCCTACCCATTAATTCCTACATGTAAACTTTTTCTCACACCCCCTCCATATTGGCCGGCCCTAAAATCTAGGCTTGGCTTTTCTCTCTCTCTTCCTCTCTCATTAACTCTCACACCTTTATTATCATCTCTCTCTCACTTATTCTTTTTCCATATCAACACCAACACCAGCAGCAACAAAACACCACCACCACTATTGCACTCACACACACACCCGACCTCCTCCCCGGCCGAGCGCCGCCGGCCATCACCCCGACTGAGCTCAGCCCCGGCCACCTCTGAACTCCTTCCCTCCTCCTTCTTTTCACTTACAACCACCACCACCACTTTAACATATCATCACCACCACCCGCACCACCTTAGCCACCTCCATTCCACCGAGCAACACCGGCCGACCGCCGCCACACCACCCGTTGTGCTGTGCCGCTCGCCGCCGCCACACTACCGCATGGCCAGTAGCAGCAGCCAGCGTGCTGCACAGCACAACAGCAGCCGTGCGCCACCTTCGTCGCGCGCACACGGGCGGTGCAGCGCCGCCGTCGGTCGTACACCAGCGTGGCCGACCCCCTCCACGGGTGCACCCCACCCCGGCAAACTCTCCCCTGGCGGCTACCGTCCTCCGGGATGCGCCGTCGAGGCGATTCGTGCGTTTCGCATGAAGTTCCGTCGTGACGCGCGCGGAATGAAGTCCATTTTGGCGCTCCGTTGCAGCGACTTCGCGCACATTTTCCCGGGAATTCGACCGTTGGATCGGCGATTTCTTTTTTCATATCAACACCAACACTAGCAGCAACAAAACACCACCACCACCATTGCACTCACACACACACCCGACCTCCTCCCCGGCCGAGCGTCGCCGGCCATCACCCCGACTGAGCTCAGCCCCGGCCACCTCTAAACTCCTTTCCTCCTCCTCCTTTTCACTTACAACCACCACCACCACTTTAACCTATCATCACCACCACCCGCACCACCTTAGCCACCTCCATTCCACCGAGCAACACCGACCGACCGCCGCTACACCATCCGCCGTGCTGTGCTGCTCGTCGCCGCCGCACCACCGTGCGGCCAGCAGCAGCAGCCAGCGCGCTGCACAGTATAGCAGCAGTCGCGCCCTCCCTTCGCTGTGCGCGTTCGGGCGGTGCAGCGCCGCCGCCGGCCGCACACCGGCATGGCCGACCCCCTCCACGGGTGTGCCCCACCCCGGCGAACTCTTCCCTGGCGGCCAACGTCCTCCGGGATGCGCTGTCGAGGCGATTCGTGCGTTTTGCACGAAGTTCCATCGTGACGCGCACGGAATCAAGTCCATTTTGGCGCTCCGTCGTAGCGACTTCGCGTGCGTTTTCCTCGGAATCCGACCGTTGGATCGGCGATATCTTCGCTCCGTCACAATCTCGATATATCCACCTTCACTTCTGTCAATTTTTATCCGTTGATTTTATCGTTTGATACATCAAAACCGGCCACCAAGTTGACCGTTTAAATTGTATTAAATTTAGACAGTTTCGCGGAGTCAACTTCGTCAGCTTGTATCTCCTCCACCGCAGCTCTGTTTGGCGTGCTACCAGTTCCGGTGCGAAGCTGGTATAACCCTCTTACTACCCCTCCAGTTTCGTTTCATTGTGAGCTTTTTTGATTGATTGAATTCGACGCCAAAGTTGGCCGTCCGAATTCGTAATTTCCATCTTGTAAAATTCCATTTTTGAACATGGGACTCCAGATTTCATTTTTGACACCACCAGTAGACTCGTGGCGTCGTTCTGGCATGTTTTCATATAAATTTTGTTACATTTGGAGGACGTGGGACCTGGCACATTTTTCGGTACAAAGTGGGTCCCACAGTCCGGGTCAACGGGACTTTTTGATGCCGGCTCATCGGAATCCAATTTCGGATATACCGTTGAATTCGTATCGTCATTCTGGACTCATTGACATATAATTTGCTAGGTTTTGGTGGACATTGGACCCGACACGTATTTCGGTGCAAGTCGGATACCAATATCCGGGTCAACGGGTCATTTTGGGATCGGCTCATCGGAATCCAATTCCGGATATACCGCTGAGTTCGTATCGTCATTCTGGACTCGTTGACATATAGTTTGCTAAGTTTTGGGAATGATAGCTCCGGCACGCATTTCCGTGGAAACCGGAATTCCAAGTTCTGGTCAACGGACCAAATTGAGATCGGGTCAACGGAATCCAATTCCTGATATACCATTGGATTCGTATCGTCATTCTGGTTTCGTTGACATATAATTTTTTATATTTTATAGACTTTTTTCTTGTATGTTTTTCTGTGCAAAATGGCTTCGACACGGATACCGTTTTTTACCCGAAATTACCTTTTTGCCCTTGTGTCCAAATTGGACCGATGGGTAGGCTATCCTAGCTAATTTGACCATTCTGGACACGTTGGCGATGTTTATTTCACCGTCCGACAATGTTTGTTGATAGTTTCTCTGAGTTTAACCTTTTTATAAATAATTAATAATTAATTCTTATAATGTTCGTATTTCGGGATTAGTACAACGAAAGTGAGATCAGTCAATTCCAGTAATCTAACATCGCTGAAATTGACAAGATGGATACGTGGATCACTATAATAAGATTATTAACTTTACCGTTAATCATCTTATCTCGAGTTGTGTGTCGTAAGTTTCGACGTACGAATAACGAAGTACACTTTATATCTTTAATAATTAGACTAGAATTAACCCTGTTTGACCAGTTGACCAAAAGTCAACTGTAAGTCAACACTTGACCTAGTTTGACTAGATTGTTGACCGGAGTTGACCTAGAGTTGTTTTGACTTAGAAGAACCTAGGATAATATAGATTGCTTGTAGAGATTCTTTTATTACAACTTGAACACCTTGTAACCTGTGTTGCTTTAAATAGGACTCTGTGGCTTCAGTTGGACCCCTATACTTATCAGCTGTTCAGTTTATCAGGCGAGTACATTCTCTGATCTTTTCATACTTGTCTGGATTATACTCTTGCTATAGATTACTTTACTTGATGCTGACACGTATCTTCACGGATTAGTACTATATGGATCCTTTCCTGAGATGTTATCCCTCTACGGGTGCATCGGGTATTTCATATTCGTCTACTTTATCATGTGCATCAGGTACTCCTTGTACTCATACTTGTTCATATATTTACATGTTCTCATGTGCTTTCATGTGCTATCACGTGCTTTCATGTACTATCACGTGCTTTCATGTGCTATCATGTGCCTCATGTACTACTCATTACATGAGTTCATGTATCTTAGCTGTATTCATGTGCCAATAACATAACTTGAATGGATCCTTGTGTATTGATTGGGGCGGGGTGAGTGGAATTGGTTATGTGATCATTATCCCCAGTAGGTATTCATGTGCCTCTTAGTGTATTCATGTGCTTCTTAGTTGTATTCATGTGCTCCTAAGCCGTTTACATAACCATATTGTACTCTAAATCAGGCAACCACTTACAGTCTCTACTATCATGTATTTACTTTCAGTTACAAAATATCTCCTGTTTACTCGTACTTCCTTTTCAGCACTTCCTGTATTTTACTCTATTGTATGATTTATACTCCTAACCTGTTATGAACTATTTTGAGAGATATATGCTCGCTCCCGTCTTGACTGGACCTGTTGATAAATTTTACAGATAGCTTGGAGGTTATTGCTAGCCTAGAGGAGACACAATAGAGGTCAGAGTAGATAGCCAGAGTTTCTCCTTTTATTTTTCAGTTGTCTTGAGTTGTATTATGGATAACTGTATTTGAGCTTGAGATGTATTTCTGGGTTTGTGTATCTTAGACACTTAGACTTCTATCTGCTGTATCTCTTTTGGATTTTATGTTTTTCCTATTTTCCATTATGCTCTACCTTAGATTTGATTGAGTTTACATTCTGCTTTATCACCCCCATTCGGGGAGTATAAACTGTTTAGCCTTATACTGTTAGATGCATGAGACCTAGGACAGCGTTCTACCGTCGACACTGCGGCGTAGGCTGGACGTACCTACGTCTCGTGCCCTAACTCTTGGGTGCGGTTTCTGACAGGCTGCCCCCTCGACCCCTGTCACTGGGTGGTTCAAAAATATCTTCTAATTTAATGTCGTTTTTGGCCCGTCATTAATTCTTCATCGCATATGTCTTGGTTTGATCATGCTTGATCATGCTTACTGCATGTCTACAAGTACATGTTAGACGAATAAAGCAGGATCATAGTATGATAATAAGACAACATTTTGTGAGCAGTAGGACAATGCTAAGTTTAAGTAGCAATATGATAGTCAATATATGAATATTAGTGACATTATTATGTTAAACTTAACTGATTTGTCATATTCAAAAACATGATATAATCAATGGGCTAATACCGAGGAGCCTGAGCAACAGGTGGAACACCTCTGGCACCACTGCAAGAAGAGAATAAGAAAATCTACGAGACCTATAAAGTTCAGATGGAGTGTTGTCAATGGGACACGAATCCAAGGGAATGTTATATCTACGAAATATGATAGAAAGAATCATCGGGTAAATAAGGTTTCCACCGAATTTCTTACAATTCACCATAGCCGACATCATAGTTTTGGGAAGACTGAAAGAATCCCAAAATGAATGTGATACATCACAAACAATATCAAATATGTGATATCATTGGTAGATCTTGTTTTGGTCAAGACAGGCACCATGATAATTCGATGGAGTTCTTAGAAGTGTTGGTCTAAGTACCGTGACATGAGCCATCCACGGGGTCTAAGATTCGGAGCATACATTGCATCCTTGAAGGTTTCTAAGTTCAAGTCGGGACCAAATTGGACATTGGTGATGCCAACTAGAGCGTCTCCTTTGTTAAGAACTTGGAGCCATTGACTCAAGTCATCATCATAAAATTTTATCTCAATTCGATATGCAGAAGAATACATGATACCCAGTGAATATTGCAAGTTATAGAAAACATGCGAACTAGATTGCCATATATAGGGTTGGCAACTTTTAAAAATTCACATGGGCTAATATTCTGAAAAGTAAAGCAATATTCTGTAAATATATTAAAATTAATGGAATTTTTAAGAAAAATAGTTCTTGTGGTAGTCAACAATCCAAGCAATAGATGTCTCTAAGTCTGCAAATAGAGCAGCATCAAATTCATCTTCAGCGGAATGAGGAGGAGGACTAAAGAGACTCTCAAGAGGGTCATACGATGGGTTAGAAGTTGAAGCACGAACTCCTCTCTTCTTTTTCTTAGCAAGTCTAGGAGCTATTGAAATTGAAGAAGAAAAGTGAGAAAATTTCTTCAGAAGAATAATTTAGATTGGAAAAGAACATCGAAGAACCTTTGAATCCAAGAGCTTGGAGTTGGAAACCCTAATAATTGGGATTTCTAGGGTTAGAGTTTTGATTTTAAGGTTTGGAGAGGAGGGTTTTCGGCTGCTGGCTCAGGAAGAAGATGGGAAGGCTTTTGATAGTGATGTAAGTTAAAGAAGTGGGCTAGCTCTCGGGTTCTGGTCTAGAAATAGGAGCACCAAACTCGGTCCGAACTCGACCAGAGTTCGGTTCGAGTTCTGTATGCCTGATTTCTGTGAAGCATATGTTGTTTTATGTTTAACAAAATAGCTTAAAACTATTATTCTTTGGATATAATAAATTTCTATTACTTTGGATTAGCTGTAGGGAGCCGATCCCATGTATAACAGAAGACTAGTACACCATGTCGCTTCAAACTATTTACACCTGTATAACAAAAGGATCCTTTTGGCTTATACCCAAAATAACTTTGATTTAAAATATCGTTGAATAAAGTGTAAGTATTTACTAAACATATAGCATTATGTGTCCAAGAATTCAAGAATACCTAACTCTCGACGTATATAGTTGAATTGGTCTTCAGCCAATAGTTTTATGAATATATCTGCCAGCAGATGATTTATGTCAACAATTTATAAATAGATCCCTGTATTGTTTGTAATAACATAGAAAGTGATGACGTATTTCAATGTGTTTACTGTATGTGTAACATACAGGGTGCTTAGTCAGATTTATAGTACTAGTATTGTTACAATATATGGGAATCTTAGTGTAGTGTAGATTATAGTCTTCTAGGATTTGTTTCATCCACAAAAATTGTGCACAACAATGACCTGCAGCGATATACTCGGCTTCAGTCTTTGACAATGGTAGCTACCTAGAAATCGTATTTCTATTTTTGGAATTTACTGCTACTTTCTATCTCTATTATTTAATTAATAATTAGTGAATCTTTTTGTTGGGATTAATATTATTGTTAATCTAATTCTTGTTAGCCTGCCAAGCCTTAGATTTGGATTGTGGGCTAGTCTAACCTATTTAGCCTACCAAGTCTTGGGCTTGGATTGTGGGACTATACTTTCCAAGCCTTGGGCTTTGGAATGCCTAATTATTAACTACCTTTAATTATGGATTAGTTAGTAATCAGTTATGGGTTAGTTGTAATTAGTTAGTGGGTAACACTATTGCCTCTAGATCTTTTACAAATTACATTGATTGTTATCATGGCTTGTAGACCACTCTATTTTTCTTTTATTAAAATGTTGGCGACTCCTAAATATTTTATTCATATAAATATTCTCCTTGCTCATAGCCAGCCACTCTCTACCACTTCCGTCCACCTTTGCAACCGAGCTCCGTCGGCCGGACTTCGGCGAAGTATGGCCCGCCTCGCCGTATTCCCCTGTCTCTCTCCTTCTCGACCACCCTTACCTCTCCACAGCCATGTCCACCGCCGTCACCTAGGCCATTCTCCGCCGACTTTCACCGTGTAGCTACCACTCCCGCCATCATAAGTCGACCAATACTGGATAGCACCTTCATCGCACCACCTCTACCACCACCACACCATAATCGTTCGCCAGCTTAGCACAACATCACCATCAAATCACTCCTCATCCAGTCTCACTGCCACTACTACCTCCGATCGTCTCCTTATCCACCCAAACTAACACCATACCACCATGCCCAGCCATACGACCCAACTCCACCGACGACCACCGTCGGCATGATCCAAATACCACTACCACCATCGATCATCACTAGTAAACCACCACCGCCATCAACACCCTCACCTGAGCATCACCGTCAACCAAGTGCCGCGTGAGCCACCGTGAGCTCCGACCAACTTCTCTTCGAGCTTTGCCTCTGCCGTTGCAGATCCAGCACCGGCAAGTGCGCCGGCCAGATATGTGCAAATCTTCTATTGTCGTGAGCTCTGGTATCATCCATGAGCTTCCCAACCACGACGACCTTCAGAACTGTCATCGTCGATCGAAGACCTCGGCTACTAGATTGACAACTTTTGTGCGTCACGTCTAACACCGCGCCACCTCGACCAATTCCTCGGAGCCCGACTCTGGTAAGCATATCTCTCTCTGTCTCTTTTCCTCGCGACCCTCTTTATCTCACTTTTTTCCTCTTTTTCCTCTTCTTCTTTTTCTTCATCTAATATTTCTTTCACTTTCGACCCATTTCATAAAGAGAACAATTGTGGTAGTAGTGTGCCGCGCTGGACTCAGAGCCCAGTAGCATTACTTTCTGTTTAATGCTATTATTGGGCTTTAAGCCCATAGGGTATATATAGTATATGTATATATATTATTACTATGGTATAAATAAATGTATTTATAGGATTATCATTAGTATTAGAAGTGGTAACCCTTAATATTAAGTATTTTAGCTAGATTAATGTTAGTGAATAACTAGAGTGGGTATCAGGGATGGGTAAGGATTTCAGCTAGGCCACCTGTGGCACCACAAATTGTCTTGCACCAGCATAGGGAGATACCCTAACAGGGTAGAGCTTTTCCGATAACGGTCAAGGAGGCCAATAACACAGGTGATGGGTTAGCATATTTTGTTTTATTTTGTTTTGTTTTGTTCTTTCCTTCATTTTATCATCTTTTGTTTTGCGTGCTTCTTTAGTACCTTATAGATTACCTTTTCCTATATATGGTCAGTGTAGTTAGTAGAAACCCCTGATTGAGACTGCAATATCGTGACATATAATACCATAACCATGCATGTTATTTCTTTCAAATAGAATTGTATATTGTATGATTTTAGATATGACTTTCTTGGACCATGATTGTTGGGGGCTTAACCTAAATAAGTGTTCAAGTAACTTAAATTTTGGAGAATTTTTTTTTCTACGGGATTAGGATTGTAACTACCTATTTCCAATAGAGGGGTATTTTTGTCATTTTAGCAATTATTTGATAATTTTATTTTTCTCTTGGACCAACATTCTAGACTAAAACCAATTAGGCTCCATTAAGTCATTCCATGTAATGAATAGAGATTAGACTAATTAATATACAAGAATTATAAGTTTCCATATTAGGTTAACATTTCATGAAAAGTTTAGAAGGGCAAATAGGACAATGGGAATTATTTGGATGAGGGATTATGTGTGGCCAGCCCTAATGGGAGTAGACCACACTATCTCTTCTTCATTTGTACACATTTCCTCAATCTGGTGTTCTTCCCAAAATCCTTCCATTCCTAAATAAATTCTCATCAAAACAATTCAAAATCCTTCCCAATAACCATTCAAGAAGCCTAGGATGTTGGGAAAGACAAAGAGCACTAGGAGAGGAAGTTTTGGCTAGGAGCTTATGTCCGAATCGTGTCCACCAGACTTTGCAATGGAAATCCATCTCCCAATAGGTATACATCTAATTTCTTCTTATTTCTATACTCTAATGAGTGCATTTGACCATTAGGAACCCACCCATGGACTGTGGATACCTATTGGAGGAGGAATTTGCCTCTAATAACCCTTTATGTGGAAGTTACATTGAGTTTTTGTACCATTCTGGTGAAATTCTGAGAATGGTGCGCCAAGTGTTTGTCATATGGTTTATTAGATCTATCTCTATTTTTTGTGTGTGTGGCTAGATACGTGTCCGCAATTGGATACGAGTAGGCTGTATAATGACACGCCATGATACAGAATCATTTTGGAGGTTTTCACCTCCGACACTTGTGACACATATACCACATTCTATACGACACATTGTATTAGCTAGATATTGTTATAACCATGCTCTAATTATTATTTTAGACAAGCTCATATGATTTTAGGAGAGTCAGATAATGTTTGGTATAGGTATCTTGGGCATATCATAAGAATATCGGAGTATTGGTGTGATACTAGTGTGGTGCACACCAATGGTTTGATATCATGCAATTGCATGAGTGTTATATGTGCCTATGTGTCTATGTATTTATATGTGCATATATATAATAGTTGTGTGTAAATAGGAGAGGTATTGTGTGGGTATACTTACATATATATTGAGAGGTAGTAGTATGCACCTAGGTGTGTCTATGCATGTGTGTATCCCTACATGGAGGGTATATCCCTACATAGGGATGTGTGTGTAGGAAGAGAGTAGTGTCAAGGAAGAGGGGAATTCCTGTGAGGCAGCAGCAAATTGGGGTAGCAACAGCAGCAACAAGCTTTATTGCTGCACAGGAAGCAGCAGCAACAGTATAGTTGTTTTCCCTTGCCAAATGCAAGCAAATAACAGCAGCTAGCAACTGCCAATGCAAGAAGGCAACAATGGAAACGTACTAGCCAACAGCAGCATATAGCACTTGTTTGCCTAGAAGCTGTAGCAGCTAATTGCATTTAGAAGACCCAACAGCAACAACTGCTGCACTTGTAGTGCAACTGCCTTTGTGAGTTATCAGTAATAGTAGTACACTACTTGCTTACCAATAGCAGATAGGTAGAAACATATTAGGTACTGCATTCACTAGCAGTAACAGCAGCAATGGTAACACCAGTGGCAACAATAAGATGTATAGAGCACTAGCAGTAGCAGCAGGGCATGTAGAGTTTACACATATGAAGGAAGAGTAAGTTAATGTCTAGTTTAGTTTATGGGGTTGCATATGTAACCATGAGAGTATGATACCCTAGATAGAAGGTGTATCCTAGTCTAGGGATACTAAATTCATGATATTAGAGTATCATGTGTGAGGGTGTGTAGAAACATAAAAAATATGGAGTTCATGCGGATTACAAATTGCCGTATATGTACCTTGGGCCAAACAGGTTCGCATGAAGGAAAGCCACATGACTGTTCTAAGACATATGCGGCCCATCGACGAACAGCTGTACAAGGAAAATATGCAACCAAGGATGAGAAGTTCGACTGATAAAGCTGACAAGTCCTGGCAAAATATGACAGTTCTGACACTTCGACAAAAAAGATAAGACGTGGGACGTCGCCCAAAAGTAGGGTTCGCACGCCTCCATGCGGCCAGAAGAGTGTCATCTAGGCCGCATGACACTTATGAGGCCCAGATTATGTGGCTCCAAAATTTCTAGAACTTCATATAAATGGGTGTAATTGTGATTCAGGCCGCATGCTTCTCATGCGACCTCGTATGATCGAAGTCTGAGAATACTATACGCAACGGGACACCTGGCAATCTGACCAATTCCTTAACCACCCAGATTTACTGCAACAAAATCCCAACAAATCGACAGATGGCAGCCCAAGAGCGGGTCTTCGCGTGCTAATCAGCCACGTGGTCGCAAGCCGTCTATGCAGTTCAAAATCTATCCTATTTTAAATAGCAGGGTGCCACACCCCTGCAAAAGGCTGGCAACCTTCAAGAAAAAAAGTAATATCTTCACGAGCTAGAGACTGCATCAGATAGTCCACGGAGTAAGGCAGAGTTGATAGCACTTTCCTGAGCATCCACCTCACCCCCAGAATCAAAACTAAACAATTATACTTAGATTGTTTCCTAGGCTTTATTTCTAGGCTCTTCTTTGTACAAGCGAGTTTGCAATCAATTCCAGTGTTCTGTAATACCTGTTGTTGATTTTTATGGCAAACACGATGGCGACTCTGCTAGGGACATCCTTCTCTTCTGATGAGATGTTGGTGACGCAATCTGATGCGTCCAAGCTCGGCTCTACACAGCAGATGCTTGTGGTCAGCTTCGACCAACAAGCCTTCGAAAAATTACTCTCTGAAGGGAGCGCCAGCCCGTCTCAGAAACGAGCCAACCCGAAGAGGACTCGCAAGGCATCGGTGCACAAAACTATTGCGCCCGACCAAGTTCTCGAAGGAGCTCCTTCTGCAGCCCATGACAGTGACCAAAACTCTCCTGTGGCTCTGTTTCCGACTGCAGAGGACCCCATTGTCCCCAAATCCAACAGAGAAAAACACTACGATACTGAGTTTTTGGGGGCACAAAGGAACTCCATGCAGACAAAGAGGAGGCCGCAGAGAGGAGATGGGCAGTCTGCCCATGCAACAGCTAACTCTGGCTGCAGGCAGACAACTCATGCAGCAGCAAATTCTTGCCGCATGAAGATGATCCATGCGGCAGCCAGCTCTAGCCGCAAGAAGATGGCCCATGTGATGACTAATCCTGCCTACAGACAGGACGTTTCATGCACGAATTAGTATATCCTAGTTCCGTCATGACATGTTATTTTCTGCAGGACCCTGTATATGTCATGTGTTTCTTGTACATATATAGACCAGGATTAAGTTGTCCCCCTGATCCATGAATCCTATGTCATAACGTGACATAGTTTGATCCACTATACTAGTTTGGTAATGGGAGATGTTAGTAGAGTATGTGATAATACCCAATATACTTGTTTATAGCTCACGCTTAGCTCACGTAAGTTGTAACCTGATTTTAATTGTACTTGTGCATAGATTTACATATATGTTTGGCCCGATCCATTATTGTACTTGTGCATAGCTAGTCATATGGAATAGCCAAATCTTATCACAAGCCGATCACATAATAAACTAGGATCTCAAGGCATATTTTAGTAGTACATGCTCTATTCCAGATATTACCTGTTGATACGCTCATTCTCATGATTACTTACAATTCATTTTTTCCTATGACATGATTACTTGTTTTCCTATTTCTTTGTCGTTCATTATTACTTATCCATCATGTATTTTCATTACTTACTATTTTTATAGTGTTTTATAAGTTAATGGAACTAATGTTAGTTTATGTAATTCATTCCAATCCTTACATGATAATATTTTTTAGAGGATCTTGAGGACTTCTGTCCTACTCATTATGGACCTGGAGTGGATAGGGAGTATGTCTAGGAGCCTCCATTGGAGCCAGCGCCATTGAAGAGGCACCACCAGTAGTGACTTAGCTAGTAGCTATTATTACTGGATTTGTCTCCAGCTTATGATACTTGAGATATTATTATTATTTGAGACTTTTATTGATGTTGAGATAATTAGACTTTTAGGATCTGGTGTGAATTTGAGTTATGTCATGCTATTAGACTCCTCTTGGATTATCATCTCATATAAGTATGTCATTATTCTGCCATTATCGTACTTATAGTTATTGTGATTGAGTATGAATGTTAGACGTTATATTGTCCTCCCTTGGAGATGTGATATCATTGACAGGTTGTGACTTATATATTCGTGAGATATATTAGTTAGTATTGATCACGTAGACATCGTTCTACTGCCGATGCTACGGCTTAGTCTAGATATACCCACGTAATCGTGCCGCTATACCAGGTACGAGTCGTGACATAATGTTTTATGTAAGTAATATATACTATTTTACATGTGATGCACATAAAAATAAATTCACGTACATTAAAATTTAATTTTAGAAAATTATTTAGAATTATATTTTTTATATAATGGTATTTTAAATTTATTTGGTATTAATGTTTGAATATTTATGGTTTTTTAAATTGGAGTTTAGATTTTATTAAATTAGTTTTAAATGGTTTAAAAAAATAGTGAGAATTATCTAAAGGGGGTTTTAAATTCCTACTCCTTATCCAACTAGGAGTCTCTACTTCCTATTTAACGAGATGCTCCCTTTGCTTTTTTTTCTTAACCCCTAAAATAATATCATAGAAACATCTCCATCACTATCGTGTCGTGCATCGTGTCAGTGTCCACCTTCCACCGTGCCAGCCTTGACGACCTCGAGTCTGACTCCGGGTGTCTTCCCAATATACTACATCTTTTATAATATATCACATCCTCATCTTCGTGTCTGACAACCACGGACATTGACATGCCCATGCGTCATACAGGACATGGCAAACTGATACAACCCTAATCCTAAAACCTAACCCTAACACTAACCCTAACTACCGCAGCCGCTACAACCACTATCGCGGCCATCATCACCTCTCATCCCTAGCAATCCACTGGCCATCCAGCAATATCATCCCATGCGACCAGCACCACTACCAGTGCCATCACCATTTTTGGTACCGCCCGTACCCTCCCTCTGCCACCATCATTGCCAGCATCACTACCATCATTTCCACTACCTCCACAAAACCCTACGACCACCGTGCCAGTTAAATGTTAGCAACCTGTCCCCGGCCAGCCCCTGCCCCGGCGCAGAACCCAATCCTACAGCCATATCTGTCTCTTTCGTACCCTGTCCTCGTCGAATAGCATCCTACCACCACCGTGACCACATCCTCCATACTGCCACTGCTCGGTCCTACCGTGTCAGACATCCCCCTGACTGCACTTCTTCTCTGCCACAGATCTCCACCGCCAGTACCACTGGACCTCCGCCTATTCTACTATCGCCAATATCATCTCCACCTCAACCGCCGTCACCTCCTCCAAGTGCCTCCAACACCGGGTCTCCGCCAACCAACTTCAGCTCTGGCCGACTTCATGTGACTCGACCCCGTCCATCTCTGCCATGGCCACTAGACAGCCCGACCCGTACTAGATCCAACATCTCCAACGATGGCCTCCTTTGTACCAGAGTAGTGCTCCACCATGCCGCGCTGGTGAGTCCCTCTCCTTCTCTACCTCTCTCCCTCTAGAATTCTCTGGCTCACTCACCACTCTCTTCCCAATTTCTGTCTTCCTCTTCTTCTTTCCAATTTTCTTCATAGCCATATCTGTCTTCTTCTTACCTTGTCTTCGTCGAATAGCATCGAACCACCACTGCGACCCCATCCTCCAGACTGCCATTGCCCTGTACCACAATGTCAAAAACCCCTCTGACTGCACTTCCTCTCTGCCATAAATCCCCATCGCCAGTACCACTGGACCCCCGCCTCTTCTACCACCGCCAACATCATCTCCATCTCAACCTCCGTCACCTCCTCCAAGTACTTCCACCACCGGGTCTCCACCAACTAACTTCAGATCCGGCCGACTTCACGCGACTCGACCCCGTCCACCTCTACCATGGCCACTAGACCGCCCGACCCGCACCAGATCCAACATCTCCAACGATGGCCTCCTTTACACCAGACCAGCGCTCCACCAAGATGCCTCGGTGTGTCCCTCTCCTTCTCTACCTCTCTCCCTCTCGAATTATCTGGCTCACTCGCGACTGTCTTCCCGATCTCTGTCTTCCTCTTCCTCTTCCCAATTTTTCTTCTCTCTCCCTCTCCTCTTACTTTCCTTCCATTTCCTATACTGTGAAGAACAGAGTATTTATCTTATTATTCTTATTATTAATACTATCATATTTGTTTATAAGTTAGTATGTATATATGTATTACTTAGTATTCATAATATAATAATAGTAATATTAATATTGATTTATTATTTAAATATTTATGAATATCTTAAATAATTTAAATAATAACTTTTTAGAATAGTATTCGACTTGACCATATGTATAAATTTCAAATTCAGTTTTAAACCCTAAAATAAAATTTTCTACATTATTAAATAGTTATCTAAAAATATTCTAACCCATAAAATATAGATTCTAAATTATAAAAATGATTTCCGAAGTATTTTCAAATATATATCTAAAAAGAATTTCACTAATAAAATATAGTTTTTCTACCTAAAGTTCTATTTTTACAAAAATAAAGTTTTTACTTAAAACAATTTTTAGATTTTTTTTTCAAAAACATATTTTGACTAATAAAATCTAGTTTTCAAATATTATAAAATATTTTCTAAACATAGTAATATATATATATATATATATATATATATTATATATAATATATATATATATATATATATATATATATATATATATATATATATATATATATATATATATATATATATATATTATTTATATATATATTCACCAAAACCCCATCTTTATTCATGCATAAGGCGCAAAATGCCAAGCCCTTACAAGTAAAATGGGGCCTGGGACAAGGACCCCCATGCTAGCTCCAAGCTATTCAGTAGAGCAAGGAGTGGCAGAAACCCTCACTGACATGCTTGTAGAGTCTGCTAACTTTGTGGATCTATCTAATGACCAACCAGATCAATTGGTCAGAGTTGTATTGACGGCCTTCGTATATGAATTTGTTACGGTTCTTCCAAATGACCCACATGATGGCGGCTACAACGATCTGATGGTCGTGCGAGGTGGAGCCCTAAGTGTCAATAAGATCGTTGAAGCCCCCACTAGCCGGGTCCTTTCTACACTTGTGGGAGAGAGCGTCCCATACCTGCACGGGTAGGTCTCCAGAATACAGGTTGTTCTCGGCCATCTCCGACTGCTGTGCTACGCAACAGTGACAAACTGAAGCTAAACTAATGCCAATGGTGGTGAGCGCATTGTCAGTAGGAAGCTTCCTGCGGAATGCCCTCTAAATCAGGAAAGACCATTTTTTGGGAATGCAAGACTGCCAGAAAGGGACAATTAAGGGAGATGGCACTCCGGTGCCTCGAACAACTCTCCTTGCTAAAGCTAACGTGAAAGCTCCATCGCTCGTGATTGACCAACTCAATGCATCGGGGTCTGTCTCGATCTTTAACCAAGTGGCAGCCAGTATGGCTGTCGTCTCCTCTCCTAACCATTCCTTGGCCCTCTCTCAGTTCTAGTCGCCCTTACTATCCCAAATATCTTGAATAATGCTGTTGGAGGGAGTAGCCTGTAAATACGAAAGAAGGGCGTCCCTAGACCAACATTCATGGGAGAGGGATGAACGCTAGAACCCAGCTGAATACGGATCAAAGGCTCGGCCAGGTATCGTCCGTGAAGGCTGTGGTGCCAAGACACAGATGATCTGTTGTTGTAGTCTGTGACTGAAGGATGGGAGTAGCAGAAATATCTGGCCTTCATAAACGGAGCCCAGATGGAGCGATTCTCGCGGAGCTTCCACCACATCTTCATAGAACATGCATCTACGACTAGCACTAATCTACAGAATCCCAGCCTGTCCTCCTCGGTAGGTCTGGTTATGGTGTCCCAACTGGCCCATTGATGTTTGTCCTTACCGTCATAGTGGCCACATAAGAAGTTGGCGAAGAGGATCTCAAAAGAGGTGAGCACCTTCTTAGGGGGAGAGCAGGAGGCAAGAGTGTAAATGGGGATGGAGGAGAGGACGTGATGAATCAGAATCATTTTCCCTCCTGGCGATAATGTCGCATTGTGCTATCCCTCAATTTTTTTCCTGAGTTTGCCCACTAGTCCTTCAAAGATACCCGCGTTGGATTTGTCGTACACTAGCGAGCACCATAAGTAAGAGAATGGAGGATACGCGACCGAAAAGGAAGTGATGTTGGTGAGGATAGAAGAGTAGTCCTTGTTGGCCTTGTGGTGGGTATAGATGACATCTTGTTTGAGTTGACGCAATGACCGGAGCATCTGGTGTATCTCTCCAGCATATAGGGAACCACTTCTACGGTCCCAACATTACAGGAGGAGAAAATAAGGATGTCATCGGCGTAAGCCAGGTGGGTTATGATGGGACATCCACTGGTGGTATGGTAATGCTGGAAACGGGAAATGCCAACCATATTGTTAAGGTTTCTGCTAAGAGATTCAGCAGCGATGATGATGATGGTAGAAGATAATGGGTCTCCTTGCCTGACACCTCTACTAGATTTGAAGAAACTATCAGCTTGCCCCTTGATCACTGTAGAGAACCAAGAATTACTGATGGATCTGAACACGATGTCAATCAAGGTCTCCGAAAATTTGAAAGCCTTCAACACCCATATCATAAATTACTAGTCAAGTCTATCGTATGCTTTCTTCAGGTCCAGCTTGATGGCAATGTTTCCGCCCCTGGCCGAGAATTTCATGCAGGTGATCATTTGATGAGCCAGTAGGATGTTGTTTAAGATGTTCCACCCACTGACCAAGCCGCTTTGCTCCTAGAAGATGATCTTGGGGAGAAGGCCGGACATGCAGTTGGCGATGATCTTAGAGATTATTTTGTTGGTGAAGGTACACAAGCTCAGCGGGCAGAAGTCTGTGAAGGTCTCTGGGTTATCCTTCTTGGAGATGAGAATGAGGTTGGTGAAAGAAATCGATCTGGGTACCTCGCTCCTTGGAAGAAGGTAGTTGCCGCCTCATGGATATCAGATTCGATAATGTCCCAGCAAGATCTGAAAAAACTCCAGTGAATCCATCAGGACCTGGCGCACTATGATCGTTCAGGGGCCAAACTGCTGCTTTGACCTCAACCGCAGAATGGAGTAGAAGCAGCTGAGTGTTATCACTATCTTCTATTAAGCGAAGATATTCGCTAAAAATTCCATGTCCTTGATAATAGCTTCTTTGGAGAATAACTATGAATAATAATTAGCGACGGCAGTTTGGATACCCCGTTGATCTTTGATTAAAAGGCCGCTCTCGTCAGTGATCTGATGAAGGTTCAGCTGTTGTCTACGTCCCTTAATACATTAGTGGAAGTAGCTAGACATTCTGTCTCCTTCAGTGTCCCAGGTCAGCCTAGCTTTTTGTTTCCAAAATTCTATTTTGACCTTCAGCCGAAACTTGATCAGCGCTCTGGTGAGGTTGAGGGTTGTGCGGGCAGGAGGGGTTCTTTCGGAGACAAAAAGTATCTTTACACGAGTAACGTCGTCCTCTCTCGTACGAACGGCCTGGAAGATATCGCCAAACACATTCTTGCTCCAGACAGTGAGGGCTTTACTCGTGGCTTTTAGTTTCACTGCCACACGGGTGAGGGGGTCGGGGTCATCGGGGATACGCCATGCGGTAGCTACGGTATTCCTAAATTATGGGTGGTGACTCCAGAGGTCAAGAATCCGGAAGCTTTTCTTGATCTTGCTCGAGTTACTGCTGATCTCAATGAGGAGGAGGGAATGGTCCGATTCAGTGAAGTTGAGGTGCGAGAGGTTGGAGATGAGGCCCATGTCTGACCATCGAGTATTAACCAAGGCACGATCAAGATGGGAGTATTGCCTCCGGGATCCATCCTACATATTACACCAGGTGAAGGCGTTGCCTCCAAACTAGAGGGGAGACAGTTAGACGCTGAATATGAAGTTGTTGAAGTCGTTCATTGCCATCTGACGCAGTGGGCGCCCACCCAACTTCTCTTTTCTGTAAGTAATAGCATTGAAGTCACCAATACAGAGCCACGGAATGTTGATAAAGTTAAGGTGGGTGTCCCTGAGGGTATCCCAAAGCTGTCTACGTTCGACGATGTCCCAGCTGCCGTGGACAACGGACAAAAGGGAATGGGACTGGAGCGTATGATGTTCCACCTAGAACGATAGTGCCTGTCTCGAATCGTGGATGGTACCAAACTTGACGTCAGCAGCAAAGAGGATCCAAATGCCAAACTGAAGATGGATGGATTTGAGTTTCTTGTAGAGGATTTTGGGTTATATGATCACAAGAATGTCGATCCTTTGGATTTTCTTGGGACTGATGAGTCTTCTCAAGGTTGGTTTGTTCGCTAGGCCCTTAACATTCCAAGAAAGGATGCTAAGCATTAAGGTGGTTTTAGGGGGGGTTGGTGAGTTTTACGGCTTACCTAGTGGTCATGGTCGTGGACTCTATATCGCTCTTCTTCTTCTTGTTTTTTTGATGTTTTAGAGAGTATTGCTTCTACTCCTTATATCGTGAAGGACGAGTCTCTTGAGGAGTCGACGGGTTCCTCTGTCTGGTGCATGTAGACCTCTTCCTCGATTTCTGTTAGGGATCTGAAGTGACTGTTTAGTTTGGTGAGGCCAGCTGCCATGTCCTGTTGTAATCTGGCTACTGGTGCTGGGCCGATGCTAGCCATGGCTTCCGTTCAAATGATCGCTGCATTATGGAATATGAGGGTGGCTTCCGGGATAATGATTGGAGGGTCACTATACTCTTCCCTGTTTGCGTCTGTGATGTTCACAGTGATCTATGTCGGGTTGTGGGCCCCTGTTATGACTTCGATGATGGTGGTCTCCTAAGGGACGTCTGATGAGGCTGAAGCAAGGATGTCAAATTTATTGTTGAGGTAGATATTTGGAGATTTATAGTACATAATAGCTATATTCGAGGGGTGGACGATCAGAGGGGGGGGGGGTGGGCGCCGTCGTTGGCTTCAAATCGAATGTGTGAGTTAGGTAGAGGTAGGATCGAGGGGTGATTAGTAGGATGAGTACGCTGGTTGGTGGCAGCCTTTTGAGTCATTTTCTTCTTCAGCTCCGGGTGTGCCCTGAAGCAGTGATCCGTGGAATGACCTCTCATATGGCAGTGCTTACAGAAGATGACGTTGTTGTCATATAGAATATGTTGAGAGTGCGTCTTATCTCCTAGCTCAATCTAAATATGGTTGGGCAGGTCCTTCGACAAATCGAGTTCCATACAGATTTTGGAGTAATTGCCCTATGAGAGCTTACAAGTTTCTTCGGCCATGGCCACGAATGACCCAAATCAGTTGGCAATACTTTTCAAGGCTGCGGGAGTGAAACAGACGAGGGGTAGGTTGGAAAGGGTGACCCAGGCCAAGACGATCGCCGAATCTTCTTTAGTGTTGAACTCTGGGGTCCATTTAACAATTTTCATGCTCTGGGCATCAATCATGCCTGTTCTTTTAGACCAAACCCTCTTGTAGTCGTTGTCTGTAGATTGATGGAGCAATATGTGCTTAGGGTCCAAAGGTGCGACCTTGTATCCAGAAGTATGGCCCCAACCGTCGATCACTTCCTGAACTCTGGAGAGTTTCGGGCAACCGTTGGTCAATTTAAGACAAAGGTCTTGGAGAAGGTGGCGGGTAAAGAAAATACTTCATCATGGGAGAAAGGAACCCGGATCGCAAGACTATCGACCGAGGCAGAGAAAGCTATATCCAGAAGCTCGATCTCTTTGGTGGAAAGAAAGTGACTCGCCGTGCGATCGAGCCTAAGTATCTCCGCATAAGACAGGGCGGAAGGCGAGAGCACCGCAGATGCATGGAGAGGGCCGAAAAAATGGGTCCTGTCGCCGTGGAAGGTACGACAAGAGGGATGTCCACTTCCAGGCCAAGCGGTGAAATGAGTGAGGTAACGTTAGACAAACTAGACGAGGAGGCCGACAGGGGGGGAGCCACCCGAAAACAAGAGCCGGGGGAGAACGAAGACGGGAGTAGCGACACCAGCGCCAGAAGGTCCTCAGATAGAGCCTGGACTGGTAAAGGGAGCGAAGCAAGCAGGGCGGGGGTGGAGAGCGCGCTCCGCGCGCCTCTCACAGAAGGAACGACGCCCAGATCACTGGCCGACACAGAGGAGGAGGGGTGCGCGCCACACGCCCAAAGCACGGGAGCAACGGAAGGGGGGTTCGCACAACCAGGAGGTAGCGCAGGGGCAGCGAAGGGGGGTAGCGCACAACCCGAAGGGGGGAGGGGGAGCGCCACGTGCAAGTGGCACGAGGCCAAACGCGTTGGCGAAGGAAAGAGCGCCCAAGAAGGCACCGTCTGGAGAAATAGAGATGAGCTCGCTACAAGGTCCAGACAAAAACCTCGCTGGTGGCACAAACCGATCCGCACTAAAGTTAGCAAACTGGAGCCAATCGGGAGTCGTGCCACCAAGAGGAGACAGAAGCCTTGCAGGTGGCACAAACCGATCTGCATCAAGAGGGTACGCGGCACACCTGGCATAAGGGAAGCCAAGGGGCACAGCTATAATAGAAGGGGGGCCAACTGGCAGGGGAACCAGGGGGCCAACTGGGCTAAGGGGTGTGCCAGTCGGTCCTAGATATGGAGCGCCAGCGTGGAAAAGGTTGGGTGCACCAATCGAACCCGAAGGGAGGAGATTAGAAATTTAAAAGTGGGCGTTCTTTGAGACTGTCGCAGGGGGTGGGGCGGCTGACTCCCAGGATAGGGCCGATGGAGGCGGCCGACGACGGTGGCAAAGGCCTCCCCATCCGAGAAACTGAAGGGGATGGAGGGGACAGAGAAGGAGCTGGCAGAGGGGGGAGACAGAGAGGGAAAGGGGGTTCGGGAGGGAGGGGCGGGAGGGGTGCTGGGGCGGGGAGGGAGAAGGGAGGCCCAGTGGGTCAGGTGGGAAACCGAGGAGGTCGGCCGACCACGGTGGGCAGGGGGCGAAGCAGAGCTCATGGACGGAAGGGGCGAGGACAGAACGAAAGGAAGAAGGAAGCACAGGGCGAGGACAGAACAAACGGAAGAAGGAACCAGGGGAGTGCTGCCGAAGCTTTGGAGGCCATGCGCCAAGGCCAACGGCGGGGAAACCCTGTCGGCGCTCTGGTCACGCAAAAAGGGGGATCGCCCCCGGGGGGAGCAAGAACGGGGGGGAGCGACATCATCTTTTATATATATATATATATATATATATATATATATATATATATATAATATATTTTATATATATATATATATATATATAAAAAAATATATATATATATATATAATATATATATATATATATATATATATATATATAAAAATATATATATATATATATATATAAAATATATATATATATATTTTTATATATATATATATATTTTTTTATATATTTTATATATAAAATATATATATTATATATATATATATATATATATATATATATATATATATATTAATCAAACAGCAATTTATTGAAAACTAACATAGGCTCGTAACGAGCAGTACAAGGTGCCAGGGTCCAAAACACACAAAAAAGCCTTAGAAGGCAAAGTAGAAAATACATAAAGGTAGATTTGAAATTTTGAAAAAGTTCGGAATTTGAAAACAAAAAGGGTCTTGAAAAATTACTGCTCGTTACGAGCCTTTGTTAGTTTTCAATAAATTGTTGTTTGATTAAAATATATATATATATATATATATATATATATATATATATATATATATATATATATATATATATAAATCAAACAGCAATTTATTGAAAACTAACAAAGGCTCGTAACGAGCAGTACAAGGTGCCAGGGTCCAAAACACACAAAAAAGCCTTGGAAGGCAAAGTAGAAAATACATAAAGGTAGATTTGAAATTTCGAAAAAGTTCAGAATTTGAAAACTAAAAGGGTCTTGAAAAATTCCGAACTGGACGGGTATGGGCGGTCTTCCCTATGTGGTGGCACACAGCCAGATTTTCTTTTTTCTTTTTCCTTTTTTTTATGGAATTCCAAATTTGAAAGTTCAAATTTTGAAGTCCGCAGGAGGGGTTGAGGGATCAGGCCAGGCGCGCGCTCGATTAGATGGCACGTGGCCCTAGGGAGGGTAGGTGGGCGCGAGGCCCTAGGGAGGGTGGGTGGGCGCGGGGCCCAAGGGGGGGACGCGGGGTCCTAGGCGCTGATCCGGAGCGCAGCAGGCAGAGCGACTAGCCTCGGGCCCCCCGCCGGCGAGTCGCCCGGGGCGGTGATCGTCGGCGGAGGAGGGCCGGAAGACGGGCGCGGCCGACGGGGGAAAGCGGAGAGGAAAGCGGGGGGGCTCGACCACGACAGCCGGGGGGGCAGTGGGCGGGGGAGGAAGGAGAGAAGTGAGGGGGATGGCGAGAGGCCAGCGGCCGCCGGGGGTAGGGGCGGTAGGCGGGGGAGGAAGGGAGAAGAGAGGGTGGGGCCGGCAAGACCGCCGGCTGGAGGGTGCCCGAGGGGCGGGGGCCCGAGGGGGCGAGCATCGGATGGCCCGCGCGGTGGGCCCGAGGGGGCGTTGGATCGGGGAGAAGGGGAGGCGGAGGGCGAGGGTGGGGGAGAAGGGGAGGGGGGGAGGGGAGACGGCCGCCGAGGGAGGCAGCTATCGCCGGCTTGGGGGGTTATCCCGCAGCCAACGGCGAAGGGATCGTCGGAGGACGACGCTGGAGGGGGGAGTGGTGGCGCGGCGCACCGGAGGGGAGACGACCACCGTCGACGGGAGGGAGGTGGCCAATAGGGAGGCGAGCGGCGGGAGACCTTCGAGCGGTGCCGGGAAAAAAATGGCTGGCCACAGCACGGGGGTCGGAGAGGACCTCTGCTCGAGGCGAGGAGGGGGGGTCCACCGACGACGGTAGGGGCGTCTGCGAGAGGGCCGGAGCAGGGGGAGCTCCCTGGGATGAGGCAGGGAGGGTGGGGGCTGTGCCGGAACCGCCGGGAGCCGAGGAGCTCGAAGCGGGAGCTGCCAGAACAGCGAGGAGAGGAGGGTGCGGTGTCGGGGAAGACGGACCCGGCGGAGCCAGGCGCGGCCCCGACGAGGGGCCGGAGAGGGAGGAGACTGAAGGGGGGGGTGGCGGCAGAGGGGGGAAGGGCGGATGGTCGTCGACTGCAGGCGACCCGCTGTGGCTCCGGCGACGGGGACGACGGGTGCACGGCCGGCGGCGAAGAGAAGGGAGAGGATGGCAGCACCTTGGGCAGCAACGAGAGGGGGACGCGCCGCCCGGGGGGAGACACGCAAGGCAGTGGACGGCAGGGGAAGAAGGCCTGCAGAGGGCGCGGGCTGCCAGGGGGCGGCCCACCAAGGCGGCGCCCACCAAGTGGCCGACCACCAAGGGGAGGACCACCCCCGGCCGGTGCCGCCCCAAGGGTCTCCCCAGGGAGCGGGGCACTGCATCCCTAAAACTTATATATATAATATAATATATATATATATATATATATATATATTGCAAATTCCTTTTTTCAATCATTATCATTGACCATGACTAACCGTGCGTAACTAGTTTGTCACGACCCACACCCGAATATCGGGCATGAGTCTGGGTACGTCCAGCCTACATCGCAGCATCGGCGGTAGAACGCTGTCTAACAACTAATAATATCTCACTCATAAAAGATGTATGATAATGACAAATAATAAGATATTCCAAGATAGGAGCAATATGGAATCTAAAACTCAATCACATTAAAAAATAAGGTAGAGAGTTCAAGAAATAAATATGAACATATTCCAGAGTCAAACACAATGCTAGCAAATCTAGAGGAAAATACCAAGTCGCCAAATATTGTTATACAGCCCAAGCAAGAATTCCGAAGACAAATACGGACCAAAATAATATAAAGTAAAGGCTAAACTAGGCTAAGCATCCTCTGCCTACAACGCAGCCTCTACAATAGCCTGATCCCCCAACTCAGTCTCTGGAGCAGTGTCCTCAGTCCGCTCATAATAAGTGGTGCAACAAGCCTCTAACTCGTCGCCTAAAAATTTGATTATCCCAATCAGGATTGGAGCAAGTACATAACAGTGAATAACAATTCATAAAATGATAAAGGCCATATAACAAGAGTAAGGATATGTAAAAATAGAGTAAATAGGTGAACAGGTAAAGTTAAGTAGCAGTTTAGGAAAATAGTGAAATATGAGAAAATATATTATAATGATGTAAATCGAGTGATCAATGCCAAAACCATAACTTCTAGGTGTTATTTGAAATACCAGTTCGACCTGTGAATGGCACGGATAATACGACAAATTGCACATGATAATGTACGATTTCTATCCATATGATATGGCAAATCACACGTGATATGCGTAATTGCTATCCACCCGATAAGACATGGAGAACATATAGGGTGTTCACACGTCTTATGAGGTATTTTCTCGCCCGACACGTAGCATTTATGGATTTAATTCACGTAAGTAAGTTGCATGAATCCCGATAAATCATGATAAGACACGAATCACGATACGTACAACGTGAGTGACACAATCATGATAGGAAAATCTAAATTGAGATATAGAGACAATATCAAAAAATGAATAAAATCAGTGCATGTACTTGCCTGTACTCAAAGCTGAAAGCTAAACTGAATCGGTGTCCAAATCGATGCCCAGTAAACCTATATTAGTTCAATTTAAAAGAATATCAATAGTAAGAGTAAACTGAACCACTAACCTATTTCTAGGTTGTATGGGTTTCTAGGTCTTGGCTGGCTCTTACCTATACATTACCCTTATATTTATATAAGGGTTTTGAAAACACTTGTATATATCCATACTGGTTATTCCTTATATATATGAATTAGTTATTCCCACTTCACAAGTCATTCCAACCTATCCTAGGACATCTTTCCTACAAGCATGCTTGGTAGGATACACACTCCCCACTGTCAATTTGCCACACACACTCTAACTCCTACCCTCCTGTGACACATAATAGGCATTACACTGAACATAGGTTCATTACATGCATACCATGGCTCTAATGGCACTGATACTCTCTTTCTCTTGGACTGTACACTAGGCTACCTACTGTAGGTACATGACTTGAGTCAAAATTTCCCCAACTGTAGGCGGGCCTATTTCTTATTGGTACACTGCTTTACATGAAGACTCTTACAAGTGAGATTGTTACACAAACCCACTCTCTAATCACTCACTCCTTTACTTTAATGTCATATGAAGGTTCATACACGCACATGAACACTAGTCTGGGATCCCAACCTCACTGTTGGTTGCCTAGGCTATACGTACACCTTCTAACCTCTACTGCTGCTACCAATTGTGGCAGCAAAGATCTCCCTGTAACGCTCCAGTCCCAAAATACTTAGGACTAAGTATGTAGACATGCCAACTGCATACATACGAAGTATACTCCAATATATGGAATCCTCATATGTATAGATAAGCTGTAAAATAAAGTAAACCATGACAACTAATCTCATCCATAAAATAAAAGAATAATGATATAAGATCAACTTTGAATTTGTCATTGGTACAAGTTGTTGGGTGGAGACAAATCCACTACCAACTATTTTTAAAGGAGAATAAATACATAAACAATAGAAGAAATTGTTAAGCAAAGCAAAGACGATCTAAGAGCAATCATCTTCAAAGTAATGGAGTAGATCATGGCCTTGGCTAGAGCACCGGCAGAAATCACAAACACACACACCTGGAGAATTCAACAGGTCCTTAGAGGGACGTAACAAGATACAAGAGGAACATGCCATATAAACTGAATATAACATATGCCATAAAGTCACAAGTAAAAGTAAAGTGTCACAACCATAACACGGCCCAATATTCCATCATCGAAACAGTAGACTACCCTTACAACCAAACAAGGACAAGGGGTAGCACACTATCCCCGATGTAATATTATTCCATGCCATGACTAGAACGAAGTGTGACATGACATTGACTAAGGTCTCCTAACCTTTCTAGTGTGCAGTTTAGAAGACATCTTAATGTAATACACATACGTCAAATACCAATACTATCAGCCAACATAACTCGAGGCTAGCGGCCCACGGGACCCATCAGTCCATATATCTCGAGGCTAGTGACCGTCGTGACACGACTACCATAGTACGCAGTTACTACAGCTTTTGGATTGGGTAGCCCATACATCTAACTGTCTTCTCCCTCCCGAATTTCACTAACAGAAGATAGTCTGCTAAAACTAGGTCCATATGCATATTAAAAGATAAGAAGGAAAGTATAACTAGCAATTGCATTATAGTAACTGAAAGCACGATAAGTAAATCATAAATAAGGACGCAACTGGAGGAACGAAAAAATAAATAGGCAGTAGATATGCAATAATAAATAATAAATATGCAACTAATTATAAGCAATAAATATGGCAAGGTATCTTGCCTGAGGATGTGTACAAAATGATGGTATCCAGTAGCTCGAATCGTCAGATCAGTGAAGCAATAAAAGGTCAAATCACACAAACGTCCCCGGATGCTGAAATAAACATCACGAACGTTTTTGGTATAAATGATATGTCTAAAAAGGCCTGCCCAAAAGTTTAATTCTAGACATGGACAAAATCATAATTCTGGATCAAAACGATATCCGCCGTTGTACCTGTTTTGCACCAAAAAATGTGCCAGTACCTACGATCTTTAAAGTCATAAAACTACATGTTTACGGAGCCGGTTTGATGATACGAACCCAACCGTATGTCCAAAAATGGATTCTGGTGGGCCGTACACAATTTTGCCCGTTGAATCGGGTCGTAAGCCCGCCAAAATGGCATTTCGGTCAACCATCTCGGAATCGGACCAAACTTGACATACATGACCAGAAAAATGATACGGTCCTGTTGGCATAAGTTTTGTCTCGAGACGACGAACGTGCACGAAGTTAGGGGCGTGTTTGCAACGGGGTCGATACAGGATATCTCGACGGATACGCTTCGATTTCGTCGCGCATACACAACGAAATCGAGTTCCTTCGAATCCCACACGTCCGTAAAGTCGATATGCACCTTTCGATGCTTTTGCTTCGCGACCACGTCGCCCGGTTTATTGGTGCGAATGCCGTATCGACAGAATTCTGTTGAAATTATATTTATTGAAAACTATTTTTACCTATTTTTGGAACTATTTTCAAAGTAATATGGTGAATAAAAAAATAATCCATAAGTGAGGTTTCTAACTCGTATAGGTTGCCTACAAACTTGTTCAAACAGATTTGTGAAACTGTTGAGAAATCGGCAAAAAATTGCCTTCGAAACCTGGGTTCTAGATCAATTTTTGTACACTGTTTGTTACAGTTTTTCTTGATCTTTCCAGAATTTTTATGATTAATCCACGAAAAACTAGCCCAATCTAATTAAAAGGTTTTGCAAGTGGTCAACTAGGCTAATCGTAGAAATTTACGGCTCAAATAAATATCATGCGACGAGGAAGAAATTAGAGGTTGAACATGCATACCTTGCAGTGTTGGCGCTGCTTTGTGACAGTGTCTTGTGTGCGCGGTCAGGCTGCTGGCAGCGGTTCACGGCGGCGTGCAGGTGGCGGGGCTTGGTCGTGGAAGGTGAGTAGGGCTCGGGGTCGCCTGGTATCCAAAGGTTTCAACTCGCATTTTCCTCTCTCCTTTTTTACGGAATTTTAGGAAAGACTTTTGTTTATAACTATGGAAGTTGAATTTGATTTATGATCGAATTTGATTTTTGTTTTAAATGAATCTAGGGTTATCTACTAGAGAATATGATAGGGATTGCATATATTTTATTTCGATTAGATTTAGTAAAGATTTGGACTGGATTTGAATCCATTCAAATCTAAAAAAAATTCCTTTTTCTTTCCTTTCCTTTCACCCACGCTCGGACAGGGGGCGAATGAACAGTGTTCTCACTGTTCATGAGTTGGCCTTCTATCTTTTTTCTTTTTTTTTTCCTTCTTTTCTTTAAAGCTTTATGGATATATAAACATATATACACTAAATAAGTATATACAATTTACCTAAAATTACGAAATATTCCTAAAACTATTTTTAAGAAATAATATGTAAAATATACCTGGTAGCTACATATAATGCAAAATATACTTCATACTAATTATTAGCAAAAAATCATTAAATAATTATAAGGCAATTTAATGACTAATAAAATTACAATAAAATTAGAATAAAAATTTCTTACGACTTTCCACAAATAAAATATTTTTCTGATCCCATTAGTACATAACACATAAAATTTATCTATGTATGTATGTGACGTAACATTTAACCTGTTACACAAAATATTAACAAAATCAAAATTTTAAAAATTCTAATTATTAAATAAATACTGTAAAAATATATTAAATAAAAATAAGTAAAATAAAATTTAAAATTTAGGGGGTTTACATCCTACCCAACTTATAAAAATTTCGTCCTCGAAATTAAAAATAATCTCAATATCAAAGAACGACGAGCTTAAATACGAAGGGAGAGCAAGTACATCAAATCGCAATGCGGTTTCCGAAACGGTGGAGGAGGTGTTTATCACAGAAATCCGAATTGTCGTCATATTTGGAGTTTTACTCATTCAAGATTCTGCCCAACTTATAGAAGTTGGCTAACCGTAAAAATTGTCCCTACAAACTTTCTGAGAAGGACAATTTCTAAGGGAAGGCACGAAAATATTGGACACTTTCTGACTACATTCATGAATTTTAAGTGAGCCTAAATATTTCCAAGTTATTCTTGGTCAATAACTTCGATAGGAGAATTATTATTGTTCAACATCGTTCCTATTGGGTCATATTTTTACAAGGTAGTAGGCATCTCTTGTTCGAATATAACTAAAACGCGTTGGTTCAAAAAGTATTTCGTTCTTCGCCTAAAATGAGAAACTAAGAGATGAGCTTGAATAACTTAGGGAAAGAAGAATTTACGGCCAAGTGATGAGAATCTATAATAAGTACAGAAACCTTGCTATAGAATATGATTAGGTAAGTGTTTGGAATCTTAAGTTATAATGACTAGGGTATGTTGGTTGGTGTTTGGTATCGTGTAGGAGGATGTACTTGCTTGGGTGGTATGCATACGTCATAGGTGTATTGCATCTTGCATGGATCATGTGTATTTAATTTTTTTGAGGGAATGGGTCGATATTGTTTGGTTAAAATCAAAAGGGAACAAAAATAGGCATCTATGGCTTGTTCTAAGGAAAATGCATCATATATGTGGTGTAATTAAAATGGAGCATTGGAAGGTGTGCTTGTGTGAGACATGTATGTCTTGTGTGTAGCTTGATTGGCCTAATTCATGATGGTGAAATTTGTTGGAATAGAATGGCTAGTATTGTGCTTCTAATATCAAATTCACAGTAGGGGTAATCAATCGATATGGATAGCAGTGGATGTTATGAACCACTATTTATTAGTTCAATTAGAGATAATATATCTAATCACTTGCTAATTCAAGAACCCTACATTCTAGAGAGGGTTGGAATCTATACACCTCAAAAATCTAATTCTCGATTTAAACAAGGACATGATTCTAGGATAGAATGGATTTGAAGAATTCAAGGTTGCGATCTTTTACCGTGGTTAACTAAACGCACGAGCAAGGGATATAAATGCAATACAAAGATCGTATCGCAATTTCCCAGTAGATGGAAGAATGGTTACGAATGGCATCCCATTAAGAGAAGGAGGATACTAAGTTCAAGGTTCTACTCAAATTACGGAGATTGGTTAATCATTGAAAGTACGGTAATAGGACTTCTAAGAAGATCAATTTCAAGGAGATGTACAAGAATATGTGGTACTTCTAATTGTAGTCATGGACTTTCTAAGGAAGCCTAGGTATTTCTTATTTAACATTACCCATATATTGACCATGTTCCATCAAGGCAGTAGGAGAGTCTTTGGTCAAGCATAACTGGGAACTAGTTGGTATAGCGGGATTCTATTCTTTGCATAACATAAGCAACGAAGAGATAAGATTAAGGAATTTATAGAAGAAGGATTAGTGGACCAAGAGATGGGGACTACATAATAGGTGTAGGGACCTATTTCATAATGTTTTGTCTTATAGTCCAAATATAACAACATGCATGGATGGATTAATCTTGGTCATAATGGGTTTCCTAATTAGACATCAATCTTTGATTGAATAATTCTTTAATTGTAATCCATATTGGCTAGACAAGATCCAAAAAAATCAATATAGACCATCTCTGTTTGATTAGGGTAACCTAGAATAGGTTCTAACTCAAGTAGTTGGGCTAATTGCCAGTCGGACTGGTTAACTAGGTTTCTTAAGCCCAAAAATATACCTTTATGACTTTGGTGTTTAAGTAGCACATGGGGACTCCATTGAGCGACATACTAGTGACATGTGCGTAGTGGGCTTCGAGTAGATCACAACCATATATTGGGTCCAAATATTTGAGTCGAGGTTGGATCTCGAATTGCAGTCAAGAAGTACATCGGATTATGGTAAGGGTTATAGTTAGTTCTTTTTGACCTGAAAGTCGTATCATAAAAATAGAGTACAAGGGAACGTGTTTGAGTGGGACATGATATGCCTACATGAAGGTGGGCTCGTCTAGGTCTTGTATATGAAATTTGTTGGAAGGTAACAGCTGGTCTCTCGTTTCGAATATCAATGTCACGACCGGGAACACCAAATGATCTAAATAGAAAGTGGGTGTTCATGAGTCACTAATTTATCATCCAAGTGGGAACCAACTTTTCCTACCCAATCAGTAATCCTATTAAATCTTAAATTTAGAAGGGCGTATAGTCTATTCACTCTAGAAACTAAGACACGGTTTAATGAGGTTAGAAAAATTTCAAAGTCGTGATATTGTATCTCGACTCTTGATTATTAACGAATACTACACGACGTAATAGATAACGTAATAACGTAGACCGATTTCTGAGGAATGGAAAATGATTGTGTATATATTGCCTTCATGGCCAAAGGTGATGTGGCGAACTAAGGGGGATTTTGTGTCTATCTTCCCTCAAATACGAGCATTTTTTTTCCTTTTTTTCACTACACCAAAATGCATGCATTGTAACGGTCTAAATGTGTTACAAAAATTAATTCTAACTGGTAAATTCCGTGAGTATATAGGCGTGGGTAATAATACTAACTGCTTTTCTAACGGATCGGGTCCGTTAGTATGTCAACTATTCTAACGGCTATAGGGTGTTAGTGATTATTTTTCTAACAGGCTTATAGCAGTACATAGAATTGAATACTAACGGGTTGTGACCGTTAGTATATTTTAAAAAGGAAATAAAAAATAAATTTAGGGATTCAATACTAACGGAAATGGGGCGTTAGTAATACCTAAAAATAGAGAAAAAAAATTAATTTTAGAATACAAATTAATAGATCAAGAATGTCTTAGTTATTATCATCTAGTAGACATTTGCACCTATTTTATCTGCAAATATAAAATGCTGAAATGCTGAAACGTTATTTATACAGATCATTCAAGCAAATATATATCATTTTACGGTAAATAGTGTTTACATATCATAACAGCGATAACTCCAAAGTACACAATTAGACAACATATTGAATGAGGTTTAATTTGTTAATGAATCTAAAGATAGTTCTCAAGGATGATGTAGAATTTATACGGAGGAAATTGCACTGAAGCCCAAACACAAAATATAAGATGCACCAATAAACATTAATAGATGACACAATGACAGAATGAAATTCATAAGTAATTTTGTTGGGCAACGAGAAAAAAACTGACAGAGCTGCCGCTGGTGAGTCATTTCCAGAAATGACCAAAATCCTACAGAAAATCTAGGGTATTTTTACCACACTAATGATTCCCTACGATTCGCAAATCAAAGATATAGTAATCCATTTTCACACTTTTCAGCCTTTTCTAGTGCTTTGCCGAATGACACCTCAGTTTGGAGAGATGGGGTAGAGAAGAGGGAAAGGGTGAAGAATCAACATCTGCAAACGGCAAATACACCCAAAAAATCCACCAGTGCTTCCAATGGGATTTCTGCAGTAAAAATGTACAAAACTGGACAATGGAAGCACAATACATGGGGGCCACCATGTTAGACCACCTGAGAACCAACTGTTTTGGTAGATTGTTACAATAGGTTTTCCGGTAAACAAACACTCGAACAACGGAAAGTGGAGCTATTTTTGATGTTTGGCATTTGGCAGTATTTAGAGGCTGATAAACATCTTCTTAGCCAACAAACTTGAAACTTAAAATGCAATTAGAAGATAGAACAATTGATGGAAAGTAAAGACACCATCAAAATCCTGTATCTAATATAGCTTAATACAAAAAAGTGTACTTTCAGTATAAATGAGAAAAAAAACATCAGAGAAAGAACCCAAAACTGTGAATGAGTTACGGAAGTTAGGAGTTCTCAACCGAGGTGAACACGAACATCTTCTTAGATTGCCCTTGTTAAGAAAGTTGAAAATTGAAATGTACAAGCAATTTCGTGTCACTGCTAGGTAATATTTTGAGTCAAGGAGACTAGAAAGGGGACTAGAAACTAGTTTGGGCTAAGAAAAACAACACTTCTGATGTGAATGTGAAAAACAAGTGATAGGATCTATACCCTTTATTGAAGATTCCTTCACCAATTTGGTATGACCAAGCTTGAGACCAAAAGTATATGAATTTACATGCATGAAGTAAAATTCAAAAAAGGTTGGATAAAGAATGCACTCTGTACAGTGAAATACTAATTTTGTGAGAATGTAACTCTCCTTTCCTGCTAAGATAACCAAACCACTTGTATTTGTATAACAGCCTTAGAGTTAAGATAATAATAAAATACGTTAAGTTATAGTTTGATTATATGGATGGATATCTAACTGGTTTCCCCACCCATTTCCAGTGATTTATTTGTCACTTCAAGTTACTTTGGTTTATATGCAGGCTATGTTGCGCGGACACAGACACGACAGGGTAAGGACACGGACATGGATACAACATCTATTTTGGTGCCCTAATGCATTTTGGATTGCCCATGTTGCGTGCAACACATGTGCAACGGCTCTATTCTGGGAGTGCTCATGCTCCATAGTAGGCAGGCAATAGATTGTACAATGCCCATCTCATAGCTACATAATCGTGTCATCAAAATTTATCCGGTTATCATGTAAGAATAAAAACGAAACACTAAGCACATGATAATCATAATCAGTCTCTGTAAAAATCATAATCAGTCTGTAAAAATCATAATCAGTCTCTGTAAAAATGTTATACAGGTAACCAGAACTCATACAATTACCTGTTGATTTTGAATAACAAATGCTTCTTCTAATGATGGTCGCAATAATTCCATCATCTGAGTATCAGCAAAATCATAGCATATGTGTTCCAATATGTCCTTGTCAGCAACAAAACCTAATGCTCGGAAGATGATAATTATTGGAATATCTGCTCTTATATATGGAAGAGTAGCTCGAATGTACTGCCCCGAGGAGCCCTGTATGGATGTTGTAAAAAAATAGATACTATAAGATGCAAAATCTGATATGTTAAGTGAAAGATTTCATATTATAAAACTAGCATGCCCATATATTATAAAACTAGCATGCCCATAGGAAAGAAACAAAAGTAAAATTGCATAAAAAACAATTAAAATATGAACAGAAATTACCCCTTTTGCACTAGCACGAGAAAGCATGTGTACAAACATGCTACTTGCAGGCCTATTCTGACTTTCTGCCATAGATCGGACTTCGGCCACATAGGCAAATTTGTTCGGCTGCCTTTTCTTGAACACATAAACATGATTGGTACTCATCTTTTCCTGCGCAATCAGAACCTTTTCACTGCCATTAATTATAAAGTATCCGCCTTGATCATATGGACATTCTCCAAGTTCTGTTAGATCCTTTTCAGAATTCTGGTATAGCGTGCAATAACTAGACCTTAACATGATAGGGACCTGTCATGTAGCAAAATGAAAGATGTTCAATATTTGATACAAGCAGGCATTGCTAAGGCAAATAATTAGAGGCATCTCAAACACTATTTACCGTAAAATGATATATATTTAGGTAAAAGAAGATTATGTCCAAGGTATTTGTCAGAGGGAAGCATAAGTTGAACAAACAACAAAGGAATATAAAACTTCCAATAACAGCTTATACTCACAGTATCAGATTCTTCTTCAGAAGAGAGCCATCTATCAAAGCCTCTGAACAGTAAGCACTATGCAAATAATTAGTTGACAAAGCCTCTGAACAGTAAGCACTATGCAAATAATTAGAAGTCCAAATGGTTTAAACAGTCTAAAATCATATGTTCTTGTTTCTTACTATTTCATGTAGTGGTTGCAAAGCTAACAACTTCACGATACCTGCAACGCAAATCCAAATTAGGACATTTAGTGGAAATAAGATAAAATTATGAAGTTAAAAAGATGAAAGTATTAATAAAACCTTCTCCCTCCTCTTTTATTCGAGCTTGGGACCGACAATGCAAAGATAAGCGATGCACTGGCAGAGTTAAAAAGTTTTTTTTTAATATCTAAAAGCATCACATATATAACTGGTAAACATAATCAAAATACTTGAAAGCAACATAAACATGTATTTTAAGGTTCATCTACATAAGCTAAATAAAACCAACAAAAGACAACTATGTTTAACAAGTTTCAGTCCATAACATACCTGCAAAAGATAACTAGTACTAAAAGTAAGATAGAGATCATCAAACATACTCCAACCAACAATCTAGCCAAATTAGGAATCCTCCATCGACCAAACCCGCAAAAGTATGATTTCCTCCTTGTGGAGGGTCGAATAAAGGAGCATCAGGATCAATCACTTCCTCAACATAAACCTTCTTCTCTCCGTATCCAACTTTTTTAAAATGACACATATTTGATGTAGCATCTGTGACGACATACCCTTTTGCCAATTTTTTACCGAACTTATCACACAAGATAACTTGGGGGTTTCTTGTAGGAGGCGCTGGACAAGGAGAATGAGATATGCCACCCATGGCAAAAACAGTATCTATGTTTTGAGATAAATGAAGAGAGCGAGGCACTAAACTAGAACCGTGGTCACTTACTGGTGAGTTCACAACTGCCGGTGACTTTGTTGTAATTTTTGATAATATAGCCTGCATAAGACCCTTAAAATTATCCATGCGCGAGTCAACAAGTGATATCATTTCATCTTTGAATGATGCTAGTGCTTGAGATGATTTCTTATGTTGTTCAAGTTTTGATTTTGCCACTCCCAAATGAGTTAGCTTCTTCCTCGAGATATTGGAACCCATTGCACGAACCCGTCCCTTTTTGTCCTTCCCAAATACTTCTACCAACTCATCCTTGTCGAAATCTTCAAAAGTTCTTTTGTTCTTGTTTCTTTCTTTAGCAGCCAATACATTTTCCTGTAAAATTCTTGTGTGAGATGATATAAAAAATCTTAAGCTAAGAATGCAAAATACATACAAATTGATAGGTTGCTTACATATTTTTCTTTGACTCTCTCCAATACTTTACCATCTTTTTGTTTGTGTGCTTCTAACCAAGTATCTACCCGTGAAAGAGATATTTCAGAATTTACTTCTTGCTGCAATGGAACAATATAAGTCAACTAATTATCTACCTAATAGGACAATCAAACAAAGAAGAAAGTCATACGATAAAGTATAAATTAAAGTCTCGAAGATAGTAAAATTGATCTTTTAGGGAGGATTTGGAGGAAGTCATACAAGATATATATATATATATATATATATATATATATATATATATATATATATATATATAATGCTAAATATCGAGTTTGAATAACATAAGAAAGGAAGCAAACCATCATGTATTTCTTTTGGGCATATGTACAACGTCCGAGACAATGAGAAAACTCCAGCTTACTACGATTTTTTGCATTTCTCTCACACTCCTCCTTCTTTTTCTGGCCATTCTCATTTTCTAGAAACTTCCTCCAAATATCAGGATCAACACCCTTTGGAACTTCAGTAATATTTTTCCTCAGATAATGCTGCCGCAAAGTGTGTTTATAAGTCCTGAACTTTTGCGACCAAGAAGGCTCAAGCAATGGGCGAGCCACTTCTGGTGGAACATCAAGCTCATAATCACCCTATTAAAGAAACATTAATGACAATATCTAACATAACAAATCTAACAAAGCAAAATAGGTATTAAGTATAATGTTAAACATAAAGAATATTTACAAGAAGTTTACCATAAGTGGATTCCAAACGTCATCTTTAAAATTATTTGGCACCTTGCTAAAGTCGGTGTAGCTAATTGGAATATAGCTTTTTATATAACCACCTGTATCGGTACTCCAATCTTTTGCATATTTTCCCACAATAGAGCCATCAACTTGTACTATGATTTTCTTTTTCTCCTTTGGGCCTCCACTGCCTGATGATACAGATAATGGCAAATTTGATGTATGTTGTGATGAATTTGGGGTAGAATTACCTACACTTGATGACATAGTGTCAAATCTGCGCAAGGAAAACCATATAAGAGACTTGACCTTAATATTTACACTCAAACAGGTTAGCAAATAATTTGAAAGCAAAAATCAAAGTAAAATTAGCACCTGAGCTAATGAACACTATTTTGCAGCACTGTAGGCCAGGCATTTACATGCTTGAAAGAAGTAATAATACAAGTAGAATTGCACAAACTCATGAAGAAGAACAAGTTTAAGCACCTGTAGTGATATATATTGCAAGAAGTAATATTACAATGCAAAATATATTGCAAGTCAAACTTTTTCCAAATATATAAGACCGATCTCCATAGAATAGACAATTGTTACACCATGTCTCTGTATTTTGCAGGTACAGGAAGCTCAGTTAGCGCAGTACAATTATATACTTCTTGTTGGTGAGGAAGAAGCAAAAACTAGACAGGTGCAGTGATCAGCATTTTTAGATATACATCTCTATTACTTGTGCCTGTCTAGCAAGTAACACATACCCAATACCCAAGGCTGTTAGTTTGTTGATTCTCAGTTGTGTCATCAGATGAAACACGATGCTGCCTTTGTACCAATAATAATACGAGGTTAAACTGCATGAAAGCAACATAGGCTTATGCACACAATTGGCCTTCTAGGTTTAATGGCAAGACAATTTTTTTCCTAGCAAAATTTGATACTACATGCATGGACACAAATAAATTGTATTGCCAACTTAGGAAGTCAGCAGTAACCTGATCTTGTTATGCTCTGAGAATGACTGGTATAACAAATTAGATTAGCAAACTCAAGTTGATCCTGAATGTAAGTACCAAGCGGAATGTTGATACAACAGAAGTCCAAAGCAGATATGCGGACTCTTAGAATGGAAGAGCAATCAAAGATTAGTGTTCCAACAAATATGCGGACTCTTAGAAGGAGTAACTGCCAAAACTCCCTTTGACCTGAGAGTTGTATAGATGGAGAGGATAGATGATAAGATTTACTCTAACAAATTAAAAACATCACAGGTAGTTGGCCCTAAATGGGAAGGAGTCTTCCAAATCACATGTCTGATGATATTGTCATTTTCAATCTAGTAAACCGAAATATCTAAAAGTATCCGAGGGAGACACTAAGGTTTAGAGAACCGAAGAATCAAATTACGAAAGACCATCATCAGTATATAACTGTAATAGAGAGGAGTTTCTCTTATGCTGTGTTAAAGTATCTTCTCACCGTCTCCTCAAACTATGGAATATGGATGAAGTACAGTATGTTAGGTATCCAGAGCCACAACATCAAACTTTATCTGACCTTATGACTCCTTATCATAGTTACCACGTTACCTGAAATGCCGTATGTCCTAAATTACGGTATGGGTTAGGAAATGGTGTACACTTATTGTATATATTTACTTGTCTATATTTTCGTTACCCTAACGGTAGGCTCAGTTGGTTCGCCAATTCGGTTCATTGTACGCTTCAAAATAATACTTGGGTTGATGTACAGTCAAGAGGTAATGGAGAAACAATTGTTATAGGAACTAGAGAGTCAGAATCCAGACAAATGCAGTACAAACTACCTCACAGTTCATTAAAATGGTATAGTTATGGAGCCCCAAATTAACATTTGATAATAAATCTCTTTTTCTTTTCCAAAAACTGTCATTCAAAGTATTATATAAAGCAAGGTTACAGTGAGATTTAAGTGAAAGATTTGGATCACCAAATCGTGCTCTATCCGGATAGCAAAAGTACCCCGAACACAAAGACTTGTGTCCTTGTACAAGGGTGTGGTTCGATGGGTGTTAGGTGTCCCAGGTAAGTACGGTCCTTACTGACAACACGTTTTTCTACCCTATTAGTTTCAGAGGATATTGCACTTAAATAGTTAAATAAAAAATAAGGATCCATGTACCCTATGCCAAGTGGGATATATCTAGTATTATAGTTATCAAAGTTCCAAATTATCCATCTCATCAATATAGCATGACAAAATAGTAATCAATAATGCATCACAGATTAACATAAATGTTTTCACCCTCTTTGATGCAGATCATGAGTGCTCAGGGTCGGTTGGTGTATGACTCCAGTTAAGATTAGAATATGCTACCATATTCTTAACTATTGTGATGATCTTACAATACTCCTAATTCTTAACTATTATTATCCATACTATTCTCGACACTACCATCAACATTCAAATTTATCTATGCAAATGTGCTAACAAGTAAACACAGAGAACTTTTATGGTTCATGCAAATACTTGCCAACATCAGTATGATTAGAAAAATGTCTAAATAAGACAAGATGGTAGCAACAGAAAAGGGTTATATTATATCACAACACATTAAACGAGCAGGGATAGCAGCCAGAAGAAAATCAATGCCAAGTTCCATTTTAAGAAGGTTATTATATGGACTATGGAGAAATCTGGGTGTAAATTATGGCCAAGCTCAAATCACATTATCTCCCAACCAATCCTCATATTTCTGCAACTACTTATGGCAAATTGGTAGCTAAATACACTAAATTTTTACAGATTTACAATGGCTAACATTAAGAGCACTATAAAAAGTGTTAGCAACTACTTATTTAACGGATAATGCTATAAAATTTGGGCAATCTTATTGTCCTATGGCTGACAAACATTGACGAGAACTTGTATAGCTAATACAGCTGGTTTTGCATTAAAATAACTTCAACTGACTTGTCCCTGACTTTGGATTAAAATAACTTCAACTGTTTGTTTCTTCATATTCCAAAAGTAATCATAACCCCTGACTTTGTTGTATTCAAAGACAGTAAATAGGAATTGCCCCTGACTTTGTTGTTCTAAAATCTAACAGATAAATGAAAAGTTGTAAACTTCATTAGTATTGAAAAAAATCACTACAAGGAACTCATATTAAAAAAGTACCTATAGTAATTAAAGTACAAGAATCAATTGCAAAGTAGAGCCCTCTTGTTGGATAAGCTCTGCCTCTAATTCCAATATCTAAGCAGGAACATATTGTTGCAACAAAGCTTCCAAATGAGGTTGGTCTTCAAGAGTAGATTGAACCATTGGTATCTCTAAGTCATCTACTTGACAAGTCAATCTCTTTGGTGAGTGTATCACTACCCACCAACCAGGATTTCCAAGATCTTTCGAGTAAAATACTTGACTTGCCTCAGACACGAGAATGGCAGGCTCATCTAACTCACTACTGGAACTCTTAAACCTATCAAAATTTACCATCACCAGGTTTGAGTCTGGGCACTGCTTACAACCATTGATTTTGTCCTCCACTCTTACCCAGTCGCAATAAAACACTACCTCCTTAAATATTGTATAGTCCAGCTCAATTATCTGCTTGATAACTCCATACCACATGGTCCAAGCGTCTTTGAAGTTTTTATCACTTTTCCTTGCTCTAAATGTAGTCCATGCTCTCAAACAAACACCGCTATCTTGTGTGACTACACCATCATCATGAGATCTAGTAGAGAATACAAAGCCGTTAGCTCTGTACTTTTTGTATGTTTTAACTATGTGATTTGGCCCTTGAACTAATCGCCATAACATAGCCTTTGTCTCTGTATCCCCGGCAATAATCAGCTGTATGCAATGATAATTAAAAAACTAAAGTTAAAATAAGAAAGTGAACTTAGCTAATGCAAAAAAGTAAAAAATAAAATAAAAAACACCTTTTCATATAACCAAGGGATGAAAGAAGTCTGAATTTCTATTTCTGTCAATTGAATCCCCTTTCCTTTTCCATGTAAAGCAGATCGGATTGACGTTTTATATTCACTGCAATTTGTTCATAATAATTAACAAGCTTATTATGACAAAATCTATATGCGGACATCTATGATACATAAAAGAAGACAACGTACTTATAATATTCATCGAGTCCATCAACATTGAGACGAAAGAGGACCCATCGACGTATTTGTTGAAATTGTGTAGGTTCAAGCATCATAGATTTATCGTCGAGTAAAGGTCCTTCATCAGAGAAATCCCGATTATCTTCTAGGAAGGCTTCATGTGTATATTTGTGATTTCCCTCTTGCGGATTTGGCATATACTCTATTGCATATCTAACGGACTCGCCAACAAGATAGGATTCCGCAATGGATCCATCAACATACCGCTTATTGCTCGGTATATCTTTAAACTCCTTCATATGTCTGTTCGTAAACAATACCTATGGAAAATAATGAATTAGATGTTGTAACAATTAAAAAGTATATAATGAATTAAGATACAAAATAAATTACTTATTGTTCAAAAGGATACATCCATCGAGGTGCAGTAGGTCCACACATTAATGCTTCATCAGCTAAATGGACACTAAGGTGGACACTGATATCAAAAAATGTAGGTGGAAAATGTTTCTCTAGCACACATAATGCTTCTGCCACCATGTATTTAGCTCATTGGATATCCTTTCTAACTATGATTTTTGAACATAATAAGTTAAAGAATAAGCTTATCTGCTGAATAGCTCTTCGTAAATCTAGATGTTTTGGAAATGCATGTTGAAGCAATACTGGCAATAAGTACTCTAAAATAACATGATAATCATGGGACTTCATAGAGTGCAAACCAGGTGGATTGAGAGTGACAATATTGCTCAAGTTAGACGAAAAGCTAGAAGGGAGCTTTAAGTCTTTCAATATTTTACAAAATTCTCTCTTCTCCTCTTTATCCAAGACAAATGATGTTGTCGGTTTTATCTATTTTCCAGTCTTTTCATCTAGAGCCATCTACTGGTCATTGTGCAAGCCCAACCGTTCCATATCCAACCTTGCATTTATGGTATCCTTTGTCTTCATCTTGTTATCTAAAATTATATTAATTAAATGCTCTGCCACGTTCTTCTCAATTGCATCACATCCAAGACATGACGAACTTGATGAGAACTCCAGTATTCCAAGTCAAAAAATATTGATCTCTTATACCATGCCTCTTTAGCTTCAACTATATCATCAGTCTTCCGCTTTTGACCTGGAGCTTTTAGAATTTTTCCTGGTATATACTTAATATTACTCAACTTTTCTACAAGTGCATTTCCATTTAAACGAGGTGGAGGAAGTGTATATTCTGAGGAGCTAAGCCCCAAATACCTACCACCTCTAAAGGGATGATTCATGCTAAGGAACATACAATAGTTTGTGTAAACCTGTTTATTACTACATTCAAGATGGATGGATGGAGTGTTGTCTCCGCAAACAGGACAAGCTTTGTATCCATGTGTTATGCACCCAGATAAATTTCCATATGTTGGAAAATCATGAATACCCCACATCAACATAGCTTTCAAAGTAAAATGTTGGCCTTTGTAACTGTCATAAGCTGGGACCCTTCTTCCCATAGTTGCTTCATCTCCTCCACTAGTGGTTGAAGGAAAACATCAATATCTTGACCAGGTGCCTTTGGCCCAGGTATCAACAAAGACAACAGCCGAAACTCACGCTTCATACAGAATGAAGGTGGAAGATTATAAGGAACCACCATGACAGGCCAACAACTATAGCTAGAGGATTGGATACCACGTGGATTAAAACCATCAGTTGCTATTGTAAGCCAAACATTATGTTCTTCTTCAGAAAAATTTGGCCACTTATTTCGAAACATTTTCTATTGAGGCGAATCAGATGGATGTCGTAAATAATCCCATGAAGAGGTTGCTCGGTGGTGCCAAGTCATTTCTTGTGCTATCCATGGTATTGTATACAGTCTAACAAGTCTTGGAATCAAAGGAAAATGTCTCAGTATTTTCTTGGGTTCTTTACGAAGGCTTCCTCCCTTTCTCATGGTCACTGTGTATCTCGGTTCTCCGCATTGAGGACATTCCTCTTTATCTTCATTATCTTTCCAATGTAAAACACAATTATTGACACATGCATGAATGAATATGGCTTTCATACCCAAGTCTTTCATCTTACTCTTCATAACTGGATACTTTTCCGGCAACGTATTTCCACTAGGGAGCCACCTTTTCAACATTAATAAAAGTGCTGTCACACTATTTCCCGACCAACCAAACTGTTTCTTTAAGTTGTGCAGCTCCACAATTGCAGAAAGAGTTGTCTCAGAACCTTCACATGATGGGTACAGCTTCTCAGTTGATAATCTCTTATATTCATTGTATTTCTCATTAACGACGTAAGGTTCTTCTTAAACTCCTGCACCACTAACATCCTCATCATTTAAATGATGTGCTTCATTAACACCATATAAATCATCGATAAAGTCTCCAATTCCTACCCCTTCCCCATCCTCCATATTTTTGTCATCCATGGTTTCCTCTTCAACCTGTTGCAATGGTGGATTCTTACAAATATTACTAGATGGTTGCTCACCATGTAAAGCCCATAAAGTATATGACTTTTTAATGCCATTCCTAACTAAATGGCTTTCAACAATTTTTTCTTGAAATCTTAATTTATTTCGACACTTAACACATGGACAAGGTAATGTTGTCAACCCCGCTGCACGATTTTTAATGGCAAATTCAAGAAAATCTTTAATTCCCTTTGTATATGTAGGGCCCAATCTATCATTTTCATTCATCCACTCTTTGTTATTTGGTTCCGACATACTGTATCATAAAACAAAAACTTCATAAAATTAGAATACCATATTTTTTGAGATAAATATTAAGCAAAGGAGTTAAAATTTGGTGAGTATGCGTAAGGGAGATATAATCCATTCATCCAACCAAAAAAAGGATGTTAGCTATTAAGAAACACTATATACAAATGAGATGATACAAAATGCAAGAACAAATTTGTGTGAGAAACAAAAAGGAGCATTAGTTTCTGATCACGCTGTAATTTTATTTTATTAAAGTATCATCCATGAAAGGTTTAGGTACTATCATCAATATGCCAACCTAGAAGATTGGTTCTCCAATAAACAAATCTCAATAGGCAATCCCAAAAATATTTAGTTATTTATTTATATAATGTAATTACTGTTATTATTCCAGGGAGGTTCTTCAAAGTAATATCAATTCATTAAAAGAACATCTTAAAAATGAAAAGGTAATCCAAGAGGTATGATCCTTGCATATAATTATAACAAAATTCAACTATTCAGTTATGTTGCATGTGCAACAGAAAGATTGACATAAGAAAAAAGGTATTTGCAATAGATACATAAGTAATTCGCTCAAATATCGGCTAAGCTGTTATCATAATTCATTTTTTTCCAAACAAAAGGTACATCTCTCCTCGGAACAAGCTTTGTCTTTGTTTTTGTTCCAAAACTGAATGATATATTCAGATTTCAATATCGGCTAAGCTTTGTGACTTGGGTAGTGCAAAGAAATTGGTATATCATGTCATATGTATGTGAATATATTCTGGAATTTATCGTTGGTTTGACAGAACGACCTAATCTCAATCAAGAATTTCTCATTACCACCTCTCCTCCCAAAAAACTAGGTGAGTTCTCACCCTAAATCAAAGCAAAAGAATATAAGGGTGCGTTTGATTACAAGGTGAAAAATAAATTAATTCCACGGAATTATTTTACTAGGAAACAAATTCCATGGAAAATAAATTACACGGAATTGATTTGGGTGTTTGATTGTCGTTATTCTCCATCGAAAATAGTTAATTTTCATGAAAATTGATATTTTCCTATTGGCTGGGCCAGGTTTATTTTCCACCATTCTGGAGGAAAATATGGAAAACGGTAGATTTTTGGAAAATAATTCCATGGAAAATATATGCTATCAAACACTACAGCTGATGGAAAATTTGTAATGGAAATATTTTCCATGAAAATAAAAGCTCAATCAAGAACAACCTAAGGGTTTTTTCTCACCCAAAAAATTAGGATTTTTTCTCACCCAAAAATATGGTTGAAGCAAAGAAATCGAGACTTGGAGTTTGTTTGCAGTCGATGAAGACGAACCCCCCCGCGGTTGAAGGACTCGCCGAAGTCGAGCTTTCAAGGTGGTTGCCGGAGTTGCCGCGGTTGAAGAACTCGCCGAAGTCGAACCCGCGGTTGACGGACTCGCCGAAGTCGAGATGGTTGTCGCAGTTGGACCCGCGGTTGAATAAGAGAAAGGGAGAGGGAGAGAGAGAGATCAGAGAAAGAGAGCAGTACAGAGAGAGAGAGAAAGAGTTGATGGTATATATGTTGGGAAACTAGGGCTTAGCCGCGCGTTAGATGGAATTGGAAAATTCCTAGCGCCAAATTTTTTTGGCTTTTCCCTCAGATTTTTCACCAACTTTTTTATTTAAGGAAAAAATATATATATATATATATATTTGTAACAGATTATAGTGAATACTAACGGACCTACATGGTTAGTAATTTCTAACGGACTTTAACTGTTAGAAAGGAAAAAAAGGGTCCATTAGAAATTCAGCAATTTGGTGTAGTGTTTGAAATCATTAAAGGCGAAAGAAAAATAATGAAAGGGGATACGGGGTTCCAAAGACGATTGAATAATTCAAATAGAATTGTCAAGGCAGTTGCAGATGAGTCCTAGATACATCAATATCTCAATCTACGTGTGATAAACATATGAAAAGCGAACCAAGTGCACTAAAGTTGATCAGACCATAATACACCGATTCTAATTAGACAATATGCTAATGGGCATCCCCAATAAACACATGTCCTGAACAAGCTCGATAAAGAATAAGCTTGCAAAAACTAGGCTATAATAGCGGCGTTAGTCAAGATACTCAAACTTTAAGTACACGAGATTTATGATTGAAAGAAGGCACAAGTAGTTCATGTTCCTTAAGAATCTAAGCCTTATCTGATGTCCGTGCCTATACAGTCGTCCTACTACGTCTTGTCTAAAGCTTTGCTCGACCAAATGGAATATGAACCTGTAAGCTTTCTAGTCTAGGTAATACTCTTAGTTTCCTCTTTAATGGGTTATAAAGAAAATATAATGCTAGATTGTGAGGCATACTACCCAACTTATAAGAGTTTACTTGTAGGACAATTGAGCAATTTAACACGCATACCGAGTATGAGTCATCTTCCTAACCTCTCTATCAAGTACGAAAGGAAAAGATAATGTTTATGGTAGAAAAAGATTAAACAAGATGCAAATCAAGGTTGTCAAATGAGAGGTCAAAAATGGAATTCAAAGAAGAAGATCAAGTATGTGGATGAGATCCTATACTCTAATCCTATTGCAAGCCCGCTCGATACAGTAACGTAATCGAAACGGCAAACTGGACCTGCATGGGCTACCACAAAAACATGTAATGCCTCAATCCTAAAATACTTAGGACTAAGTACGTAGACATGCCAGCTGCATACATGCGAAGTATACTCCAATATATAGAATCCTCGTATATATACATAAGATGTAAAATGCATTAAACAATGGCTACTAATCTCATCCACAAAATAAAAAATAATGATATAAGCTCAACTTTGATTTTGTCATTGTTACAAGTCGTTGGACGGAGATAAATCTACTACCAACTATTTTTAAAAGAGAATAAATACATAAACAATAGAAAAAAATTGTTAAGCGAAGCAAAGACGATCCAAGAGCAATCATCTTCAAAGCAATGGAGTAGATCATAGCCTTGGCTAGAGCACCTACAAAAATTACCAACGCACACCTGGAAAATTCACCAGGTCCTAAGAGGGACGTAACAAGATACAAGAAGAACATGCCATATAAACTGAATATAAAATATGCCATAAAGTCACAAGTAAAAGTAAAGCGTCCCAACCATACATGACCCAATATTCCATTATCGAAATAGTGGACTACACCTACAAACAAACAAGGACAAGGGTATCACACTATTCCATGATGTGACATTATCCTATGCCATAACTAGAACGAAGTGTGACATGACTTGACTAAGGTCTCCTAATCTTTCTAGTGTGCAGTTTAGAAGACATCTTAATGTATGGGAAGGTAAAGGCTGACTCCTCCATGACTAACTCACAACTCACAATACACACACGTCAAGTACCAATACTATCAGCCGGCATAACTCAAGGCTAGCGGCTCACGTGACCCATCAGTCCACATAGCTCGAGGCAAGTGACCGTCGTGATACAACTACCGTAGTACGTAGTTACTATGGCATTTGGATTTGGTAGCTCATATATCTAACTATCTTCCCCCTCCTGAATGTCACCGACAGAAGTTAGTCCACTAAAACTAGGTCCATATACATATTGAAAGACAATAAGGAAAGTATAACTAGCAATTGCATTATAGTAACTGAAAGCACGGTAAGTAAATCATAAATAAGGACACAATTGGAGGAACGAAAAAATAAACATGCAGTAGATATGCAATACTAAATAATAAACATCCAACTAATTATAAGCAGTAAATATACAAAGGTATCTTGCCTGAGGTTGTGTACAAAATGATGGTATCCAGTAGCTCGAATCGTCAGATCAGTGAAGCAATGAAAGGTCAAATCCTGTAAATGCCCTCGGATGCTGAAATAAACATCATAAACATTTTTGGTATAAAAGATATGTCTGAAAATGCCTGTCCAAAAGTCTAATTCTAGACACAGGGACAAAATCGTAATTTCAGATCAAAACGATGTCCGCCATTATACCCATTTTGTACCAAAAAATGTGCTAGTACCTATGGTCTCTAAAGTCATCAAACTATATGTTTACGAATCCTGTTTGACGATACGAACCCAACCGTATGTCCAAAGTTGGATTCTGGTGTGCCGTGCACAATTTTGCCTGTTGAATCGGGTCGCGGGCCCGCCAAAATGACGTTCCGGTCGACCGTCTCAGAATTGGACCACACTTGACATACAGGACCAGAAAAACGATACTGTCCTATGGGCGCATGTTTCGTCTCAAGATGACGAATGTGCACGAAGATAGGGACGTGTTTGCAAAGGGGCCGATACGGGGTATCTCGATAGATACACTTCGATTTTGTTGTGCACACACAACGAAATCGAGTTCCGTCGAATTCCATACGTCCGTGAAGTCGATATGCACCTTTCGATGCTTTCACTTCGTGACTACGTTGTCTGGTTTTTCGGGGTGAACGTCGTATCGGAAGAATTCTATTGAAATTATATTTATTGAAAATTGTTTTTACCAATTTTTGGAACTATTTTAAAAATAATCTAGTGAATAAAAAATAATACAAAAGTGAGGTTTCCAACTCGTATAGGTTGCCAATAAACTTGTTTAAACAGATTTATGAAACTATTGAGGAATCGGCAAAAATTTGCCTTCGAAACCTGGGTTCTAGATTAATTTTTGTATACTATTTGTTGCAGTTTTTCTTGATCTTTCCTAAATTTTTATGATTAATCTACGAAAAACTAGCCCAATATAATTGAAGGGTTTTGCAGGTGGTCAACTAGGCTAACCGTAGAAATTTATGGCTCGAATAAATATCATGCGACGAGGGAGAAATCAGAGGTTGAACATGCATACTTTGCAGTGTTGGCGCTGCTGGGTGACAGTGTCTTGTGCGCGCGGTCAAGCTGCCGACGATGGTTCAGGGAGGCACGCCGGCATGCAGGTGGCGGGGCTTGGTCGTGGGAGGTAAGCAGGGGTCGGGGTCGCCTGGTATCCAAAGGTTTCAACTCGTGTTTGCCTCTCCTATTTTTTGCAGAATTTTAGAAAAAGTTTTGTTTATAACTACGGGAAGTTCAAATTCGATTTATGATCGAATTTGATTTTTGTTTTAAATGAATCTAGGGTTATCAACTAGAGAATATGATAGGGATTGCAAATATTTAATTTTGATTAGATTTAGTAAAGATTTGGATTGGATTTGAATCCATTCAAATCTAGATTTTTTTTCCATATTCTTTCCCTTCCTTTCACCCACGCTCGGGTAGGGGGCGAATGAACAGTGTTCTTACTGTTCATGAGTTGGCCTTCTCTACTTTTTTCTCTTTTTTTCCGTCTTTTCTTTAAACCTTTATGGATATATAAACATATATACACTAAATAAGTTTATACAATTTACCTAAAATTATGAAATATTCCTAAAAATATTTTTAATAAATAATATGTAAAATATACCTGGTAGCTACATATAATGCAAAATATACTTGATACTAATTATTAGGAAAAAAACATTAACTAATTATAAGGCAATTTCATAAGTAATTAAATTACTATAAAATTAGAATAAAAATTCCTTAAGACTTTCCACAAACTAAATTTTTTTTGGTGCCATTAGTACATAACACATAAATTTTATCTATGTATGTATGTGACGTAACATTTAACCTGCTACTAAAAATATTAACAAAATCAAAAATTCTAAAATTATTAAATAAATACTATAAAAATATATTAAATAAAAGCAAGTAAAATAAAATTTAAAATTTAGGTGGTTTACAGTCCCACATCATGTGTACAAGTTAGTGATGCACATAACCCATATATCTTGTACATAACAGTTATATACTCCTGCCCAAAGCCCAGTACAGGAGAACTTTCCCCCTCATTTACTGACCTGCACAGGTCAACAGATGTAAGAATAGCCCTGTGCACATGTGTGCACAGGAGCCTAGCTCCCAACTCTAACCTGTAGTAATGTGGTTGTATACAGGGCACCACATTACTAAAGATACAATCCCCCTCCCATTATGCCTAATACACATATACATATGTATCCTAGTTAGCCAATAGACACCTTATGACAGTGATAACAATATCCAATACACATGTCCGTATGTAGTTAATGTGCAATGAATAACTAATACACAAGTTATTCCTATGACACACAATAACAACCCAAAATCCTATTTCAGCAATTATGAAGTATATGCATAATGATGACACACTATGCACATGACACATATGAGATGACTATGATAAAAAAGCTTATTGACACTAGGACACACTTCACCATCCCCAAACCCTTACTTAAATGTGTCAATGGCCAATGTTATGGTTTTGAGAACATTTGAAGACACATTGCAAGTAGAGATTTCTCCATTTAGCCAAACATATCCCTCCAAGTCATGACACAATATTCGATACCATAGTTAGCATATATGGACCAAGTTTGACTCCAAAACGTGATCCAAAATCTCTTTGAGAACTTGTATCAAATACTTGGTGGTCACAATCTCGTAACTACCCAAATATCACCATTCTAACTCATAAAACTATTAGTAACGAGTACTCTAACACCTTTTTCACCACCTAGAAGGTTGGATCTATCCTACATGTATACGTAAAATTTGACAATGATAATGAGAGAAAATAGAGTTATACCTATGTAGAATGGAGCCTACAGAAAGGCCCACAAATTTGGAGGAGGAAAAAGTAGCTCCCAAAACCTTGCTAGAGCCTGCACCAAGCCTCATTGAGCTTCCCAAGTCCTTAGCACATCAAAGGAAAGAAAAGGAAGAAATTTTGAGAGAGTATGGAATCAAAGAATGAGTGAGAAACCTTAGGATTACGTAGTGGCTGCCATGAAGGGGTTATGGGGGTTAAAGAGTCTAGCCATGCCCTAAACTCTTTATGACAATTAGTATTAGGATGATTTTTAAGGAAACTAAGTGGTTTGGCTCTAACTAGTGCTTGCACCATAATTAACCATCACTGTGGTCCAACTTAAATAAAATTTCTACTTAAATAGAATTTCTAATTTATGAATTTGGTTTACTTATCATGCTAGTTGCACACAAATAGAAAAAATTTTACTTGGTCAAAAATAATCCTAATCTAAAAAAGTGGTGGTTATAATCCTACCCCCCTTAGTAAAATATTGTCCTCGAAATTTAAGTTTGTTGCACTTTTTTCTAGGTCAAACCTCTAACAATCATGGTCCAAGAAAGTCTTACCTAAATCATACAATGCATAATTCTATTAAAATAACATGCATGACCATGGTATCACTTGCCATGATATTGCAGTCTCAATCAAGGTTTCTTCGGACTACACTAACTTTATTTTTGCATTTACTACTCTGATTATTTATTGTTGGTAAAAAGAGCTTAATTTTTATTTGGCCATTATTGTTATAAACTCTATTCATCCCCCTCTAGAGTTGCCTACATGTTCTTCAATTGGTATCAGAGCTCTATTCTCTTAACAAAGACTAACATCCTAGAGCTGATCCATGGCAACCACACAACCCATGTTTTCCAACCATGGTGAGGGATAGTCCACTCATAGGCTACCCCTATTTGATGGAACCAACTATACCTATTGGAAATCTAGGATGAGTTTCTATCTCAAGTCGTTAGACTTTGACCTGTGGACCATTGTCACCGATGGTTACAAAAAACCCGCCATAATAGTTTTCGAGGGAGATCTCATCGAAAAATCCAACAACAAATATTCTGACGAGGAAAAGAAACAGGCGAGTCTAGATGCTAGAGCTATTAATGCTCTTTTCTGTGCAATAGAAATAAATTTAACAGGGTCTCGACATGTACCACCTAGCACGAAGTATGGAAGCTTCTGGAAGTAACACATGAAGGAACCACTCGAGTCAAGGAATCGAAGATAAGTCATCTAACTCAAGAATACGAGGCGTTCAAGATGAAGCCGAATGAGACGATCACCCAAATATTCACTAGGTTCCTTGACGTCATCAATCCTCTGTCATCTCTCGGCAAACAATACTCCAATCATGAGAAGATCCGCAAGTTACTTAGGGGGCTACCGAAGATCTGGAACCCTAAGGTAACAGCTATTATAGAAGGCAATGATCCCACCAAAATGTCTATGGAAACTTTGATGGAAAAGCTGATGATCCACGAGCTCGACCTCAAAGACTTCGACGAACCTCCTTCCAAGGCAAAGGAGATATCCCTAAAAACTCATCGTCGAAGGGCTGATCCTGAAAAGACTGACGACGACAATTCTGAAGGTGATGATCAAGCTCTTCTAGTCCGTAACTTCAAGAAGTTCCTTCGTTTCAATCGAAAAAAAAGAATAATAAGAAGACGACGAGGAAGAACCAACATGCTACGGCTGCAAAAAGACTGGACATGTTCCAAAGGACTGTCCCTTTACAAAGAAAGGTAACAGATATGAGAAGCCATACAAGAAGCCCTCTTCGCGAAAGTATGCCAACACTAGTATTTGGCACAAAAGCGAAGCCAGTAATTCTGAGGAAGATGATGACTCTCCTCAAGATTCTGCTAATGTCTGCCTAATGGCAACATCCGAGAAGGTAACTAGCGAAACTCTTGATGACTTTACATTTGATGAACTTGGCGATGCTTTTAATGACTTACTAAATGATCACAAGAAAGTTATTAGTAAATATAAGCATGCCAAGGAGAAAATCAAAAACTATGAAATAGAGATTCAAAATCTTTCTTCTGTACTTGATAATATTAGAGACACTCCACCCACGAAAGTTACTGATGAGGTGTCCAAGCTTAAATTAAGCTTACATGATGTCGAAACACTTATTGAGAAGCAAACACGTGAGATCTAAGCACTCAACAAAGAGCTTGCTGAAGAAAAGAACAAACACAAGATCTCTCTTGCTAAGGTTGATCGTCTGAATGCTAAGTGCAATGAACTGAATGCTGTCTCTAAGAAATTAGAGATCAGATTGGGAAAATAGGTTGCTCAACCTCAAACCCAATCACACAGTCACAAAACACACACAAAACACAAGACCACTCATAATAGTAAAACATGTCACCCACATGCAGTACGTAACCATGCTTATATGTACACGTACTCCCATACAGCACGTAAACCACATGTACGTAGACATCATTCTCAATCTACTCATAACAATTATATGCTGCTACACATAGTCACTATCCTGTTGTTCACAATACTGTACATAGACATAACTATTATCCTGCTGCTACATATAGTCACTATCCTGCTGTTCCATATAACGATCACCATACTGCATATCGACATCACTATCAACCTGCTCCTAACACAAATAGGCATGCTACTTGCACATATTGTAGATTACATGGTCATGTCTCACCACAGTGTAGAATTAGGAAATTAGTTGATATTAATCTGTATGCATGGGTACCGAAGACTAACATTTTAGGACCCATAAGAACTTGGATACCAAAGGTCACATCTACTCGTAATGTAGGTGAACCTTCCTTCCTCAACTAAAAGAAAGTGGATTCTCGATAGCGGATGCTCGCGACATATGACTGGAGACGCAAATCTTTTCACATCACTATCGATGAAGAGGGAACGATTGTATCCTTCGGTAACAATTTAAAGGACTACATCATAGGCAATAGTACTATTGGTTATCCTCATTCTCTTGTAATAAAGGATGTCTGTTTAGTGACCGAGTTAAAGCATAACCTGCTCAGCATAAGTCATCTTGCTGATCATGGATATGATATTAACTTTAGAAAGAATAAATGCTACATTTATGATAGGTCAATGGAAGACATTGCTTTTGAAGGGATAAGAGAAGGTAACATTTATATTTTCTATCTATCTAGAAATACTAACAGTGTAGGAAGATGCCTCTATGCCCACAAAGATGAAGGACTCTTATGGCACCAGCATCTTTGTCATGCCAATATGAATACTATATCCAGGCTATCGACAAAGAAGCTAGTAAGAGGTCTGCCTGACATCACATTCAAGAAGGACACGGTATTTGTCAAATGTGAAATGAATAAGGCAACCAAATCTTCTTTTAAATCTATAAACACTGTAAGTACTACTAGACCCTTGTAATTACTGCACATGGACTTATTTGGTCCCAGTAGAGTAGCCAGTCTTGGTGGAAAACTATATGCTTTTGTTATTGTAGATGATTTTTCAAGATTTACTTGGATTTTCTTCCTTTCAAACAAAAGCGATGCTATTTCAGTTTTCAAAATATTTGCCAAAAAGGTCCAAAACGAAAAAGGCTACATGATTACTCGAATCCGAAGTGATATGGAGGCGAATTCAAAATTCTGATTTTGAAAAGTTTTGCGAAATAAATGATTTTGATCATGAGTTTCCTTGTCCTAGAACTCCTCAATAAAATGGTATTATGGAGCGAAAGAATAGGACTCTTGGCGATATGGCTAGAGTCATGTTGAATAAATTTTTTCTTCCAAAATATTTTTAGGCAGAAGCTGTCAGTACAGCTTGCCATATTTTAAATAGCGTGCTTATTCGACCCATTTCGAAGAAAATACCCTATGAGCTTTGGTTTGATAGGACTCCTAATGTCTCATATTTTAGAGTGTTCGGTTGTCGCTGTTTTATCCTAAATACCAAAGACAACTTAGGAAGTTTGATGCCAAAGCTGACGACGGTATTTTTCTTGGCTATGCTACCAAGAGTAAAGGATATAGAGTGTTCAACAAATGCTCAATGATTGTAGAAGAATCTAATAATGTCTCTTTTGATGAGGAAAATAGTGCAGTGGCTATCCCCGACGATGATATTGAACCATCACTTCCACACCGACGAATACCACCCCTGCAACCAATTCTCTTGAGGGCTTGACGAAGAAGTTCGAGTTCAAGCCGTTACACCCAAAAAACTTGGTAATAGGTGAGGTATCATGCAGAGTAAGTACTCGATCATCGTTAAGAGATTATATTGCTAGTACTGTTTTTATTTCGCAAATTGAGCCTAAAACTGTTTTAGAAGCTTTTAATGATGAATTTTGGATTTTCGCTATGCAAGAATAACTCAACCAATTCGAAAGAAGCCAGGTATGGAAACTTGTTCCTAAACCAGCTAACCATTCGATTATTGGTACTAAATGGGTTTTTCGTAATAAAGTAAATGAAGATGGTTTAGTCACTCACAACAAAGCTCGTCTAGTAGCTCAAGGATACAACCAAGAGGAAGGTATCGACTATGATGAGACGTATGCTCCTGTTGTAAGACTTGAATCCATTCGGATGCTTTGTGCCTTTGCAAACTTTCAGAATTTTAAACTTTTTTAAATGGATGTCAAAAGTACTTTCCTGAATAGTTTTATTAAGGAGGAAGTTTTTGTAAAACAACCCCCTGGTTTTGAAAATCACAAATTTCTCGACCACGTTTTCAAGCTTAAGAAAGCGCTATATGGCCTCAAACAAGCCCCCAGAGCTTGGTATGAACGCCTAAGCAACTCCTTACTAGATAAAGGTTTTTCAAAAGGAAAGATTGACATTACACTTTTTATCAAAAGTTTTCAAGACACCATTTTTTTAGTTCAAATTTATGTTGATGATATCATATTTGGGTCCACTAATGAAAATCTATGCCATGATTTCGCTAAGTGCATGCAGAACGAATTTGAGATGAGCATGACGGGAGAGCTCACCTACTTCCTTGGATTGCATGTCAAACAAACTTTGCAAGGAACATTCATCAGCCAGTCAAAATACATAAAGGATATGCTGAAGAAGTTTGATCTTGACAACGTCAAGCCAATCAACACTCCCATGGCTACTTCAACCAAGCTGGAAGCTGATGAAAGTGGCAAACCTGTTGACCAACGTAAGTATCGAGGTATGATTGATAGTCTACTTTACCTAACTGCTAGTCGTCCCGATATCATGTTTAGTGTTTGTCTGTATGCTCGCTATCAAGCTAGTCCTAAGAAATCACACATGTCCGCCGTTAAACGTATCTTTCGATACCTTAAGGGTACTGTTACAGTGGGCTTGTGGTATCCCAAATCTACATTCTTTGACCTTATTGGTTATTCGGATGCTGATTTTACGGGATGTAAAGTCGACCGTAAAAGTACTAGCGGTACGTGTCATTTATTAGGCAAGGCTCTAATGTCTTGGTTTAGCAAGAAGCAGAATTTTGTCGCACTATCCACAACAGAAGCTGAATATATCATAGCTGGTCGTTGTTGTGAACAAATTTTGTGGATGAAACAAACCCTTGCAGACTACAACCAATCTTTTATGCATATTCCTATATTCTGTGATAACACTAGTGATATCAACCTCACTAAGAACCCTATATGTCACTCACGCACGAAACATATTGAAATTCGTCACCACTTTTTGCGTGTTCATGAACAAAATGGCACTATAAATTTAGAATTTATTGACACTGATCGTCAGCTGGCAGATTTCTTTACTAAACCACTATCCGAAGAGTGATTCAACTTTCTTTGTCGTAAATTAGGAATTTTGGATGAAACGATTATTCATTAAATTGGCCTGCGTAAATATTAATTATGTCATGTTTCTTTATGATGACTTTTCTATGGGTACAAGCCGAAAGGATCCTTCTGACAACAAGGTATAAAAGCCTAAGCGACACGGTGCACTAGTCTTCGGACTACCGCTAGCTGGGATCCGGCCCCTACAGCTACCCCATGGCAGTTTTATCGTAATGATTTATGTCATAAATCCTTGTTTATTACATGGTTCAATTTTATTTTTTAACTTGCTTAATTCAAATTTTCTAACTTTATTTACATTTACTCAATTTAATTTACATTTGTAATTTTCCAACTTGGCCATTTACTTTTGAATTTTTCAATCTTTATCACTCCTGTCCATTTTCTCAAACTTGGTAAAAAAATTTAAAATTGTTTTCGTTCTGGTCCCAGAACCCAAAACTCGGGCCGAACTCTGCCTCACACAGAGTTCGAGCCGAATTCGGTCTGGTCATTCCAGAACTTCCAGTTGCTCTCAGCCATCCATCCTTTCTGATCCTACGGTCCAGGATCAAACCTACCAGTCGAACCCCCTTTTATATATTCGGGTTCTCCCTCTCTCTCCTCTCCATTGCCTCCTCTAAAACCTCTCCTACTTCATCCTCTCCAAACCCTAACCCTAGATTTCTCTATCTAGTGTAGTTTTCTTCCCCAAACTCAAGGAGCATAGCTTGTGCATCATTCTCTTCCATATTCTACTAATCTCTTGAGGTATAACTCTTTTTTTTTCTATCTCATATTTCAAATTTCTATCTTATCAATGGCACCTAGGTTGTTCAATAGAGAAAAGGGGGCTAGAACCGAGGGTGCTTCTTCATCGAACCCTCCTCCTCGAGATGATCAACCCATCATCCATTTTTCAATCCACCACAACCCAATGACCCCAACATTCGATGATCAAATTTTTGTTACATTGGAAGCATCAAATGAATGGTTCAATGATTTTCGTTCACGGCCTGTGTGCGCGGGTTATCCTATCAATTTTACTATATTTTCTCGTTATGACTCATTATTTCATGATATTTGTCTTGATGAGTTAGTTTCTACAACTACACTTATATATTTGAATGCGATCCAGATGTTTTACTGTAATCTTACTTTTGACGACACACGACACTATTCTCGTGTCGTCGGGATCGACATCTCTTTTGATGATTTTGAACTTGCAAAATATCTCGAGATTCTGGAACCCAACTCTTGGGAGAAACTTGTTGATGCACGCAAGTTTCAATTTCCCGATATCGTCCCTTGAGAGTTTCAAGGATGATTTGTGTACTCCTAACACACGTCCACGCAAGTTACTTGCAAAATTCCTTAACCCAGATTTCTACGAGCTTCATCGTATCGTCTTCTCCACAATCTTGCCCAAAGCGGGATCGACTGATGAAGTCTCTTATTTTCAGATCTCTGCCCTCTATTACCTTCATTTCCATGTCCCGTTCAACCTTTCACGTACTATGATGGACTAGATGATTAGTGCAAGGAAGAGGCCTCGATCATTGGTCTATGCTCTCTATTTACCGATGGTCTTTCGTGTATTTCATGTTCCTCTCGATGAGGGCTAGTTCCTTCCAGCCCCTTTCCTTCTGTCTAAGGCAAGGCGGCTTCAGACAGCTGTCGAGTCTCCCGCTGAGTCTGAGCATTTCGGGTCTGATGCTCAGGCTGATGCACCTGCTCTTGGGCAACATGCACCCGTACCTCCTGCTACTCCCGAGTCTATCCAGACCATGCTTCACGATCGTTTTATGTTGGAGGATGACCGTTGGACCCAGCTCGACTATCGTATCACTTTGAAGATGAGTGCCATCAGCAACTCATTGCATGACATCAGGTACACCATGTCTCGGTATCCCTCTATGCCCCTTCCTATGGAGCGGGATCCATCTCGTGTCGGTTACCGTATCGATGACCCTTGGGTCATACGGTGTCTGGATCCGGATGCAGCTTTCGTAGATCATCGTCATTCGGATATTGATCCATCTGACACCGCTGGACCATCTCGTGCTCCATGATGGATATGGTTCTGTACCTGCTGCTGCTGCTGCTGCTGATCTTATTTAGTTTTATGCATAATGGACTTATGATTATGTAGTTTTATTTTCTTGTATGAGCACATTTTTTGTGGATCTTTAGATTTTATCTGCAGTTATTATATCATTATTATTGTGTGCTTGCCAGTTAATCTTTTACACAGTCTATTGCCTGTTTGTGATTGATATTCATAATTGATAAATGCCAAAAAGGAGAGATCTATTTGATATTCATATTTCTATCATATTGTGTGATATCTATGTTTTGGAGGAGATTATGTATATCAGGATAAGGCACATTGGTTTACAGAGAAGCTATATTTATGGGGGAGCTACTATTACGAGGGAGCTACTGCATTCTATGCATGTCTACTCCTTTCAACTTGTGTCCAGGTATGAACATTGAATATACAAATATCATTTTTGTCAATTATCAATATGGGGGAGATTGTTGACCCAAATCACAGTCAACCAAATATTGACAAATTGACAATATGATACTTGTCATAATTCAATATGACACATCAAGACAGAACTCAGTACATGACGGACGTCGTTCCTCTCCTGCAGCATACTCGTTTTGGAGTCTGTACTATTTTACATTTATTGAGTCTAGCTAAATGTAAACTGAGTAGCACTGGGTATTCTTGGCTTAACCCATATTCCCAAAACAAAACCAAAAGATCCTGTGAGGACCCTGATTTTTGGGAATTATTTTTATTTTATTTTATAGTATTTCTAATTATTAGGTTATATTGTATATTTAATTAGGATTTTATATGTACTTTTTGTGTCTTTGATTGTTGAAGCACAAGACATGCCCATCTCTCGAAACGTCCTTTATGAGTTTTGTAGTAGATATGATGACCTTCAATTTGATATATCATGTCCCATTCGAATTTGTCCCCTAGCATCCTTTTGACTTCACGCAACTTCGAGTCAAATTTAGGCAATTAGATTATTTACCATAATTCCATACCTAGCTTCCCATGTGAGTTTGGAACTCGATATAGATCAAAACCATTTGACCAAATATATGGTTTTGACCCATTTTGAGTCTACGACACACATGCTAAGGGTGTGCCACTCAATCGAGTTTCTATGTGCTATTTAATTTCGAATGGCACAAGAGACTCATTAGTTGACTTTTCGAGTTCGACTTGACTAGAAAATATATTTGGACCCTAACCTAGCCAACCCCACTTATAGAGTCATGATAGGTTGCTACGACTTAGTATAATTATTTTGATATTTATTTTAGGATGTTATACATCCAAATAGATTTATATACAATTTTTCATATATATATGATTATATTTATAATAGCCTAATATTTTATATAGATATAGCCTTAGTCATGGTTAAGTTCTAAGATGCATAGCGACTAGAAATTTTGGTACGGTTAGTGTAATTGTGTGCTTTGACAAGTATATTAGCCATGCTAGGGAAGACCCGGCCATAGCTATGTCCCAAGTATGAAAACCAGATAAAATTGTGACTTAACCCCCACCGATGATTTATTATTAGATTATTGACTTTCTAGGAGACCCGGTTGTACCAATTTAGTCCTGACTTGACCCGAACCAAATCTAAATCTAAATAGACATGTAGTACTCTCAAATACCTTCATGTTGATATATATATTTTGTATATATATCTTATTAATATTAATATGTTTTCAATTTTGAAAAGTTTCTATTTATAGGAAGTTTCTACGTGTAATCCTAGTGTAATCATTGTTGGCATTAGTTTATATTTGACCCAAAGTCCAACCCAAACCTATGTAGGCATGTTGGGCATTAATATAAATTAATAACCATATATATTTAATATTTATTCAGATTTAGATTGCATTTATATTTAGAAATCTAACTAGTTCTATATTAGGAAACCCTCCATGCAAATCTTCTTTGTATTTTAATGAAATCTAAATTTAATATTTAAAACTTATATGCTTCTTATCTAATAGTAGCACATAGATTTTAAATTAAGCCTCCTTCAATAATGACCATTGATTATAATATTTAAATAAATTATATTCCAAATTTAACCTTATTGGTAATCCTACTACTATCCAGATTATCTTATTCTAACATGTCCAATCTAATCATACTTAAATTAAATAATACATATCTATCTTAATTATATATATATAAATATATGAGTATCTCATAATTCTTATATTAAAAATCATGCACACCATCTCTTTTTCGTCCAAAAATATTCTCCAAATTCGATAGAAAAGTCAGCCACGTTTTTTACCCGACAAAGCAACTTAGAAGGGCCATATCTCCTAGCTCGGGACTCAAAACGTGTCCCAATATTTTTTGTTGGAAGCATATCGAGGTAAGCTTTTCAAAAATATATTTTAATAGACAAAATTCATTCTGTAGATTTCTGTAAAATTGTTTGAGTATTAGATTCCCGAAAAACAAACATATTTCGATATTTTTGCGATTCCTGGAGATTTCGGAAATGAAAATGCGATCCGTTTAGTTTTTCGGAAAGCTGATACAAAGATTTACAACATCTCCTAACTAAATTAATCTAATAGGTACAATATTATTTATAATTAGATAATAGACTATTTTTAGCATCCGAAGACGTTTGTTTGGACCTTAGTTCTCGGCAGTCGTTGTTCCACCTACTTTTCTGTCTGATCTTCGTCACTACAGTGCTCATGACCCAGGCAAGTATGCCTTGCCAAACTCTATAGTATTTACATGCTTTTCTATATCTTCAGTATTTCTTGCTTTGTTGCATATCTCTCTTGTTTCCCCTCATAATTCTTTCTAGTTACACGTGAACGTAGATTTTAATTTTTCTTTCTATACTATTGTTCTATCTTTCCTATCTTGTTCATGTATAGTGATAGTATTGATATGCATGTTCCATGTTTTTTCCTGACCTGTACTGAACTTGGACATGACTAGATAGGCTTGACTTCCTAGTACCATAGGAGAGAATATTTTATTAGCCGTGGCTATCCTCTATTGTTAGTGCCTTCCCGGGCTACGATAGAGAACCTGATATAGGACTGTTAGTGCCTCCCCGGGCTATGGTTTTAGCTACGATTAATATTATATTCTCATGATATGTCACCATCTATAGAGTTCTTTTTTGTGTTATTCTTTCCTCGATTGGTTATTCCTACATTTCTTTCATAAGATTTACTGTACAGTAGGCATGTATATTATGTGTCTTGCTAGTCCTCTGAGGACCTGCTGATCTCTCCAGGTATTAGTTGATGGCACAGTATACTGATGGATGATGTTTGCTACGCCGAGACTTCAGGTATACATAGTGTATTTTTATCATATCTTCCGTATTTCAATTTTGTCCTATATTTGATACTCGTTGTTATTATAGCTAGTCTTTTACAAGCTTCATTTTTATCTAGCTTGTTCATGATGAATGTGTTATTAGGGATCCACTCTAACATATTTATCTAATCTAGAATCAGTGTATCATGACCTGATCAGCCTTACTGTACTTGATTCGTCATATTTATCTTTATTATGTGGATTGAGATATAGTTAATCTAGAATAACAAGACAGCTTATACGTATTCGAGCTGGGCTGGAGTCCTTTCGATGCGTAGCTGGTATGTATACGTATCCTAGTCCTACGTATTTTGGGACTGGGGCATTACATATTTTTGTGGTGGCCCATGCAGGTCGAGTTAGCCGTTTCGGTTACGTCACTGTACCGAGGAGGCCTGCGACCTGATTAAACCCTTAAGGATCTCAATCCACAACTGCCTTGACAATTCTTTTAGAAATTTCTCTACCACCGTTGAACTTCGTATTTGCTCTCGATTACTCTTCCTTTGCTTTCTCGTATCATTGCTTCTCGTCCCTTCTAATTTTGGAGTGACGAATAATCATGCTGTATAGGATTTATCAGAAATTCTTAAGTTATAGTGTAAGTTAGTCTGCTTATTATGTTGTGATTGCTTGATAGATAATGGGGATTAGAGATGCCATATGCCATAGGGCATCATGTGTTTGATGAGATAGTTTAACCAAATATGGGTAGATGTCCTTAATATAGAAATAAATAGATGATCGTACTAGGTTACGTCCTTATGGCAGTCACTTGATAGAGAAAAGGGTGGTAGTTTTAGTGTAATGATTGGCCCTCTACAAGAGTAAAGTAGACAGTCTAACCTAACCCATTTACTATTATACCGTGTTAGTTTAAAGTGAGGATTAAGCAGATTAGTAGGTACCACTTATCTTGGTTAGGAAAAAAAGAGACTCATATAATTGTCATACTAGTATGGTTAGGAGGGACAAGCCTTCAACATGATCGTTGCAAGACCGCCAAAACTAAGAAGAGCGAGTAAAGATAACCATCTATAGTTTTACGATATAGATATTGCAAAACCAAATTGTTTAGGCTTGATTATTACTTGACTTATTAGGAGACACTGTAGTAACCTAGCGTATCCCTCAAACTATTCCTAGTAAAACTAGCGCAGTTTTTCGTTACTAAGGGTCCTTATTTTAATTTCGAGGACAAAATTCTTTTAAGGTGGGTAGATTGTGAGGACCCTGATTTTTGGGAATTATTTTTAATTTATTTTATAGTATTTCTAATTATTAGGTTATATTGTATATTTAATTAGGATTTTATATGTACTTTTTGTGTCTTTGATTGTTGGAGCACAAGACATGCACATCTCTCGAAACGTCCTTTATGAGTTTTGTAGTAGATAGGATGACCTTCAATTTGATATATCATGTCCCATCCGAATTTGTCCCCTAGCATCCTTTTGACATCGTGCAACTTCGAGTCAAATTTAGGCAATTAGATTATTTATCATTATTCCATACCTAGCTTCCCATGTGAGTTCGGAACTCGATATAGATCAAAACCATTTGACCAAATATATGGTTTTGACCCATTTTGAGTCTACGACACACATGCTAAGGGTGTGCCACTCAATCGAGTTTCTATGTTTTATTTAATTTCGAATGGCACAAGAGACTCATTAGTTGACTTTTCGAGTTCGACTTGACTAGAAAATATATTTGGACCCTAACCTAGCCAACTCCACTTATAGAGCCATGATAGGTTGCTACGACTTAGTATAATTATTTTGATATTTATTTTGGGATGTTATACATCCAAATAGATTTATATACAATTTTGCATATATATATGATTATATTTATAATAGCCTAATATTTTATATAGATATGGCCTTAGTCATGGTTAAGTTCTAAGATGCATAGCGACTAGAAATTTTGGTACGGTTAGTGTAGTTGTGTGCTTTGACTAGTATATTAGCCATGCTAGGGAAGACCCGGCCATAGCTATGTCCCAAGTAGGAAAACCAGATAAAATTGTGACTTAACCCCCACCGATGATTTATTATTAGATTATTGACTTTCTAGGAGACCCGATTGTACCAATTTAGTCCCGACTTGACCCGAACCAAATCTAAATCTAAATAGACATGCAGTACTCTCAAATACCTTCATGTTGATATCTATATTTTGTATATATATCTTATTAATATTAATATGTTTTCAATTTTGAAAATTTTTTATTTAAAGGAAGTGTCTACGTGTAATCCTAGTGTAATCCTTGTTGGCATTAGTTTATATTTGACCCAAAGTCCAAGCCAAACCTATGTAGGCATGTTGGGCATTAATATAAATTAATAACCATATATATTTAATATTTATTCAGATTTAGATTGCATTTATATTTAGAAATCTAACTAGTTCCATATTAGGAAACCCTCAATGCAAATCTTCTTTGTATTTTAATTAAATCTAAATTTAATATTTAAAACTTATATGCTTCTTATCTAATAGCAGCACATAGATTTTAAATTAAGCCTCATTTAATAATGACCATTGATTATAATATTTAAATAATTTATATTCCAAATTTAGCCTTATTGGTAATCCTACTACTATCCAGATTATCTTATTCTAACATGTCCAATCTAATCATACTTAAATTAAATAATACATATCTATCTTAATTATATATATATATATATATATATATATATATATATATATATATAAATATATGAGTATCTCATAATTCTTATATTAAAAATCATACACACCTTCTCTTTTTTGTCCAAAACTATTCTCCAAATTCGATAGAAAAGTCAGCCACGTTTTTTACCCGACAAAGCAACTTAGAAGGGCCATATCTCCTAGCTCGGGATTCGAAACGCGTCCCAATTTTTTTGTTGGAAGCATATCGAGGTAAGCTTTTCAAAAACATATTTTAATAGACAAAATTCGTTCTGTAGATTTCTGTAAAATTGTTTGAGTATTAGATTCCCGAAAAACAAACATATTTTGATATTTTCGCGATTCCTGGAGATTCCGGAAACGAAAATGCGATCCGTTTAGTTTTTTGGAAAGCTGATACAAAGATTTATAACATCTCCTAACTAAATTAATCTAATATGTACAATATTATTTATAATTAGATAATAGACTATTTTCAGCATCCGAAGATGTTTGTTTGGACCTTAGTTGTTCGGCAGTCGTTGTTCCACCTACTTTTCTGTCTGATCTTCGTCACTACAGTGCTCACGACCCAGGCAAGTACACCTTGCCAAACTCTATAGTATTTACATGCTTTCCTATATTTTTAGTATTTTTTGCTTTGTTGCATATCTCTCTTGTTTTCCCTCATGATTCTTTCTAGTTACACATGCACGTAGATTTTAATTTTTCTTTCTATACTACTTGTTCTATCTTTCCTATCTTGTTCATGTATAGTGATAGTATTGATATGCATGTTCCATGTTTTTTCCTGACCTGTACTGAACTTGGATATGACTAGATAGGCTTAACTTCCTAGTACCTTAGGAGAGAATGTCTTATTAGCTGTGGCTATCCTCTATTGTTAGTGCCTCCCCGGGCTATGATAGAGAACCTGATATAGGACTGTTAGTGCCTCCCTGGACTACGGTTTTAGCCACGATTAATATTATATTCTTATGACATGTCACCATCTATAGAGTTCTTTTTCGTGTTATTCTTTCCTCGATTGGTTATTCCTATATTTCTTGCGTAAGATTTACTGTACAGTAGGTATGTATATTATATGTCTTGCTAGTCCTCTGAGGACCTGGTGATCTCTCCAGGTATTAGTTGATGGCACGGTACACTGATGGATGATGTTTGCTACGCCGAGACTTCAGGTATACATAGTATGTTTTTATCATATCTTCTGTATTTCAATTTTGTCCTATATTTGATACTCGTTGTTATTATAGCTAGTCTTTTACAAGCTTCATTTTTATCTAGCTTGTTCATGATGAATGTGTTATTGGGGATCCACTCTAGCATATTTATCTAATCTAGAATCAGTGTATCATGGCCTGATCAGCCTTACCGCACTTGATTTGTCATATTTATCTTTATTATATGGATTGAGATATAGTTAATCTAGAATAACAAGACAGCTTATACGTATTCGAGCTGGGCTGGAGTCCTTCTGATGCGTAGCTGGCATGTATACGTATCCTAGTCCTACGTATTTTGGGACTAGGGCGTTACAGATCTACCAAGCCAAACTAGCCCACAGAAGCCCATTTGAACATTCTGTCCTATGGAGACAGAGTTCGGGCGGAACTTTGCCTCCACACAGAGTTGAGGCCGAACTCTGTCCCCTAAATTACAGAACCATAATTTTTAGGGTTTGCTGTATGCTAGTTGTCCAACGGCAAAAAATTTGAATTCTTGACATAGAATTCTAGTTGAATTCTTCCTATCACAACTAGTATAAATAGGCCTTTAATTCTCTCATTTTTAATCATGCAATTATCTCTTCTTCTCTTCTCTATAAGCCTCATACAAGCCTTAACCTTCTCATCTACTAGCCACAAGCTTCCTAAGCCTAAAAGTGCTCAGTGCTATTCAGTTAGGAGTTTGTGCAAGAGTTAAGAAAGTCGCTTAGACAATTCCAAGCCTCGCCACAGCGATCTTTGTAAGAAGTTGACGTGCTCTTCTGAAGAAAAGGCACGGGGTGTAACTACTATTTCACAAATAGTAGATTTAATCCTGAGCTAGAGGTCTCAGACTTGGACTAGTCCTCCACGAGGGAAACCAGGTTAAAAATGACTATGTTTGCGTATGCTTTCTTGATCTTTTTATTTCCGCATTTACTACTCTGATTATTTACTGTTGGTGAAAAGATTTTAATTTTTATTTGGCTATTATTGTTATAAACTCTATTCACCCCCCTCTAGAGTTGCCTACCTGTTCTTCAACACATACTACAAAAGTCCCTTTACTATGTATTAAATGTACTTGAACCAACCCTTTCTTGTTGCAGTTCTCTTCAACTTTCATTGTATCTAATGCAGACTTGGTTAGTGTAAGTTGATTTCTTATTTAAAAGTTTGTTATGTATGTATTGTGCTACTCTGATTTCTAACTCATATTTTATTTGTATGTCATTAATAACTTATGATGTGTTGTCTTAACTTGCTTTAAACTTCATATTATGATGTTAAATTAGTGATTGACTTTAGGCTTTTGATGAGTTTGGTGTTAGTATGCTTGGAAGTATGGATGGGATTTTTGGGTGGTTGTTGACACTACAAGAAATTTTGCTTATAGTGACGGAAGTCAGTGACAGAATGAATATTCAGTCACTAGTAAAAGATTAATTGTGTCGGATTAAGAAAAACATTAGTAATACTATTTCTGACGGAATAGATATTTAATGGTGACGGACTATGCAGTCACTAAACTTTATTTAATTATTAAATATGAAGATAGACGTAAAAATTTTAAATGTGTTTCATGAAAAATATTAGGGACTTTTAAATCAGTTACTAATAAAAAAATAGTTTAATATTAAATAATAAATTTAATAAAAAAATAATCTAATAGTTTTAAATATTTATGGGACCGAGTTAGCGGGATTGAAAAATTGGACGCCACTTTTTTCTCACCTGTGCCATCATTTTTTCCTTTACAGAATATTTGGTCATAAATGGTTTATGATTCTCTCTAAATATTTACTCCTTTAAAATTTTCTCTTCCTCTCCTCCTCTCATCATTCTCTTGGTCATGAGGATTTCCTTCTCCTTGTAATTCTCTCATCTTTTCCGTTATTTACTCATCTTCTCCTTCTCTAATAATTTTTTGTTTTGTTTTAAAGGTGCTCATCTAGAGAGGTCAGCAGAGTTCAATTCTCTTTGACCACTCTAGGTCAGTGGAGTTCAACCATTTTCCACCGCTTTTCGTCTAGGAAGGAAGTCACGTCAGCTCCATGGAGAAATCCCACCGGCTCAAGTAAATTTTAAAACATAACCATAATTTTCTTTTCCTATTTACGCTATTTTTATATTCTTTAATTATTGGTTTCTACAATTTTCTAATTTTATTTGCGTAGGAATGTGACTGTATCTTTTTAGTGACATGAGACGTTGGAATTGCGACAAAGAGCGTATGTCCAAGCAATGAGACATGAGATGCAAAATCGAGTACGTGGTCAGGGACTTGGTGTGACGCGAAATCGAGTGCATTATCATGTTTCATCATTAAAATTTAGAATATCAATTTGTGTTGATGTACAATGTATTTTTTTTGTTAATAGCAGACTTAACTTTGTTTTGGAGTATATTTTATTTTTGAGTTGTTTGTCTAATCTTATGAATATATTATTTTTAGCTTCAATTTTTTTAATAAGAGTCCACTTATACTATCTTGGATGAAGAAATTATGATTTCAGCAGAATATGGTGGAATAAAATTAGCTTCTACTTATGGATCAAGTAGTAATGAATGATTTAATATTATTATTAATGACATATCAAACAATTAGAAATGTGGTTCAAAAAATTTATAATTTTATTAATGGCCCAATATTAATGACTGACCTATTAATTAGTGATAATTTTATTAATGACCAAACAATAATGGCTGATTTATTATTAGTAATAATTATTAATGACCAAACATTAGTGACTGACATATTAGTTAGTAATAATTTTATTAATGACCAAACAATAGTGACTGACTTATTTGTTAGTAATAATTATTAATGACCCAACAATAGTGACTGACTAATTAGTTAGTAATAAATATTAAATACTTTTTTATATTGAAATATAAATACTTATCTACGTGGCATGTTCAATTATAGTGACGGATTTAGGAATTCATACGTCACTAGTAGTATTAGTGTCGCTCGTAGTAGTGACTGACACTAACTCCGTTACTCATGTGTTTAGTCCGTCACTAATATCATTTCTGACGAAATTCAGTCACTATTAATATATATTAGTGACTGATCTTCGTCGTAACTATAAATAAATTTTTTTGTAGTGTGACAAGTGCAACACAAATTGCAAAACTGCAACACAACTGCTGTTTTTGCGTCAGAAGATTGATTATTTGAAACTATATTATTTAAAAATGCTTAAACTATGCACCTAGATTCGTTGAAGCTTGCACCATGCCATGCACTTCACATCTAGGCAGGCTCCGGAGGATCCTTGCGTCGAGTGTGCGTCGATCCATTTATAAAACCACTTGGTGGATAAGGACCAGTTCGCTTCAGTTTGTAACGCTTAATGTTAGTATGGAACTCACTGGAAATAATCTAGTTTTTGTCTTATTTCTTTGGGTTTAATTCAATTAGGGTTTATGATCAGTTCTTTGAGGAAAATGTGGAAAATTATTAGGATTGTGTGATCACATCTTTCTATTGTGTAATTTGTGAGTAGATTGAAGATGTTTGTTGACAAAGATGTCTGTTGACATATGAGTTCCTTTGGATTTTTTGTGTAAAATAATTATTACTTGGTTGATGAGGATAATTTTTGTTTTAATTTGTATTGTTGGTAGTGAGCTAGTTGGAAAGAACCAATGGAGTTGTTGTTACCTTATGTCTTTGTGGCAAAAATGAAATATAGTTGTGTTTAATTTGTTAGAACTACTATGTTGAATTTATGTAGATCGTTTCTTTCGATAAAGGTGTAGAAATTGCTAAATCTTCTTGCTTTTTTACATTATGGAGAAGGGAAAAAGACACATTGATGTAAACGGACTATGATAAGGATTTACTCATGGAAGAAATGACCGATTTGTTGTTGTTGTTGTATTGAGGTATTAGGAGGGGTTAATCATATGATCTTATTTAGAAGACTATTACTTGAAGGTTTTTCCAAGCAAGAATTTTTCTTGTTGGTTATTTGTGATAGCACATGCTATGACACGACACAATATGCAGTTTATGAACACTAAAACATGGGCTTGATATAGAGGAAAAATTACTACTAATTTGGTTGGTTTTGGATGTTTGGAAGAGATAAAGGTTTACAACTGAAGGTGTTGCGGGAAGAACCTTGGCAATGTTGTTGATTTTTGTCCCCCTATTATTGATATTGTATTGATGAAATTTGGGTGTTTGGTGGAGGGTAGCAATGTTCGTTGTGGTTAATATGAATGAACTTATACTCTTAGACTTACTTTTCTTTTGTTTAAGATATAGGAGAGACAAGAGGCGACCGGCCACAACGAAAGAATATGTGAGTTAACGGTATGCATGAAAGCAGCTTGGTGTTTGTGTTGTTCAAGCTATTTGATGAGTATTGAGTTGTGAGCAACAACATCTGGTTAGAGATGTTGTGGGAGGTTGGTGTTCTGCCAATTGTTATTTTGCTAAATTGTAGTGAAGACCAATTATAAGTGAGAAATTATTTAATGGAGTTGTTATAACTGGGGATAAGCCTAAAAGAACTTGGATTAGTTGAAAAAGGATATGGTATTTGCTAATCTTTAAATGAAAATGTTGATGCAAAAGAAATAGGATAAATGCTTTATTGGTGTTGTCATTGTATTATTGTGTTTGCATGCCACAAGAACTTATCCAGCTGACATGAAAAATTTCAGTCAAGGACTTATACAAAATCATTTGGTACTTGGTTGTTAACTGTGGCTTTCCTTTAGTTTAATATGATGTAGACTTGCTGGAGTGCATTGAAATGTAGATTGAGCTTTTGTGTTTGTGATTTTTTGGTTTATGGAAACTGATGGTTTCTTATGAGAAAAAAGCATAAACTGGAATCGAAGCCAATTTTTGTTTCAAAGTTGTACTTAGGTTACAGATGGGGTTTAGAGTGTGATCTAAATTGGCATGATATTTTTGGTTTAGAAAGTCTAAGAAGAGAACCAATAAGTTTAATTTGAACCGAATTAACACCCGCATGGCTGTTATTAAAAAATGTAGCTAAGAGTGATATATGCAGGACTAAACTCGATATATGCAAATATCTGGAAGAATCCCTATCTAAGAAAGAAGTACCTGTCAAAAGGGAAATATATCGTTTTGCTAATGTGGTAATAATAAAATGGCAGTAACAATTAGAAAGTAACGGGAACGATTATGGGAATACTTAATAGCCTATTGGTACCAATGTCCTTGATATATTCTAGGTTGAAGGGTTATTTCTTAAACAGGAGTGCATGTTAATTAACTTGTATGATGGAGACGGTCGCATAACACACCAAATTTTTCTCCACTTGTCCAATATAACATTAGATGGGATGGTGGTAAAGATTGGAAAGGATTAGGTATATAGATCAAGTAGAAAGTCATTATTGAGACTACAACACACTCTCAAATTAATTTTTCACTTCACCATCTTCATATTCTACGAGTAGTCTTGGTTGGAAGAGTTCAAATTTTGAAAGGTATTGGATAGAAAAGGTGGCGACTAGGGATTTGAGCATCGCCTACTAAAATAAAGTGTGTTTTCAGAGTTTCAAGACAATGGTACCTCAAGAATGTAAAAGTGACCTTGGAAGGTGCTTATACCTCATATCTTGTGGTGAAATGTGAAATTTTAGAAATAGTTATCTAGTCTTACTTTTTTTTCCTCCCCGCCATCATGTATATTTTTGACATTGTTCTTTTCTTTCCTTTTCTGATCGCTGGAGTAAAAACACCTAGCAAAACTGTATCAATATCATTTTTTGCCATAGAAAAACTTGAAATCCACCCATTGTCTTTTATTGAAGTTTCGACAGGCTTTTGGCTTTTTTACAACCTTTCCATGAGAAAGAAGTCCATATATTTCCAGAACCTTATACATGAGAATAGTTGAACTTATGTGTTGTCAAGCGCCATGCATTATATTGTTGAGATGAAAGATGAGTACTACCATTTAGATTCTTCTTATAAAAGATGGTCTATAAGATAATGCAGCCGTGTAGTTGGCTTACTTTTTCTTATTTTCTTTTACTAAATTGAACATTATGTTTACTTGAACAATAAAAAAAATTATTACCTTCGTGTTTGCTTCAAGTATGTTCAACATTACCCGGAGAAGGAGAAGCTTGCTCATAGGTATTGAAGTTGTCATAATGTGATCATTTTTAGTTGTATTTACAAAGTAGTGTAGGCTAGATTGGACATCAGGGTAGCATTTTCTCTTTCCTCCTCTTAAATGATTTTTGAATGGATACTCTCATTCCTTTCTAGACAACTTTTCCTATATATATCACATTTCTTTTAGATAGTTGAATGAAAGTTAGACTAATTATTGTGCCTATCTCATTTTGATATGTAGCCATGCACCATTCCTTTGGACATTGCCAAAGTCGGGCATCTGCTATAGAAGAAAGCAGATGTCGAGATTGAAGTGGTTACTGGGGAATGTTAGGAAATATCGTTATGAAAGCTAGGGAAGGAGGTGTAGCGTCGCTCTGGAAAGGCATCATACCAGGAATACATCGGCAATGCCTCTATAGAGGACTGAGGATTGGATTGTATAATCAGATAACTTTTGCAACTTTCTATTTTAGATGTGTAATAATTATTTAGTATCCTACTCATACTCACAGTGTTAGTTAGTTTTATTGGCATATCAAAATTTTGTTTGTAGGTGATAACTTTATTGGGACTATTCCTTTGTTCAAGAAAATATTGGCATGGCTTACAACTGATGAGTATGGCTTCAAGTATTCTTAGCGCAACTAGTCAGCAAATTATGCAGACTATTTTGTTTTTATGTTGACATGGCAAAGCGAATGATGTTGTTCTTGATTCAATCAGGTGCGCTAGCGATTGCTATAGCAAATTCAACCTATCTGGTGAAAGTAAGACTTCAAGCTAAAGAGAAGCTCACGAAAAAACTGCTTAATAATGAAAAGAAGCTGATAGGAGCAATAAATGTGTATTCCACAATTATAAAAGTGGTTTTACTGTTTACCTATTCGGTTATCATCCTTTCTTTTGGTCGATTCGATACACTATTGAATATAATGGTTGAATCAACACTCCTATTATTGGATTCATAGGATGCTAAATTGAGTAGAAGGGATGTTCTTTAAAAATAAAGCTCGACATCGATTTGAAGAGCTTTACGGCAGATGTGATATCAAAAGCTTGCTTTAGGAACAACTGCACTAAAAGAGAAGTTCTGTTCTCCTGACATATCCTTGCCAATGTTTATATGCATTTGTTTACTAATGACTTTAATTTCCAGGGAAGTCCCCATTGACGGACTCTCTTGTGGTTGCTTCCGAGATCATTGCACATGAAGTTGTAGGAGACGTCAAGATGATTAATACTGTGCTAATGAAATAGAGCGTGATTTCACTGCAAGGGAATAAGATCTTGTCAATATTTCTACTGCAAATATTTTTTATAATTGTATTCTCATAAGATATATTTTACAAATTATATTCTCATATATAATTGGTTTGGTCCATACAATTTTCTGTATTGTGCAATATTGGCAATTCTTACAAAATTTGTGTAAGATATAGTCGAATGGAATAATTATCCTAATTTCGTTTGTATTTTATATGATCCAAGTTTTGTCTATATTCACGTGCATGAAGAAAATTAATTTGATTCTTAGGCTCAATAGAGCCATAATTTTTAATTATTTTTTTGCATTCCTAACAGTTATAAGCGTTAGAAAAAATTTCCTTTCCTAACGATAAAAATCTGTTACGAATTTTTTTATTCCTAATAGTAACAAACTGTTAGGAAACTTATTTGCCTAACGGTTTTCTACCGTTAGAAAATTTAATTTCCTAACAGTTATAACTGTTTGTAAAAATTCAAACACCATATTACCAACGATAAGAAATCATTAGTAATAATATTCCCCACACTTATAGTCGTTAGGAAATGACTATTTTGGTGTAGTGTAGGAGCTCTGGGTGAGGACTTAAGGATCCTCGGGTGTGATTATTGGTGATATGACTGTCCATCCGCATGGCTTGATCACAGGTGACCTAGCACGCATGAGTGTTTAGGACAACCTGTCTTTTGAATGGTGCGGTTAAGTAACGCGTGCGCCATAAACGGTAGACTTAAATCAGGTGGCACGATCTTTGGTTGATGCATAACGCTGGCCGTAATTTGGAAAGAATCCTCGATTTGAATGGGACGGTTATGGTGCACACACCATAAATGTGGTATTGATCCTTTTAGCCGTTACTAACCGATTTGAGGTGATCCGATTTGGGGCGCGAACCAGCTTGTGGTGAACCTGTTCGAGGCATGAACTAGCTGTTTTGGTATAGAGGGTGGCTCAGCCAAGGACTCGAGTCGTCTGCCTTAACGTGGAGACTGGTTGGGCCGTTCGAGCTGCATGCCCCACTGGCCACATGGGGATTCTGAGAAGGGAGGTCGTATAGTGTTTGGGCCGCAAGTGATCTGGTCGCATAAAGTGGTCCACCTGCCTTTGGTTCTGTATAGATGATGTACTTTAGGGTAATGTACTGTTGGGACTTAGCTTCCTACTGGAGTTCTCTGGGCCTTTGTGCACTTTACCTGAGGTAATTTTGGTCTTGATTGAGCCTGGACAATTTCCATGCTTCTATAAGATCCCCCTTCAAAGTTTTCAATCTTGGCAATAAGTTTGGAATAGTTTGAAGAGAAACATGGTCTCTTCAGGGTTCTAGGGCCTCCAAGGCTTCAGTGGAGTCTCTGGACTCTTGATGATGTTACTTCTCCTGGGTGCACCTTTTTTGAAACGTTATCGGCTGGCAAGTTTCTGCTATAAATGGATTTTGGTTTGAAGAGAACAAAGCAGTCTGTTCGCTTCTGTTAATCGACAAAAGAGCCGAGAACATCCTTGCTCGAACCCACCAGAAATTTGCAAGCAGCCATCCTCATGGGTTCCTCCTCGTCCGTCGCCCCTGGTTCAAGTAGGAAGTCCAAGATATCCCGCGGTGGCTTGGGTACAGACGAACCTTCGTCCGCCTCTGTTTGCTTTGGCAGGGTCATGCCGAATGGACGTTCTTCAGTAACCGCTTCAACCTTTGGGGCGATCTCCGTCTTCTTGGATGCATCTTCAGACGACATTTTTATGTTGAAGAGTAAAAGTGATCATTCTATTTCAATTTCTGTTCTATTTATAGGCATAAATTCTTAAAATATCTAAGCGACGTGTCGTTCATTCCATTTCCATACATCCGACGGTTCACCCGTTCATTACATCCATCTGACGGTTCACCCGTTCATTCCATACATCTGACGGTTCACCCGTTCATTACATCAATCCGACGGTTCACCCGTTCATTCCATTCATCCGACGGTTCATCCATTCATTCCATTCATCCGATGGTTCACCCGTTCATTCCATTCATTCGATGGTTCGCCCGTTCATTCCATTCATCCGACGGTTCATCCGTTCATTCCATTCATCTGATGGTTCATCCGTTCATTCCTACGATTCATTTCGTTCATGCATTTTGACGATTCATCTGTTCATTCATATCAGCAACTTGTCACGTATTTATTTCTGATTAAGTTGTCTACCGAAATAATGATATTCAACAAATTATATTCTGCCATGTCTACATTACCTCTGAGCAGATATAATGAATATAATTATTTTCTACATCAAGAGATATATTATGTCCGGAACCTCTGAATATATCTTCTATCGCTATTATTTGCAATAAATAATAGAGCCACAAAAATAATGTCTTTTTATTGATCAAAATTAAAGGCATTACAAAAAGTCATATCATAAAGAGAAAATACAAAAAAGTTTCTTATTTTGCTGGAGGTATCATCAAGTTAGCTATCTGGTGCTTTAAAGATTGGAGTTATCCTTCACACGAATCCAACACCCGTCTTTTAGCTTCCGCCATTCCAGATTCATCGTCAACGGTTGGCAAAGTCACTAGTTGGCGAGTGATTTCATCTTGATGAGTCTTGACAAACTCATTCTTCTTACGAGTTAGAACATCAAGTTGCTGAACGGCAGCTTCATGTTGTGTAGTCTCTTCCTCAAGAGCAAGCTGAATAATTCTCAACTCTTCTTGAAGCCGAGCAGACTCCGCCTTCAGTTCAGCAACCTTCTTTTCTTTCTTTCCAGCAGCAGACGCTATCATCTCCATCTGGGAATCATATTCTGAAGCCTTTGTAGCATAAGTGTCCAAGAAAGTCTGAAAAGCAGCTTTTATGGCCGCAGCTTCTCGAGTCATCTTTTCAAACTCAGCATTCACTAGGGGTTCTACCTCCCCTCGATTAAGATCCTTGTAAATCTTAATTGACTCCTCTAGCTCATCCAGTATATGTTCAAGATAGATAGCTTGAGCTTCATCACCCTGGCTTCGGATGGCGCTGATCAAATAAGTAGTTAGATTTCTAACGGTGATAAAACCAACACTCTCTCTATCCATTACCCTTTCTACTAAGGGTCCTAAGGAAGTAAAGAAGAGGTTGATGAAGGAACCAACAATAAATCTGTTGGTAGCTGCTGCACCAGGTGTAGCAGCTACTCCTGTGGAAGTTGAAGCAGCAGATGCTTGTACAGGTGGACGTTCAGTTTCTTGAACATGAACTGAAGTCTCTTTAGACAAGGGAGCCATGGTGGAGCTAGTCGCCCCTCCCAGATGCTCCTCTGTGAAATCAAGAAAATACCATCAGTTTGCTGTCATTAGTAACTATCAAAAAGGATCAAAAATAAGGGCAAGCTTACCATTGTTGGATCTAGCGACAAGTTTGTCATCTGTTGACATGGGTTGCAACCTCGCAGATGTAGCTTCAGACATCACTGCCTGACTACTTCCTGCTTCGGAGCCGCTGAAAAATGTCGGCTGCTGCTAGCTATCGCTGTTGTTGGCACTATATCAGTGCATATTGGAGGAATTGGAGAGGATTGAATTTCTGTATAAATAAAAGTTAAGATGATTAGCCATTTGATCTATAAAAGAAGATTGTCAATATCATTCAATACCTCTCAGATCAGTGACAGTAGCGTCCTCTGGTGCTATGTCATTAACAGTATTCTTTTCTTGGGATGCATAAGCATCAGCATCCTCTTCCGGATTCGGAGTATCATCAACAGTCTCTGCTGATGTCTCTTCATCATCTATACCTTCTTCTCGGGCTTCCTTGCTATCACTTGCGACGATCGGATCTACATCATCATGGAAGCCGAAGTCACGATCTTCTAGATCCTCAATCATTAATTTGTCTTCTTCAGCACGAAGTGATCTTGGAGAAGCTGGAAGATGGGCAGTTTTTGGTGCAAGTGTAGGAGATCGTGCTTCATCCTCTGTCTCCGTGATCTCCTCTCTTGTCTCTACAGCCTCGTCCCTCTTCTCTGTACTGGGAGCTTCTAGTTTGGGCTCAGGGGCAGGTGTAGGAAACGGCATCATAACTCCGACGACCGCACTAGTCAGGACTGATGCCAGGATAGGTCTTGGAGGAGTGACTACTTTCTTTCTTCTGAAGACTATTTTCTTTCTGTGTAGAGGTCTTTCCGGGCTCTCTACGTCTATAGCATGATCTTGTCTTTGAATGGAGGTCGGGGTCGTCGCCTCTTCTCTCTGAATTGACTCAGCCTGTTGCCGAGATTGCGACCGGGTAGTGACCCTTTCCGATGATTCTAAAACAAGCTTCTTCTTAGAGATTGAAGAAGAAGGCTCTTCGGCCTTCCTTTTCTTCTCCTTGGCCGGAGATCTTACAACTTTTAGGGAGACGCACAGTGCCTCGTTAACTTCTTCAGGAAAGTTAGCGTCTCTCGAAGCTTCTAAAGGTGCGTCGGCTGGCTCATGCTCCTCATCATTACCAAGAAGCACCAGAACAGGTGCTCCTTTCTTAAACCGAGTCGCAGTCGCGAAGCTGTCTGCCAGATTGAAGTTTTCAGCAAAAGTGTTTGCTGATGTATAGAAGATCGAGTACGTATACAGCATACGAGGACCTCGATCATTTCTGGACGGCATCGAGAACGTCGTCCTTGTGTCCCAAGCATTGTAATATGCCCAGGCCCGGGCTCCATCAATTAAAAACCCTTTTCCTTGTAGGCATGTGATAGCATTAGCTACATGGAACTGGTCATAACCGAATTGGCATGTAAAATGGCTAGGGAGATAAGGCTCGAGATAGCATTCATCCTCGAATCTGTATACCAGGTGTGACGGCCGAATTGTCCTCAGCCAATCAAAAGCTGTGTGGCCCAAAGGCGGCATCCTCCCGGAGTCCACAAGATTTGTAGACAAATGCTCATAACCGACTGGAGGGGTAACGTAGTAGAAGCTCCATCCTCTACCAAGATTCAGTGTACGTCGACAATCTCTCAAAGTGGTATAAATTCACTTACATCCAGAAAATCTTCTCAAAAAGCTACCGTCTACTGCCCCCATATCAGGGTTTATTAGTGAAGGATGATGGAGAAGCAGCCATCCGAATAAGTATATATATGGCAGTCTACCCGAGGAAAACTTTCCTTCTCTCCATTCCCTTTAATCATTGAATCGACGTAGAGGCGATGGCCGGCATTCACCCTGCATGTCATTGCTGACAGCAGATCCATCCGGTAGCCGAAGACCAGACGGACAGCAGCAAAAAGCACACCACGATGGAAGCGGTCGACTGCACTGGCCCCAGGGACGACATATCGTCGGAGCCGGTAAGTGAGGAAACCCGCCAGCTGGGCCTCCTTCGACATGGGCCTATAGCCCATCCTCATGTAACTCTCAATAATGTCTCCTTCCTTGAAAGTAGGACATTGGAGATCATCCTTGATCTTGATATCCATATCTTTATGTGTCTCCATCAGCCCTATCACTTCGCTATTGCTAAGTGGTCGGAAGTAGTCGGGATGGCAGTTCTCGTGCTCCTTGGTCTTCTTCTCAATGATATGGTTGAGGAAAAGGTACGGCAACTATTTTGTGGAATAGCAGGTGCCGGACGTGCCACTCTTATAGTAGAGAGAACAGATCTTGTAGTGGCAAATGAGTTCTTCAAACACAGTCACCATATCAGCGTTCTCTTGGCGGAGTCTGTCCAATTCATCGTTTGTTGGGACAAACTCTTCATAGGGGATATCCCCCATTGGCAGGCTGGAGATGTACTTCATCTCGTGCAAAGCTAACCCAATCTCTCTGCGGGGCGTCATGAAAGTCCCGGTTCTATAGTTGTATCTCTCGGCCAACGCGAGGAATAGATGAGGATTAGGGGAAAAGCCATAAACAGTAGCATACACTGCTTGGTATTGATCAATCTCCTTAAGCCGCTCTTCAAATTGGATCAATATCCAATTGGCTATACAGATCTATCTCTTATTATCTGGGTTCACGAGGCCCGTCAGCCTCAACTCCTAATCCGGATACCTTCCTTCTACCTTCGCAAACTCGTTTGTGAATATCGGAGTTCTCACTGGTAGCAGCAAGGAAGAATCTTCTGGCGGGATACAGCCAGGATTTAGTCCTCTAAGCAAGGAGCTATGGCGCTCAGAGGAACTGTAGAATATATCTTTGTTGCCAGGCCCCTTCTTGACACAGATATTCCCTGTTCGGGCTTGCTGAAGTGGAGTTATATCCCATTCCATTCTTCTGGAATAGCTTGCAAAGGCATATCGAGATATAGGACGTCATCTAGAGATCTCCGGCAGAAGGATTGTCTTCTCGCCCCTCTGGATAAGTCTCTGTTCCATTCGAGGTCTTGGCTGAGAGTTCTTGTCAAAGGCCTCACCAAATAAGAACAATGATTTTTTATGAGTGACGGTGTCAGCAGTTTACAGAGGCTGCCCGTTCATCAAACACAACAAAGTTTCATTGTCCTGTGCAATCAATATGGCTTGCCGAGATGACGGTAAGGCATACTGAGGGAATATCACATGAGATAGATCTTCTTTATATTCAGGTTCAGCCAAGGATCCTGCAAAGACCTCATAGTTGGGGTCTTATCGGAGGTTAACTGCATCAAATAAAGAAACAAAGATCAGTACATACAAAATCAAAAGTTTCTACAAAAGATCATCAATTTGTGCAAGTTATCAGATTGTGCCAGCACAATCAACCTGCACAAGTTATCAGATTGCGCCAACATATTCAGCTTGCACAAATTATCAGATTGTGCCATCACAGTCAGCTTGCGCATGTTATCAGTTTGCGCTAACATACTTGCACAAGACATCAATTTGTGCTAACATACTTGCATAAAACGATGGATTGCGCCGAACAGTTTGTCAGCGCTTTCCATCCAATTGTGCAAGAGTATAGTTTTCATAAAAATGAAAACTATTGTGAATACAACCGAAACCCTATACAGGGTGGCGCAATTACCATCAATCTCTAAAAAGAGAGAGGTATGAAAGTCTGAAAATATCAAGAACCCTAAAAAGGGTTTTGATCTTCGTTCGTCATTTACCTTGCAATGCTGGTTGACCTGTTTCATGACAAGAAATTCGGGGTGCAACCCGAGTCGAAGGCTCGGCGGGGGCCTTGCCCTTCTCAGTGGCTGTACGCTTGGGAGCCATCACTGTCGTTGACGGGAAGGAGAAGAAATAGTCGGAGTTGGAACGAAAGCTTTTGTCTCTTGAACAGTCGAAAATAAGTAAAGGATGAAAGAAAGAAAAAAGAAACTATTTATAGTTTTTCAAGTGTAACGGCTACCTCCGATTGTGCCACAAAAGACGGAACTAATTCCTCCAAACGCACAATCAAAGCGCAATTTGCGCAACTTGATTTTAAAATTCAAAATTCAAAGTATTTTGAAACTTTGAATATTTTCAAATTTCGAAAACTTTGTAGGGGGTCTTGTAGGTCCTGAAAATCAAGTTGCACCCACCAAAAAAGCAATGAAAATCAAATTGCGCACCCTTCAAATGAACTGAGCAGGAAGCAGACTGCGCAACAAATCAACTACGCGAGGTTGAACTGCGCCAATATCCAAGCGCGCTATGCTGACGTGGCAACGTCATCATTACCTGACACAAAATCAGATCTTCTGACAACTGACAGCCCGAAAGGCGAGGAGCCTCTTCGTTTCTCGAGTCGCACCGCATTCTAGGACTGTTGTCCAAATCCTAGCGCGGTCCAGCTGTCAACCCCCAGCACAATCTGCCAGCCCAACCGAAGCGCAGTCTGCCAGATCCTCTTCGGCGCAGTTCGATCCCAGCGCCGTCTGAACCTAGCGCTGTTCAAGTGGCGCGATCCATCAAGATAATTGATATTTTGTACGTGGCTTACATGCCATCAATTTCTCAATACATGGCAGCTTCCTTTACACGACCAAGCGCATTTCAATCAGACAATGCCATGCGTCTAAATACAGTTAGCCCATGATTGAGTAACCACCAAAAGCTAGCGCAACTGGTAGTCTGTGTAGTCCAATGCCTGCACAATCCAGCCTGCACAATTGAGAATAACTACAAATTAGTTATTTCTAGAACTCTATAAATAGAGTTTCAAGTCCTTCATTGAAGAGATCAGATCATTATTATCACCAGAGATCAGGACTTCTTTTCCAAGTGCTGTTGCATTCTTCAGAGGCTATCGTCTTTAAAGTTTACATCGTCCAAGGGATAAAGCGATCGTCTTCAGATCGGATTCCTATAGTTGTACTTTCCCAGAATTCAATTGTAATCTTCTTGTAAAGTTTATGAAATAAAAAGAACTTTTGTTTTTGCAAACACCCGCATCTTTAGTGAGCTGCATGGCATTGGGCCCGTATGAGAGGCGGTCTTATACAGAGCTTCTGACAGGGCCGCATGAGACGTCCTGTTTAAAGCCAGGATTGGTCGTCGCATGGACCATCTTCTTGCGGCTAGAGCTGGCTGCCGCATAGATCATCTTCCTGCGGCTAGAGTTGGCTGCCGCATGAGTTGGCTGCCTGCGGCCAGAGTTGGCTGCCACATGGACAGACAGTCGATCTCGTCTATGCGGCTCCTTCCTTGTCCGCACGGATTTTCCTTGTGCCCTCAAAAACTCAGCATCATAGTATTTTCCTCTACTGGATTTGGGGACAATAGGGTCCTCCGCGGTCGAAAACAAAAGAGCAGGAGAGTTCTGGTCACCGTCTTCGGTTGCAGAAGGAGCTTCTTCGAGAACTTGGTGGGGGTAACAGTTTTGTGTACCGACGCCTTGCGAGTCCTCTTTAGTTTGGCTCGCTTCTGAGACGGGCTGGCACTCCCTTCAGAGAGCAATTCTTCGAAGGCTTTGTCACGACCCGCACCCACTGTAAGGGTACGAATACGTAACAATGCCCAGCCTACACCGTAGTGTCGACGGTAGAACGATGTCCTAGGTCAATCATCTAACAATACATAAGGTACCTGTACAGTATATACACTCTGAATGGAGGTGACATAGCAATACAGTCTCAATCACATCTAAGGTAGATTACAATAAAGAGATAGATAGATAAGAAACGAAATGAATCCACCGAGATACAATCAGATAGAAGTCTAAGTGTCTATGATAACATCTCCATAAACATCAGATAAAACAAACTCCCAGTATATATAATAATGTATCAATGAGAAAGACAAGGTAAGAGTCTAAGCTAGCAGTCTAAAACACTGGTGGTAGATCCTCTACTGCAAGGGTCCAAGTCACAAGTGTTGTCTAAAGCTGCACCATAATAGGTAGACACCAGAGCTTCATCATTCTCTCTATAATTTTCAACAGGTACAGTCAGGACAGGAACGAGTACATCTCATCTAGAAAACCCAAGTATATGACAGAGAACTATAAAGCAGTTATAGACAGTTGTATTGATGAACATGGCAGTTTATATTCAGGTGATGGTATAGAGAGACAGATAAAGTAAAAGAAAAGTAAGGTAACTAAAACAAGAGAAGAATCCTGACAATAAAGGCTGTAAATAGAAACTAGCTGAACTAGAGTAACATGACATAAGTCCAGACAGTAAATGTAAACAAGTGTAAAACCCAAGTAAATCCAAACAACATGAAACTGATACCAGGTGATTCCAGTACAAGATGAGTCCAGTATAAGATGATTCCAGTCAGTAATCAAGGATTCCATGGTTAATCCAGACTATATTCTAACAGTGTGTTTTAAAATATCGAGTTCGATATGTAAACGGCTATAGGTAATCCGGCATATCACACACTCGGCCGGGTGTGAGATGGCTATAATTCCAGTTTAATTCCAGTATGTGGGGTGATTCCAGAATTGGGGTATGTCTACATGTCTTACTCAAGTATTTCCCCTCCCAGCAAGTACAAGTGAATCCAAAATATAACACGAGAATCGAGATGAGTCCAGCCAACATGATGATACCAGCAAGTGTTTCCAGGATGATTCCAGTAGGTGATTCCAGTAATAGAAGCCAGACATGATGATACCAGTAATAGAGGCCAAACAATATGGTATGTGTGTCGCATACATGAATCTAGAATATCTTACGTATTGTAACAGAGAATCACATACAACTAACTAGAACTGAAGTACAGTAATTGACAAGTAAATAAGAGAACTATTAGAGAATGTACTCGTCTGGTATCCTGAATATCTGAAGAGAATATACTGTCCGAGGAGTGGTGTCTGTCTCCTATAGAACAGTACAAGTCACTACATGACTAAAATAATAAAATAAACTGCTACAATGCATCTACATGATGTTTGGAGTCAATCTAGGCTAAAGTTAACCCTTGGTCAACTCTAGTCAAACCACTCTAGTCAACTAGGTCAACTAGATCAAACCTAGTCCAACAAGTCTTACTAAGCCTAACCAGTCTATCCTAGCAAGCACATACCCAAACTAGGCTATACAAGCCACAACCACACAAACTACTAAGAAACAAGTATGTATATAGGTACATATATGTATAGACACATACACAAGGGTTTAGCTAGGCTTGTATGGGCTATAGGCCTATACTTGCATAGCCCTTAGAACACATCCATAGGAAACACTCAAGGATGACATATGAACATAGATAGAGCTATAGAGAGGGCCATGTAGAGTGTGTGCGTGCATGAGTAGATAGGTGTACATGTAAATGTATGTGGGTGTGTGCAATACACAACCATTCAGCATTTAGTTAAAGGCTACAGATTTCAGAATTCTAAGTGTACAGTATACATGCATATGAGTTCAGTTAACAGTGTACTGGGGGGTATGTGTGTGCATAAGTGAATAAATATGAGCTATTGGTTAAATCTAACAATGTATGTGTGCATATATTACATATACATGTGTTCTTCAAATTCCATATTTTGTAATGTGAATGTGTATCTAACATTGTGTAAGTGTCTCAGATTTTTAACAGTTTTAATACTGCATAGATGTGTGGACTACATGTATGCAATGAACATTTGTTATCAGATTTTTAGAGTGTCATATATGTTAGAAAATCAAATAGGGAAAAGTGTCAAAATCAGTGATGTGTGAAATGTGTTAGTGAAATCAATAGATAGGGTGTCAAGGTGATTCACAGATTATGTGTGTGCACACAAAAAAACTGGAATAAATGCAAATGTGTGTGGGTGTAACATTATGTGTGTGTCAATGTGACAGTGTAGTTTAGATAGGAAATGTGTGATATAGGGAAGTGTCAAAGTGTGTACAACTCAGGGATTCAGTTAGGGGATGTGTCGAAATGATCTTCAGGAAATCAGTAGGGTGTTGCTAATCTCATGAAAACAAGGTACACAATGACAATTTGTATTTAACAGTGTAATAACTTAGGGAATCAATTCTCAGCATGACAGTTAGTGTAACAGTGAGTAGGAAAATAGTTAGATAGGTTGTGTGTAATCTCAGAAAAAATAATATTCAAATGACAGTTTGGATTTACAGTTCCAAACCAATTCGAAAACCCTATTTCTCATACACCAATCATAAACCAATTTTTTAGTAACCTAATACATATGTAGGTGAACTAATCCTAATCATTAACATCATTAAAATCAGTTAATAAGCAAATTAAACCCAGAAAATCCAGTTCAGTGTAGTGTATCAGTGAGTATCGGGATATTGGGGGATTTCATGATTCAAATTCAAATTAATCAACAAAATTACAATCAATGGGTTGGTAACTGGTGACACATGTGACAGAGTGTTAGAAAGTGTCTTCGTGTCCAAGAACTGGACACGAATCGTGTCCAAAACACTATACGACACACAAACTGAAAACAGTGCACTACAGTGTCGTACACGCGTTCACAGAGGTCGTGGACACGACACACGACACGTGTGGCCACGTGGTCATGTCCACGTGTAACCCACGTGTCAGACTACACATTCGATACCCTGTGGGGTGAGCACGACGTGTCCACAACGGACACGAGTGCGTGTTTGCGCGTATCTGTGCGTATGTCTGCTGTCAGTGCATGACAGCGCATGTCCAGTACGGACGGGATTGTGCCACATGTCGTGCATCATTTGCTCCCAAATTTTGGGAGCATAATGACAGACAGTACCCCCTCCTCCCCACAAAATTTCGTGTCCTCTCGTGTCCTATATAGTAAGTTAGTCCGGACACAGAACCAGGTCTCATACAGCGTGTCCAACGCAAAAATTCGACACAAAACGACACGAAATTAATTTTAGTCTTCACAAAAATTTACATACACATATAGATCTAGGGATCTATAAAATTAGTTTTTCAAAATACGAAAATAAATTCCTAAGAGGCATTTTAACAAACACCTAACAATACACCATGATACGTGTCCGATACGGACAGCAAATGGACACAAAATTAACCCAAATTTTAGGGACAACTAGGGGTCTCCTAAATCTAGCCCTAAATGCAAAGAAAACAAAATATTAAATCAATTTGTGGAGTTTTTACCTATAGGTGCAATATCAAGAAAATGCTTCAAATGCGAGGTTCCTCCTTGCTATCCAAATGCTCAAAAATTGCACAAAAACTGAGATAAATGTCCAAAAATAGTAAATACACAGTAATTAGATTCTAATGCAAAAGACTAGAGTCAAAAAGGACTTGAAATGAATTTATTAGGATTTTAGGAAAATGGGGATTTACCTTTCCTTCAAAAATCTAGGTCAAGCACAAAAAAGGCAAGAACAACTTAAGAGAATACTTATAGGCAAGGGGAGAACCCTAAGTGGCCAGCCATGGGTGGGTTTGTTGGGGTTTGGGCTTAAGTCATGGGCCTATGGCTCAATTACATAAGTCATGAATTGGAAAATCACAAGTCATTGAGTTAAGTCGTAAGTCATGAAACCATTTCACTTAAACTCAATCCCCCTATTTAAAACTAGTTTCTAATGACTAAAAATAGGTTAACTTAAGTTAGACTAGGGTCACCATGGCTAGGGTTAGCTTCTAGGCTAGTATACAAGTCTCAATAAGTCAAAGTTAAAGATAGAAATCTCCAATTCAATAAATTAAATAAAAAATTCAAAATTTCACCAAAAGATCAAAATACCCTCAAGCTAAAATGTAAAAATAAATCATCCTAATGACATGGTCAGGCTCTAGGTCAGGCAGTCTCTCAGGTTACACTAGCAAAGCTTCAAAATCATAAGCCATGACTTAAAACAGTTTTAAATTGATAATTTTTTTACCAAAAATCATATCATGATTTAAATAGCAATAAAAATGATTATAAATACAAAATTTCAAAAATACCCTCATTTCAAAAATTGGGTATTATAATCCTAACCCTTAGAAAAATTTTGTCCTCGAAATTAAGATGGTCGTACTCCTTCTAGGTTAAACCCCCAACAATCAAGGTCAAGAAAACTATATCTAAATCATGCAAATTGTGGTCCTGCTGGCCGTGATATCACGGTCTTGATCAGGGTCACTATACTATCTATCACGGCACAAAATATCCTGACAGGTACTAATGGAATCACACAACAAGATGGAAAGAAGAACAGGAAGGACAGACCTGGTAACCCGTCACCCGTAGTGTCGGTCTACTCGACTGTCAGCACAAAAGCCCTGCCCCTCTGGGTATATCCCTCTGATGGTGCGGGACACGGTGCTGCGCTACAGGTGGCCTAGCTCCCACTATCTAATCCATGACACTCAAGTAATATCCACACTGATATTCCACTCAATTATACTAGGGCACCATCTATATGGGATCTATTCTGTAATCTGATAATCATACCCATCTATCCAGAACAATGTTACCAGAACTCTCGTCACACCAGTAAGTATGGTTGCGATAATCCATAGAGTCAACAACTAATGTACATACCTCTAGAATCATGGTATTTATAAATTTTGCATTGCCGCTAGCTTGGCTGCAAAAACTTTAAATTCTCACACCCGAGAAATACATCTAAAATTAGACTCTATCTCATCGCCCAACCAGCTAATATGGCTGTAGAAGACTCTAGATTCCATGACTGAGGCAACCTAGTCCATAATGTTATTTTGGTAGCAAATCAAGTCAATAATGAATACCAAGAATCAAATTCAACGATGAACAAAAAAGATAGACAGATACTGTCAGAATCAAATTTTAAGATAGTTATAAGAGGCAATTGCGAAAATGGAATCAAGAAGAACGGAACATGCAGCAAGATCTCTAATGGCCTGTGCATCCTCGACTGTCCTGGCGAAAGCTCGCCCCTGCTGGTTTTCCCTGGCCTGCTGCTGATGCTGCATGAACCGCTGCTGCTGAGAGAAATCAGGAATGATGGAGAAGGTCTCTGTACAGACGGAGGTGCACCTCTAATGTAGTAGACACGCCAACCTGAGTCGACACAACAGGAGCTGCAGTCTCGAGGCCCTGCTGAACAGGACAAGAGGTGGCCAGCCTCTCGATAGTATCCCCCGGACCGGAGCGATGAGATCGTATCTCCATAACCATCATGGAGACAGATCAAAACAAGAAGCAATTACTGAGAATGAAGCAAAAAAATCAAAGGAGGACAGTTTATATTCAAGGAAAGACAATAAGCAGTAAATTTAGATAAAGGAATCTGATTAAGAGTTTTTTGCTAGTGTGATTGAGTACCCTCAAAAATATCATAATCCTACTGCAGGCTGTAGTGAGACTCCAGTTCGAATACCACTACATAAACTCGACCTGCATGGGCCACCACTAAAAATGTGTCACCACCCGCACCCACTGTGAGGGTACGAGTACGTAACAGCGCCCAGCCTACGCTGCAGTATCGACGGTAGAACGATGTCCTAGGTCAATCATCTAACAATACATAAGGTACCTGTACAGTATATACACTCCGAATGGAGGTGACATAGCAATACAGTCTCAATCATATCTAAGGTAAATTGTGATAAAAAGATAGATAGATAAGAAACGAAATGAATCCACCGAGATACAATCAGATAGAAGTCTAAGTGTCTATGATAACATCTCCATAAACATCAGATAAAACAAACTCCCAGTATATACAATAATGTAACAATGAGAAAGACAAGGTAAGAGTCTAAGATAGCAGTCTAAACCACTGGTGGTAGATCCTCTACTGCAAGTGGGTCCAAGTCACAAGTGTTGTCTAAAGCTGCACCATAATAGGTAGACACTAGAGCCTCATCATTCTCCGTAAAATTTTTAACAGGTCTAGTCAGGACAGGAACGAGTACATCTCATCTAGAAAACGCAAGTAAATGACAGAGAACTATAAAGTAGTTATAGACAGTTGTATTGATGAACATGGCAGTTTATATTCAGGTGATGGTATAGAGAGACAGATAAAGTACAAGGAAAGTAAGGTAACTAAACCAAAAGAAGAATCATGGCAATAAAGACTGTAAATAGAAACTAGCGGAACTAGAGTAACATGACATAAGTCCAGACAGTAAATATAAACAAGTATAAAACCCAAGTAAATCCAGACAACATGAATATAATACCAGGTGATTCCAGTACAAGATAAGTCCAGTATAAGATGATTCCAGTCAGTGATCAAGGATTCCAGGGTGAGTCTAGACTATATTCTAACAGTATGTTTTAAAATACCGAGTTCGGCCTGTAAACGGCTATAGGTAATCCGGTACATCACACACTCGGCCGGGTGTAAGATGGCTATCATTCTAGTTTGATTCCAACATGTGGGGTGATTCCAGAATTGGGGTATGTCTATATGTCTTACTGAAGTATTTCCCCTTCCAACAAGTACAAGTGAATCCAAAATACGACACGAGAATCATGATAATTCCAACCAACATGATGATACAGCAAGTGATTCTAGGGTGATTCCAGTTGGTGATTCCAGTAATAGAAGCCAGACATGATAATACCAGTAATAGAGGCAAGACAATATGGTATGTGTGTCGCATACATGAATCTAAAATATCTTACGTGTTGTAAAAGAGAATTACATACAACTAACTAGAACTGAAGTACAGTAATGGACAAGTAAATGAAAGAACTATCAGAGAATGTACTCGCCTGGTATCCTGAATATCTGAAGAGAATATACTGTCCGAGGAGTGGTGTCTATCTCCTATAGAACAGTACAAGTCACTACATGTCTAAAATAATAAAATAGACTGTTACAATGCATCTACATGATATTTGGGGTCAATCTAGGCTAAAGTCAACCCTTGGTCAACTCTAGTCAAACCACTCTAGTCAACTAGGTCAAACCTAGCCCAACAAGTCTTACTATGCCTAACCAGTCTATCCTAGCAAGAACATACCCAAACTAGGCTATACAAGCCACAACCACACAAACTACTAAGAAACAAGTATGTATATAGGTACATATATGTATAGGCACATACACAAGGGTTTAGCTAGGCTTGTATGGGCTATAGGCCTATACTTGCATAGCCCTTAGAACACATCCATAGGAAACACTCAAAGATGACATATGAACATAGATAGAGCTATAGAGAGGGACATGTAGAGTGTGTGTGTGCATGAGTAGATAGGCGTACATGTAAATGTATGTGGGTGTGTGCAATACACAACCATTCAGCATTTAGTTAAAGGCTACCGATTTCAGAATTCTAAGTGTATAGTATACATGCATATAAGTTCAGTTAACAGTGTACTGGGGGGTATGTGTGTGCATAAGTGAATGAATGTGAGCTATTGGTTAAATCTAACAATGTATGTGTGCACACATTATATATACATGTGTTCTTCAAATTCCAGATTTTGTAGTGTGAATGTGTGTCTAACATTGTGTAAGTGTCTCAGATTTTTAACAGTTTTAATAGTGCATAGATGTGTGGACTACATGTGTGCAATGAACATTTGTTCTCAGTTTTTTAGAGTGTCATATATGTTAGAAAATCAAATAGGGAAAAATGTCAAAATCAGTGATGTGTGAGTGAAATCAATAGATAGGGTGTCAAGGTGATTCACAGATTATGTGTGTGTACACAGGAAAACTTGAATAAATGCAAATGTGTGTGGGTGTAACATTATGTGTATGTCAATGTGACAGTGGAGTTTAGATAGGAAATGTGTGATATAGGGACGTGTCAAAGTGTGTACAACTCAGGGATTCAGTTAGGGAGTGTGTCGAAATGATCTTCAGGAAATCAGTAGGGTATTGCTAATCTCAGGAAAATAAGGTACACAATGACAGTTTGTATTTGACAGTGTAATAACTTAGGGAATCAATTCTCAGCATGACAGTTACTGTAACAGTGAGTAGGAAAATAGTTAGATAGTTTGTGTGTAATCTCAGAAAAAAACAATATTTAAATGACAGTTTGGATTTACAGTTTTAAACCAATTCAAAAACCCTATTTATCAAACACCAATCATAAACCAATATTTTAGTAACCTAATACATATGTAGGCAAACTAATCCTAATCATTAACATCATTAAAATCAGTTAATAAGCAAATTAAACCCAGAAAATCCAGTTCAGTGTAGTGTATCTGTGAGTATCGGGATATTGGGGGATTTCATGATTCGAATTCAAATTAATCAACAAAATTACAATCAATGAGTTGGTAACTGGTGACACACGTGAGAGAGTGTTAGGATGTGTCTTCGTGTCCAAGAACTGGACACGAATCGTGTCCAAAACACCATACGACACACAGACTGAAAACAGTACACTACAGTGTCGTGCACGCGTTCACAGAGGTCGTAGACACGACACACAACACGTGTGGCCACGTGGTCATGTCCATATGTAGCCCATGTGCCAGGCTACAGATTCGACAGCCTGTGGGGTATCCACGACGTGTCCACAGCGGACACGAGCGCGTGTTTGCACGGGTCTGTGCGTGTGTCTGCTGTCAGTGCATGACAGCGCGTGTCCAGTACGGGCGGGATTGTGCCACATGTCGTGCATCATTTGCTCTAAAATTTTGGGTACATGATGACAGATAGTGCCCCCTCCTCCCCACAAAATTTTGCGTCCTCTCGTGTCCTATATAGTAAGTTAGGCAGGACACAGAACCAGGTCTCGTACAGTGTGTCTAACGCAAAAATTTGACACAAAACGACACAAAATTAATTTTAGTCTTCACAAAAATTCACATACACATATAGATCTGGGGATCTATGAAATTAGTTTTTCAAAATACGAAAATAAATTCCTAAGAGATATTTTAACAAACACCTAACAATACACCATGATACGCGTCCGATACGGACACCAAATGGACACGAAATTAACCCAATTTTTAGGGACAGCTAGGGGTCTCCTAGATCTAGCACTAAATGTAAAGAAAACAGAATATTAAATCAATTTGTGGAGTTTTTACCTATAGGTGCAATATCAAGAAAAGGCTTCAAATGGGGGGTTCCTCCTTGCTATCCAAATGCTCCCAAATTGCACAAAAACTGAGAAAAATCTCCAAAAATAGTAAATACACAGTATTTAGATCCTAATACAAAAGACTAGAGTTAAAAATGACTTGAAATGAATTTATTAGGATTTTAGGAAAATGGGGATTTACCTTTCCTTCAAAAATCTAGGTCAAGCACAAAAGAGGCAAGAACAACTTAATAGAATACTTATAGGCAAGGCGGGAGCCCTAAGTGGCTAGCCATAGGTGGGTTTGTTGGGGTTTGGGCTTAAGTCATGGGCCTACGGCTCAATTACATAAGTCATGAATTGGAAAATCACAAGTCATTGAGTTAAGTCGTAAGTCATGAAACCATTTCACTTAAACTCAATCCCCCTATTTAAAACTAGTTTCTAATGACTAAAAATAGGTTAACTTAAGTTAGACTAGGGTCACCATGGCTAGGGTTAGCTTCTAGGCTAGTCTACAAGTCTCAATAAGTCAAAGTTAAAGATAGAAATCTCCAATTCAATAAATTAAATAAAAAATTCAAAATTTCACCAAAAGACCAAAATACCCTCAAGCTAAAATGTAAAAATAAATTATCCTAATAATATGGTCAGGCTCTAGGTCAGGCAGTCTCTCAGGTTACACTAGCAAGGCATCAAAATCACAAGCCATGACTTAAATTAGTTTTAAATTGATAAAATAATTTACCAAAATCATATCATGATTTAAATAGCAATAAAAATGATTACAAATACAAAATTTCAAAAATACCCTCATTTGGAAAACTGGGTGTTACAGGCTTGTTGGTCAAAATGAACCACAAGCATCTACTGTGTAGAGCCGAGCTTGGATGCGTCATATTGTGTCACCAACTTCTCATCGGAAGAGAAGGATATCTCCAGCAGAGTCGCTATCATGTTTTCCATAAAAAATCAAAGTCAGGTATTACAGAACACTGAAATTGATTGCAGACTCGCTTATACAAAGGAAAGCCTAGAAAGAAATTCTAGGAAATAATCTAAGTACAATTGTTTTGTTTTGATTCTGGGGGTGACAGTGGAGGCTCGGGAAAGTGCTATCAACTCTGCCTTACTCCGTGTACTATCTAATGCAGTCTCTAGCTCGTGAAGAAATTACTTTTTTCTTGAAGGTTGCCAGCCTTTTGCAGGTGTGTGGCACCCTGCTATTTATAATAGGATGTATTTTGAGCCGCACAGACGGCTTGCGGCCACGTGGATGATTAGGACGCAAAGACCCGCTCTTTGGCTACCATCTGTCGATTTATTGGGATTTTGTTGCAGTAAATCTGGATAGTTAAGGACTTGGTCAGATTGCCATGTGTCCTGTTGCGTATAGTTTTCTCAGTCTTCGATCATATTGGGTCGCATGAGACTCATGCGGCTTGGATCACAGTTGCTCTTGGCTGTATGAAGTTTGGAAACTTTTGGGGCCGCATAAGTCTGAGCCGCATAAGGTTCATGCGGCTTAGATGACACTCTTCTGGTCTTATGGAGGCGTACGAACCCTGCTTTTGGGCGACGTCTCACGTCTTATATTTTTTTGTCGAAGTGTCAGAACTGTCATATTTTGCTAGGACTTGTCCGCTTTATCAGTCGAACTGCTCCTCTTGGCCGCATATCTTCCTTCTACAGCTGTTTGTCGACAGACCGCATATGTCTTTGAACAGTCATGCGACTTTCCTTCATGCGGACCTGTTTAGCCCAAAGTACCTATGCGGTAATTTGTAGTCCGCATGAACCCTATATTTTTCATGCTTCTACACACACTGTCTCTCTCTCTTTTTCATCAGTTAGCATGCCTGTCAGGCACATAAATGGGCGTGTGCAAGGGGACGGTGGTCAAGTATCAAAAAATGTTACAGGAATCAAAACTATTAGCAGGTATAGTTGTTTTATTGAAGAAAAAAAATCAATTGGACAGAAATCCCAACCTAAGATTAATTAAATATGGAAGATTATTAACCAACTGTAAAATAAATAAATTAAATTTGAGGGTGCCAAAATCATTGGCTAGCATCTGTAATTGCTACCTAGAGTTCCATGTGGGTTAAAACCATCCGTTGATATTGCAAGTCGTAGGTTCCTAGCATCTGCAGCAAACCCTGGCCAATGATCTTTGACTGAATCCCATTGGCCCAAGTCACAAGGATGGCTCATTATATTTCCATTATTCTTTAACTTTTGGTGCCAAGTCATTGCCTCTCCAATCCAAGGAATGCTAAAGAATCTTTTTTGCCTCTGAATCAAGGTGTTTCACAAACTTTGCAGGTTCTTTCTTGAAATTTTTTTTTGTCTCTCTATTATTTCCAAACACAAGTTTATACCGACCCACATCACATTTCGGACAAATATGAAGATGTTCATATTCCTTACGGTACAAGATGCATGCATTCCTACATGTATGGATGGTTTCATATTCCTTTCACAAGTCTTTAATCATGTTCTTCATATTAGGATAATTTTTCAGAAGATTGCAGTTTTTTGTGAACAGGCCCTTTAGCCACCCTCGTAATGCAGTTACACTAGTGCCCGTCCACCCATACCGTGTCTTCAAATTTTGTAGCTCAATAATGGTAGACAATATGGTTTTCCCTTTAGGGCAACCCGGATACAGAGGTTCAGATGCCATATCACTTAAACTTTTGTATTTTTTGCTCTCTTGCATCCCTGGCTCAACAGTTGTGTCATCACCCTCGTCATCTTCATTTGTTACACTCACATCAGCAGTTAAATGCTCAGATTCCTTGGTATGAATATTATATACATCGTCAATGAGATCCTCCAGTCTAGAAAAGTTTGATCCTTCAATTGATGCTTCTTCAATTTGGTTAGCCATTGTTAGTACGTTTCCACCTAAATCTCTTGCCTTTTCTCCATAATGCTTCCATACCACGTAACTTTGGTAATGCCATTCTTCAACAAATGAAGGCTAATTTCATCGAGATCTATGTGTGCCTTTGAATTCTTACAATGCTTACATGGACATGGAAATTGTGTTTGTCCGGCTGCGTTCTCCTTAACAAATGTTCAACACCTTTGAAATAACTTGTACCACACCTTTTGCTCATCCACGATTTGTCCAAAGTTATTTTTATTTGTAGTATAGTTGTCCAATCCTTACAAAATACAATCATTTACCAAGTGAAGTTGAAAATAAAAATAATATGAAATTAAAACTAAGAAAAAATTTCATGTTATTATAATTTGTGATAACAAATAGAACAATATGAAACTAAAACTAAGAAAGTTATTGACATAATGCATATTCATGACATGTAACAATATTTACTCTCTTAAACATATACTTTATAGTGAACATGTCACTTAACTTTTGGGAATGCAACCGACCATTGTTAGCATATAAGTTCTTATTGATGTATGTATACTCATGACAAGTAATACTACATTTATTATATTGATTATAGACTTTAGAGTGAGCTTGTCACCTAATGATTGATGATGCTCCTTATTGTTGATAAATGTGTTCAGTTAATAAATTACAATCAAATTCCAAATAGGATATGTGTAATACACAATATGATAATTAACTGAATTAATACACAACATGTATCTCAATTCGACAACCTAGCTCATAATTCATTTGTGAGCTTCTCGCATGAATAGCTACCATATACTTCTGAAGATGAACATATATATATTTTGTCTTCCCTTTCAAATACTTTCAAATTTAACCACTTCTAGAAGAACCGGGTCTAGAAAGCTAATTTGTTAAGTCCATATACAAACAAAAAAAATGCATATATCTTGAATGAGTATGATCACAAACTAGACATGGAAAAATAATATACTACCGAAAAATAAAGAACTTGATTTCTAGATCAAAGTACCCAAGTCGTATTTTAAAAGACAAGGTCATACATAATAAGTTGCACTAGAGAAGTACCACGAACAACCAAAATAAAAAAATGAGAATACAATAAGTAGTATGTATGTGGTACATACCCAGGAGTACCCAAAGAGTAGCAATAGTGCGTACCAAGTATTAGGTATACCTTCCTAAATGGAGTACTCGTGCTTCATAGGTTTCTTCCATTCATCTCCATTAAGGGCTTTCACTCTGTAATATTAGCAATCTTATTTTTTCCTCCACTTGATAGAGTGGAAAATATACGTACATTATAAATATGTCTAGCTATTTGATTAAACCAAACTGATGTTTGAATGTCTTAAAAATGCTATATATACATATAATATGAAGGAATGGTCCTTTTCATTGCCACTTCAAAGAAACAAGAACGCATGACAAGTAAAAGATGGCTACCTACTACAACTAACACCACTGGAAACTTTTTTATTTAATTAAAATTCTCACAGGGAGAGAAAAAATATATGCTAATACAGTCTATATTTTCTTTAATACATTCAGCAAACCAAGAATTGCTTAAAAGGAGTTTCTGAAGTGCCCAAAGGGAAGGTTCTGGCTATGCATGAACCATTCAAATTATCAGGTGAAACTCCTTCCTAACCAACAAACCAATTCATAAATCAATATATAGTGTATACCAAAGTATTGGTATCGAAATCGGTATTGGACTATTCCTATGAGTATCGGGATCGGCAGTATTGGAGGTTTCAGATCGGGTATCGAATTTTTTGGTATCGAAAAGCAAATAATTATTAGTAAGTTATTAACATTTTAGAAAATATATTTTATACCTTCAGACATAATTTTAATATTTTTCAGTATTGTTTCTTAGTAGTTTTAAAATTGAATAAAATAATAGTCACCCTTACCGATTGATTTACATACGATAGATAAGTTTTCTTCTTTGACATGCATTTATAACCTTCCTTGCTTATGCGCCCTTGTTGATTGGCTTTTTTCGTTCAATTTTCTTTACCGAATTGACAGAAAAAGAGACCCGCAACGTCAGTAGCGGGCATCGGTCGGTATCGTATCGGGACAAGCCAAACCGTATCGGTATTGGCCATATCGGATCGGTATCGGCCGATACTGTGAACTATGGTTTAGAGTCCTCACACTATTAACGAAAACACATTCAACCTCCATGCTGTCACTACGATGGAACAACTAGGGTTATGTGATGGAGGGTTTAATCATTCTTTCGGCATTGGTTTGACTCTCTTCAAATCTAATCCAAAAGTTTCAACAAGTTTGGTTTTAAGTTTCAGGTTCTAGATTTATTCCCCTATTAGTCTTTAAATAAAGAGAGAAAGTATATGGAATATAGCCAATAACTAAATAATTATTACAGTTATAAGAGATGCATATATGTTAGTTATTAATAGGTTCATGGCTTAAATGTTTACCCTTTGCTAGTGAATATACATGGTGGATTATGCATCCATCTATACTTTGTAACTCTTTACATGAATTGGATTCTAAATTTGAGGAATTATAATAGCTGGAAGTTTAACATTAGTCCGACCAAAGAAATAAAAATGTTTAGTTGTCAAGAAAGTTGTTACTTTATATGTTCTTTATTTATTTTTTTTATTTAATTTCAAACTTCTCTTTTCTAATGTATACAAAAATATAAGTTTGCTTCAAATCCAAAAAATCCCTTTTTAATATAGGTCATAAATTAGGCATTTGATAAAGGCAAGATGCCAATCTTCTAGTAAATGATTCAAATCATTTTATTAATAAGTGTGCGGTAATTACTAACTATTCATTATTTAAATTCTCATACATTGGATTAATGTCACGACCCGTACCCAGTGTAAGGGCACGAAAAGTGGGTACGTCCAGCCTATGCCGCAGTGTCGGCGGTAGAATGCTTTCCTAGGTCACAACATCTAACAATATATAACTTTACCTGTACAATAATATACTCTGCAAAAAGGAGGACAACACAGAAGGTATAACTCAATCACAATGTCTAAGATGGAAATAGAAAGATAAGATAAAAATATAATCTCAACAGAGAACTACAACTGAAAGAAATAAGTCTGGATGTTTAAATAACACCAAAAATCCAATATCTGGAAGTACATCAAGATAAGACAACTAAATAAAGATAACTAGTCTAGCAGTCTAATCTAGACAATGGACAAGTCCTCAGCAACTGTTGGATCCTTCTGAGGGTCCAAGTCACCGGTGTCATCTAAGCTAGCTCCATAATATGTGGGGCAGAACTCCTCCTCATCCTCTGTAATATTTTCAACAGGTCCAATCAGGACAGGAACGAATACATATCTCTCACACAGTTCATATCATGACAGAAAATGTAAAGCATGTTATAAAATAAAGTACATAAAAACTGTAAGTACAAACATGAAGAGGAAGAGAGAATATGATAACAAAGATATCTATATATGGTAATAGAGAACTATAAGTAACTAAGTGATTTAGAGTACAATATAGTTATGTGAACGGCTTGAAAGTTTATTGTACATAAAAGTTTATACACAAGGATCTAGATAGATTATGTTATCGTACATGAAAGTGTATACATGAAGCTCATGTGATCATGAGGGTACATTAGAGCACATGAGTGTACATGAATAATAAGAGTACATGGAATACATGATGTTCGTGAAAAGCACATCACATGATGTATTCGATGCACACCTGGGGGATAACATCTCATGTAAAGATCCATATAGTACTAATCCGTGATAATATTGTGTCAGCATCAAGTAAATTAGTCTATAACAAGAATATAATTCCTAGCAAGTATGAAACGGTCAGAGAATTTACTCGCCTGACATCCTGAATGTCTGATGAGGAAATATGTCCGGACCGGAGTAACTGAGTCCTATTTAGAGCAACCACAGGTTACAAAGTGTCTAATTTGAAATAAAAGAAATTTACAATGCATTTTAAATGATTCTAGGTCATTCTAGGTCAAAGTCAACTCTTGGTCAACTTTGTTCAACCATTCTAGTCAAACTAGGTCAAATCTAAGTCAACTAGTCAAATGTTCTAAGTTTAAGTCAAACTTAAGTTAACTAGTGTAACGCCCCAGTCCTAAAATACTTAGGACTAAGTACGTCGTCATGCCAGCTGCATATATACGAAGTATACTTCAATATATGAAAACATCGTATGTATACATAAGCTGTAAAATGCTGTAAACCACGATACTAATCTCATCGATATATAAAGAAGAAAGAATTTATAATAAACTCATGAATTATCATTTACAAATTATTGGGCTGAGACAAATCCACTACCAACGAAAAAGAAAAAAATACATGATAATGAAGTTTTGTCGAGCGATGCAAAGACATTCCAAGTAAAACCATCTCGAAAGAAGAAAGGAAAACATGGCCTTGGCTAGAGTACCTACAAAAACCATAAGACATACCTGGAGAATTCACCAGGTCTTCAGGGGGACATAACAAGATACAATAAACAACATGCCATTAAAATACTGAATATAAAATATGCCACAAATAAAAGTAAGTAACAAGACCTCAATAAGGTAACCTAACCATACTAGAGTGAATATGCAGTTAAGAACAGACCTTTCATCGCATGAGCCCTGGCTGTAAATGGGATCTGGTATAGTCCCCACTTAGGCACCAGTGACCTAAGCGCATGACGTTCAAAAACGACAGTGGCCAACCTGAGGGGGTCATCATACCCGTATCTCCAGCGGAGCTTCCGGGTTACAAGGGAATCTGTAATAGAAGACCATACGACAAGAAAATGTTCTCCCGACCCGATGCACCTATCTAGGTCGCATCCGCAATCATGTACCTCTACTAACTGCTAAGGGTCCGTTTGGATATGTTTTCTGAAATTTTTTTCTGAAAATAGTTTTCTGAGAGTAAGTTATAAAATTGTTTTCTGAGTATAGAGATTCTGAGTTTGTGTTTGGTTAGTTTCATTTAGAAAATGGTTTTTCGAAACAAAAATAAAAATCTGTTTAGTAAAATATTTTTAGTAAATATATTTTTAATATGTCCTGTGTCATATTATATCCTGTGTCATAAATTCTGTGTCCAAAGATGAAAAACTAGTGTCCAGTCCCAAAATTTGTCTGTCATCTTTGTGTCCACCCTGACACATTTCTTGTCTTGCCTCTGTGTCCGATACAACCACCCGATGCAGACGGCCACCGAAGTGGGCGGCCACCATGGCGGCGAGCAAGGGGACAGGAGAGTATAAGCTACAGCCGACAATGAGGTGGGTGACCGCGGCAGGGGCATCGAGCGAGGTCTTGGCCAGCAGCACCTCCACGGAGCCGAAGAGCCCCTCCTGCATCTCCTGCGTGGCACAGGCGTGCTTGGCGCCGAGGTCGTGCTGGAAGACAAAGGACGGGCCGTAGGTCTCGTCGTCGATGAGCTCGAGGCGGGAGGAGAGCGAGGCGGCGGAGCGCGAGACGGAAAGAGCCGAGCGCTCGGCGCGAGACCGAAGTGGTTAGGGTTTTCGTCTTCGTCTTCTTGGTTCCTCCCGCTCAGAGAGATGGCTTGGAAAAAATTTTGCTTGAGAGAGAAAGAAAGTTGGGGCAGGACTGAGGAGACTCTGGAGGGGTGTGGGGTGTGGGGTGTGGGCCCCCCTGCTAGTGTGATAAATCACACTTTGGAAAGAGCTTTGCTCACTTTTTCCAAAACGAAATTATAACTTTGTTTTTTGAAATTTTTTTTTTGAAAGCAAACTCTGAATGCAAGCTTCCAAACAAACTTTCCTCCATATTCTCCGCTTAAACTCATAAAGCTGAGTTAAAAACAAGAACCAAACAGGCCCTAAGTCTCCTAAAACTACTCTATTAGCAGTTAGCCCTAACGCATGCGCACGGGTGATCAGCCAACACGCAAGGACCTCTACATGCTACTCATCTCACACATACTCATGGTACAATTGTGTGAAGATTATGTAACATACAACAGAAGGTAGTCCCTTAACTCTAAGTTCATATGCAATCAAGGGATAATAAATAAAGTATAGCTAATATCACTGAACAGGCAGTAAATCAGACACTGTAAATGGTACAGCTAAAAGAACTGGAATAAATGAACAGTGATATACAAAAAATAAATACAGACTAATTATAAACAGTAAATTATGGCAAGGTATCTTGCTTGGTGTGTCGCCTGGTGGTACGATGTTTTGTCATGTTCCAATAGTCCAATAGCCACGATCGAGGCATAGGGGTCCGAAATCGGGAAGGAAGTAGGGATACGATTAGTCATAATCAGCTAAGATAGTTGAAGAGAATTTGTGGAAATAAATACATATACTATGTTTAGAAAATATTTTTATAAAATTTTTACGTAATACTTGAAAATACTTTATATATACAATTTGGAAAATTGTTTGTTTGTATTAGTCAAAATATGTTTTTAGGTACATACTTGAAAATCAAAAATCATTTTAGGCTAAAACCTTAAGTTTGTGAAAATAGACTTTCTAGATAGAAAAGTATATTTTAGTAGCCGAAAATAATTTAGATAATTATTTGAAAGCTTAATTTTTGTCAAACAATAATTTCTAGGAAAGTCTATTAATAATGGGCAAATTATTTACTAATATATGTAGAAATTCTGAGCAACCCAAACCCAATAATATATTTATTATAAATTAAATTCAGAAATATTCTATACCAACTAATAATAACAAAATACTAATCAGTATATTTTATAAATATCAAAAACTCTAATAACCAAAATATTGTGTATATAGATATTGATAATAATAATAATAACAAAAATAATAAAATAATAAAAAAACAAAACATAAAACATAAAACCTTTATAAGAATCGATGCACAGCTGCTTTATCAATTTACAGAGAACATAGGAGAGAGAGTGGGGGTTTTATTTCAACCTCTTTCTCGAGAGGGGGTTTGCTCACCTGGCGGTCGGCAGAAACCTGGCGGAACTGGAGGCCAGGGTCGGCTGGTGTGAGCGGCCGGAGGCGCGCTCACGGGTTGTCTACGTGCGGAGGCGGACATGGAAGAGAGGACGAGGAGTGGAGAGAGGGGAGCCACGGGTGATCAAGAGAGGAAGGGCAGCGAGGAGCGGCTCGACAAGGGGGCAAGGTCAGGGATGCGCGCGCGGTGGAGTTGGCGCTCACGCGGTGGTGGCGACTCGCCAGCACGCGGCGGCGGCTGATAAAGGGCACGCACAGCTCCAGCGCTGCCAGACGGAGGAAGTGGTTCTCCCGTGCGGTGCTCGGCCCGACGCACCGACGGTCGATCGTAGGAAGGAGGATTTGCTGGAAGCGGACCGGCCACGGCGCAGGTACGGCACTGTGGAATTCCGGAGGCAGCGGTCCGGGGGAAGGAGACGCCGAATTTGGGGAACGAGGAAGCGGCAAAAATTGGGCTTTACTGAGCTCGTGCGACCACGGTGCACGGTGAGGCGTAGGCACGGAGGAGGTGAGTTAGGTTTAGTTTTCTTTGGTTTTTTCGGTTTTTCTTGGTGGTGGTGCCGGTTGTATGGTGCGGGTGGTGGTGACGACTAGGGCTAGATCTATTCGGGGCGGTGGCGGAGTTCTGTTGGTGGTGGCGATGGTGACGAAGATGGTGGTGGCTACGATGGTAGGGGTGTATGGTAGCGGGGGAAGGTAAAAAGTGGTTACGATGGTTGCGTTTGGGGTGGTTACAACGATGGCAGGATTCGGAGAGGTGTTGTTGCGGGTTATCCTATGATAGGATTCGACTATGTCAGGGGTGTGTCCGACACGCAGGATATGATGTATCTGTACTAATGGAATAAGAACTAATGGCCACAGACACGATGCACATATGATTGTGGATGGAAAAAATTTGGTTGTGGACTTTTGATGGAAAAATGAGCAATAAGTCTCTCCTTATATAGGAGGTGGGGCTCCGACATGGATAAGGACTTGGGTTTGGTTAAATTCCTCTAGATAATTCCTCTATTGATTTAAATCACGTTCGAATCATTTTAATAATATCATTCCGATATAAAAACTAGACGAACCTCATATTTAATTAAAAATAATTAAAATTATCCGATAAAATCAAATATTGATTTAATTCATGATAATAATTTATTTTTATAAATAATAAAATAATAGTAGTAATTAATTTCAAAAATACAATTTTTTCCATTAATTTAAAGATGTATCTCTTATGTAAAAGATTATTTATTTAATATATCATTTTTGAAATTATAATTATATTGTATAATAAAGTAAATAGCCCTTTTTATATAAAATCGATACAGTTTGTAAATCGAATAATAATGATAATATGAGTAAAAAAAAATTTATCATATGAATTTTTAACCTATACTTTCCCTTTTTTTTAAATATATATATATATATATATCAGATATATATATATATATATATATATCTATATATATATATATATATATATTTTTTATATATAATATATATATAATATATATAATATATATATCTTAATATAAATATATATATAAATATAAATATATATATATATATATATATATTATAATATTATATATATTTATAACAACACGTACCTCGCACATATTCGCACACGACGAGCAATTACGAAAAATGTAAATTAGCACGTGACGTACAAATACGAGAACGCAACTAGTACGCGACGAAGTACAAGTAAATACCAAATTTTATTTTATTAAAAAAATGTAGTAGGAATTTAGGGGTTTACAACTAGTCCATTTAAGTCCATTTGAGTCAATTCTAGGTCAAGTTTGACCCACAGTTGACTTTGGTCAACTTGCTAGTCAAACCTTGCCTAACTAGGCCTATAGGTCCATTCTAAACTAACTCACTAACCATAGGCTAATATCTTATATCACTATCAAATATACATATGCATATAGTATGCCCCTAAATTTCAAAATAATATTTTATATAATTAAATAGCATTATGGTTTAAAATAGCTTAATATAATTATTAGGAATTTTTCTAGAATTTTAAATGATTTTAAATAGTTTTTAAATCAAAATATATCATTTTGTAATAAACTGATTGTTTTATATTATGCAATTTGTTAGATTGTTATTATATCGGTTTGCAATTTAGTAAATTATTTTAACTGTGTTTTGCAAATTTACTTTTGCATTAGCATAGGGGAGGGACTATCTATAAATCCAAAAGTTTGGGGACCCGACTGCTAAACCCACTTTACCCACTCCCGACGACCGGCCAGCTGCCCCCCGACGACCACCGACTCCACCCGCCATTTTCGGCCAGCCACAGCCCCAACCGACCTCCTTTTCCCTATAAATAACCCCTAGTCTAAACCCTAACCCTAGGCTAAAACCTGACCACCACGACCACGTCTCCCCCACTTCCTCTTCGTCGTAACCCTAACTCCGCCCACACCCACAGCACCTACACAGCAACCATCACCACCACTAGACGCGCCCGACGAGTTGAGTCCAGCACCGCCAAGCGCCACGACGACGATGCCCCAGCCGCCGTCCAGCACCTCCACAACCCCTAGCTCG